>JAJKFI010000014.1:7695788-7713488 GCA_029204185.1 Lerista edwardsae
TAATAATAATAATAATAATAATAATAATAATAATAATAATAATAATAATAATAATTATATGCGGGAACATAACGCTCAGCCTTGCCCAGCCTTACATTGTTTCCAATCCTCTTTTTCTGGATCAGACTGAAATTGTCCCATAGGATGCCATAGCTATATTTCTTTGCTGCCACTTTTCTATGGGGCCCTGTGTTCCAGAAGAAAGAACTTGTATTCATTGTTTATTGCATGCTTCTTAGCAAGCATAAAACAAGTGTGCTTCTTAGCAGAACACAGAACACAACTAGAAACAAGAAAGAAAGGTTAAGGGCAGAATCTAGCCCCTCCCATCCCATAATTTTAATAGAAGATTCTAAGCTTTATCTCTTTACTGTTTATCTTATGGCACCAACACAACCACACACTCATGCACATTCGCATTCTGCAGATATATTAGCAGCAGAATATAAATGTGTGCTGTGTTGACCGGCTTCTCAGAGCTCCATTTGGCTCCTGTCTCCCCACCAGGTCAGTAACAACAAAAGCCTCTGGTAGCCTTTAAGACCAGAGTGCAAGCCTGAGGGGTGCGGGGATTGAGCTGCTGATTGCATCACCTGTGCTGTGTTGACTGGCTTCTCAGAACTCCATTTGGCTCCTGTTTCCCCTCCAGGTTGGTAACAACAAAAGCCTCTGGCTTGCCAGAGGCGCGAGCCAAAGGGCACTTTGCCCGTGGCTGTTCACCAGTGGAACGGAGCCCGGAGCCAGAACATCTGTTGCCGCCATCCACCCTGCGCATCTCCTCGTGGATTGTCAACTGCCAGCCATGCCCCTGCTCCTTACATTTCTGGAGCCTAGGAGCCTGTCAACAAGGCCATACACCAGCCTCTTAATTGAGTGAGTGGTAGTGTGAGTGTGAGAGATCCTGGCCTGAGTGAGAGTCAGGCCAGAAGGGCTGAAAGTTATACCTGCCTTGGTGAGAGGGGGACAGGGAGGGACAGAGGATAGAGGACCTCTGCCTTGGTGAGAGAGGGGCAGAGGCCACAGCGACCCAAGCCTCGGTGTGAGGGGGGTAAGGGTTGCTGCATTGGGGGGTAGTTGTGCGTGTGTGTGAGTGTCTGTGTTTTTAGATTGTGTTTTGTGCTGCTGTAGCTGGCTTGAAGGTCGGCCCCGCCAGAACTATGTGCCTGACACCTTGAGGGAGTTCAGGAGAGGGGAGGGAGGCCACCATCAGTAGAGTTACGGGTTATGGAAGGCATGGCAGTGGGGGTTGGGCTGGACATTACAAGAGAAGGACGGTCAGTCGTAGACAGACTGTCCCTCTTTCTGGCCCTCCTCTCATCCCTCTGACCCTCGGCACTCTTGGCAACAGTCCCCTGGATCTGAAACTGCTGCTTCTGAATGCCAGGTCGGTGAATAATAAGATCTGTTTAATCCAGGATTTAATCCTGGAGGAGAAGGCCGACCTGGTATGTATCACAGAGACCTGGCTGGATGAGCTGGGAGGGGTCAATCTTTCCCAGATTTGTCCACCGGGTTTCTGGGTACTGCAGCAGCCACGACTACACAGGCAGGGAGGCAGGGTTGCAATGGTCTACCAGGATTCTATCCATCTCACCAGTTACCCTGTTCAGCAGTCCACTGGGTTTGAGTGCCTTCGTGTTGTGTTGGAGGGGCGAGACAGAATAGGGATTCCGTTGGTTTGCCTTGCTGCCCAACAATCTCCCTGCCTGAGCTGACAGGGCTGATCTTGAGTGTGGTGTTGGAGTCCCCCCGCCTATTGGTGTTGGGGGACTTTAATGTTCATACCGAGGCCCCAGGAACAGCTGCAGCTCAGGATTTCATGGCCTCCATGGCACCCATGGGTCTGTCTCAAAGAATATCTGCCCCAACAGATGATGCAGGACACATGCTGGACCTGGTGTTTACTTCTGGGCAGGTTGATGATGATCTGGAGGTGGAGGAGATTAAGATCACTCCTTTGTCATGGACAGATCACTTTCTGGTGGGATTTAGCCTTGTTGCAGCCTCTCATCTCCACAATGGCAGGAGATCGCATTGTATGATCCGCCCTCGGAGGCTGATGGATCCAAATGGATTCCTGAGGGCTCTGGGGGATTTTCCTGTTGCCAGAGCTGGAGACCCACCCGGCGCCCTGGTCAATCTCTGGAATAGGGAGATGACCAGGACCCTGGATGAGATCACTCCCGCGCATCCCCTGCCCAGTCACAAAGTAAGAGCAGCTCCTTGGTTTTCTGAGGAGCTGTGAACGATGAAGCGGCAGGGCAGACTTCTAGAGCGTCAGTGGCAAAAGACTTATGCCGAATCTGACTGTACATGGGCCAGAGCCCAGTTAAAATCTTATTCTAGGGTGGTGGTGGCAGCTAAGAGGGCACACTTCTCTGCCACCATCGCATCTGCAGAGAACCGTCCAGCTGAGCTCTTTTGTGTGGTCCATAGCCTTCTACATCTGCCCCCCCCCACCGGAGGGGAGGAGCACATGGAGACGAGTTCGCAAAACATTTTGCAGAGAAAGTCCATCAGATTTGGCATGACTTGGACACCGCTGTGGGCATATCTAGTGATGTCCCCGGAGAACCTGTCTATCCTACTATTTGGGATTCTTTCCAGCTTGTAGAACATGAGGATGTGGACAGGATTCTCTGGAGTGTGAGACCTGCGGCTTGCCCGCTTGACCCTTGCCCAGCATGGCTAATTAGATCTGCCCGGGGAGGGCTGGCCGAGTGGACGGGGAGGGTGGTGAATTCATCTCTGAGGGAGGGGGTGCTCCTGCCTGCTTTGAAGCAGGCGATGGTTCGCCCCCTCCTGAATAAACCCTCCCTGGATCCCACTAATCTAAACAACTTTCGGCCAGTCTCGAATATCCCATTTCTGGGAAAGGTGATTGAGTGGGTGGGGCCATCCCAGCTTCAGAGGGTACTGGAGGAAATGGATTATCTGGACCCAATCTGGCTTCAGGCCAGGGTTCGGGACGGAGACTGCCTTGGTCGTCTTGGTGGATGACCTTCGCTGGGGAATGGACAGGGGAAGTGCGTCCCTGTTAGTCCTGCTGGACCTCTTGGCGGCTTTCGACACAATCAACCATGGTGTCCTTCTGGGTCGGCTGGGCCGGTTGGGGCGTGGAGGCACTGTTCTGCAGTGGTTCCGCTCCTTCCTGGCTGACAGATCCCAGAAGTGGTGCTGGGGGACGCTTGTTCGGCTCCCTAACCTCTTATATTTGGGGTGCCACAAGGTTCCATCTTATCCCCCATGCTATTTAACATCTACATGAAGCTGCTGGGAGAGGTCATCCGGGGGGGGGGGTTGGAGTGGAGTGCCATCAATATGCTGATGACACCCAACTTTATCTCTCCTTTCCCCCTGATTCTGAGAAGGCGGTTGAGGTCCTGGATCGTTGTCAGGAGGCAGTTGGGGGCTGGATGTGGGCGAACAAGCTGAAATTAAAACCAGATAAGAAAGAGGTGCTCCTGGTTCGGAAATCCACAGCACGGGTATTGGACTATCGCCCTGCTAAATAAATGGGGTTGCACTCCCTCTGAAGGAGCAGGTCCGCAGTTTGGTGGTTCTGGATCCACAGCTGCACCTGGATTCCCAGGTGGTGGCAGGGGCGGATCTAGAGAAAATAGCGCCCATGGCGGTGCCCAATGAAATTGCGCCCCCTTGTCGGGACCCACCAGAAATGACGTCATAGCCGGAAGTGACGTTGCTGGAGGGGCGCCATGTCCGCAGAGCAGCCGTACTTTTTATATTTCTGCCAAGCCGATCTGCTTAACAAGCTCTCCCCCCCGTCTCCTTGCAAGAGCTCCCAGACTGCGTGCGCAGGGCAGCGCAGCACAGCCCTCTCCTTCCCTGACACAGCTGCTCCATGCCTTCAACGTGCCCCGTCCCATTCGCTGCCAGGATGTCTCTGGGCGGGCGCAGCCACCGCCCACTCCACTCTGCTCTTTCCCTCTGGCAGGCTGTGCCGAGGATGTGCCTTGGAACCGGGTGGTGATGTTGATGATGAGGTTTGGCCCTCCCCCACCCCACCTCACCTCACCTCACCTCACCTCACCTCACCTCCCCAAACTCCTACTCAAACAGGAGCCCTGGAATACGCCTCTCCCCCAAACCTCCCCATATCAGGCACTGCTAAAGCTTCTTTGCCTCAGGAGTCCGATCCTCACCCGCCCCCCCATAATTTCCCCCTTTCTCCCCCAATAGTTTCCCCCTCCTTTCTTCACGGCCAAAGCACAAAGAGTTACGAGGGCTGCTTTCAGTGGCAGGCTCAGCCCGGGCTCTCTCTCCGCCAAGGGGCTCCCCGCTTCATCCCCCACCCGAAAAGTAAAGCTCGACTCAACTTCTCTTCCACCCTGACTTTTATTTTGTGCGGGGGGGGGGGGAGGCAAAGGAGTGTTATGGTGGGAAAGGGGGGGAGACTTCACCTCTTCGAAGCGCCTCCTTTCAGGAGCCCCAGCAGCCACACGCGCAACCATAATTGCTGCACTGGGCTTTGGCTGCTCCTGCTGCTGTTTTTCCTGGGTGCCGCCTGTCCTCCGACGGGGGTGGGGGGAGAAAATACTACAGACAGTCTCGCCTCCCCCATGCTCGGCTACCTCCTCCCAGCCGCGAAGGAGAGGAGAAAGAAAAAGTGAGTGGGAAAGCGGCAGGCAGCAAGCCCCTAACTGGAGGCGGAGATGCTGCTGCCGCGGTTCCTCCACGCTGGGGATCTCAGCTGCTCCTTTGCCTGGCTAAGTTTTGCCTCCTCGGCTCCTGGCTGCAGCGTGGCATGGGGCGCGCGCGGCGGTGCGCAATGTTGTGGGGGCGGGGCCCAGGGGCACCAAACGGCACCCGCCCTGAAGAATGGCGCCCATGGCTCGTGCCATGGGGTGCCACAGGCTATTTTCGCCTCTGGGTGGTGGCGGTGGCCAGGGGAGCCTTTGCTCAGCTTCGGCTGATTTGCCAGCTGCGACCATACCTGAGCTGCGCGGACCTGGCCACAGTGACCCATGCCCTAGTGACATCCAGATTAGATTATTGCAATGCGCTCTATGTGGGGCTGCCTTTGAAGACAGTCCGGAAATTACAACTAGTACAGAACACTAGTACATGCGCTGGGGCACATGGGTTTGACTCTGTCAAGCTGTTGCTTCGGCGACTACACTGGCTGCCGGTTCATTTCCGGGCCCGATTCAAAGTGCTAGTTTTGACCTTTAAAGCCCTTTACAGCACGGGTCCAGGGTATTTGAGGGACTGCCTCCTTCCATATAATCCTGCCCGTACTCATGGGGGGGGGCTTTTGACTGTGCCGCCACCAGGAGAGGTGAGAGGGATGGCGGCCAGGAATAGGGCCTTCTCAGTGGTGGCCCCCCGACTTTGGAATACCCTCCCCTTAGAATTGAGAACTGCTCCCTCTTTGGCAATATTTTGGCAGGGGCTGAAGACCTTTTTATTTCAACAAGCTTTTAATTGTTGACAGGCTGGCTGGCTTTTTATACTCCCTTTGTACAGTATATTATAGGATCCACGGGGCTTGTTGTTTTAAATTTCAATTATTTTAATATTGTTTTTAATTATTGTTTTTAAATGTCAAATTGTGATGTTATTGTATTTCAATGTTGTAAGCCGCCTTGGGTGCCCATGGGGCAAAAAGGCGGGATATTAATTAATTAATTATAATAAATCTTTGATACTATCACCACCATTGCACATTATTTTAAACGATGCATGCAAATATACAATAACTAATCACCTGTAGTTTGTAATCTCCTTTTACATAGTCACGTAATTACTACAAGTTATCATAGGTCAGTAATTTTGCTTTAGAAACGGGAGGATACACAGCTCTGTGTAACCATAGTAATTAGAAAGCTCTTTGTGTGGTTGATCACCATATGTAGGGAAAACGTCTGTCATCCCTAAACGGACAGCAGATGATTTCCCAGGTACGTCTGACCAGGTAAGTCAGACAGATGACTTCAACAACTTTTGTAAGTCAAAGAACCTTTTGGTATATTTTGTTTGTTCTTAATCATAGCTTTTAAATGTCTGGTTGAAAGAAAAGTTCCAGATTCTTTTTTCTTAAGGTATTTGCCATCATTTTGTTAATAAAATTGAGTATATCATTTTGAGCAGAAGAAATAATTTGAGGAGATAGCCAATGTCTTCTCTTTAGAAATGGTTGGGAAAAGTTACCCTCTTATTCAGGTGGATGAAATTTATTGGTATATTATTTTTAAATGTTGTTGCTTTATTGATTCATTTGGGTTTAAAAAAATTTAGTCATTATGTCAGCTGCCTTAAGTGTCTATTGCTGAACGGTGGGGCAAAAATTCTTTGAATAACTTAATAAAAGTTGGATCCAAAAAGAGGCCAAATAAATATATGCAAATCAGTGGCAAATATATGCTTTGCATATATAAGGTCCACATTCCATTACAACTCTAGTAAAAGTAGTTTAGGCACCAGAACTAGCAAGGCCCACTGCCTAACACCATAGAGAATTACTATATATCAGCCTGTAGATAATCAGGCTTAAATCCTCTTCTATTGGTACTGTGTCAGAACAGATTTCCATTTTCGGATAGAAAAGTGTATGATAGTCGTTTCCAAAGCTGAATGTACATCCAATCAAAGACACGTAACAATTTCCCCCCTGAAAAATTATATTCCACATTTTGTAAGCATTAAATGGTTTGCATAAACTGCTATTAAAAAGCCTATAAATTATTTTGTAACAGACTAAAGCATAGTGTACCATTAGCTTTTAATTATGTACAAGGTATTCAATATCTGGACTTCTAGACAAATTCATTCTCCCTCCTTTCCATAGAGTAAAAAAATGACACAGAGCAAATTATATGACGTTCTAGAATAAGCAACAATGTAAATTTTCCATATGTTCAGTGAAATGCAACCCATGTGGCAGCAGATGTTAAAGTACCATAAACCTCATTTCTAAATAAAATTGTATATGTTGAGGTATAATAGAAAGCAAACTGATGGAGAGCACAAACTTTTTTTTTTAACTGTGTCTAAAGTGTAAGTTAAACCACCCAAGTCTTCAACTGCAGAGAAGTAGTTATTGTTCACACACAAATAGAATAGCCATCTGTGTATTGGTTAGCAAGTACCTGGCAGGTGGCTAGCACAGAATAGCAAAGATCAAATCACAATGCAAGTTGACGATTCAGTTGTTTTCTGGAAAATCAATTTATAAAGCAAATTTACAGCCCTGACTGAACATCAAAATACACACACCTCTTTGTAACATATATGGTGCTGGTGGTTTATTAAAAAAGGACCAGCAGATGATAAACCAGCAATTCATTGTTAACTATGCAGTTTCATTTGCTTCATGATAGCAAAGTTCTTGTAAAATTACTACATGAAAGGGACATTATGAAAAGGAAATTGACAGAGGGGAAAGTTGTTTATTGAGGTTTATTGGTATAGGGCTACATGGGGACTGCGATACATTTTGATTGTCTTGAGCTTCGTTTGATTTTGTACATTTTTATCTCACTTTTCTCCTGTGGACCAAGTCTATATGTGGAGGAAGGAAACAACACATTTTATACAAAAGCACAGTAGTATGATTATCTGGTTGTGACCAGTAATTCACATAAAACCGTATGTACGTATATGGCAATAATTCAGAGCTCTATGTGAACATGGTTTTTTACTTATTGTTAATGCTGGGAAGTGCTCTAGCAGATGTCCTTGGATTCATTCAGTGTGGTTTTTTTCCTGCATCTTTCAGCTTACCCTTTCATCTGTGACATTTCATCCTATCAGAATGGTGCAACTTTCTCATCTAGAAGGCAAAGGCAAGAAGAAGACAGATAGTACTATTTCAAGTATTCCCAATTCTCATTCTATTCCTACGAAGTATATTGAGCCCCAGTCAGATAATCTGTGGGAAAGGGACACTAAGCAGTTTGAGAGTCAGACTCCCATTACCATGGCCCAGAGCTTCACTGTGACTAGAGATGCACACTCAGTTGCCCTAGAAAACTACTGCATATCCTTTAGCTGCTTCAAAGACCAAGAAATGCTTTTCGAAAGCAACAAACCTGAAGCAAATATCAAACATGAAGTCTCCCCCAGTGAAAGATGTCATGCCTTGGTATCTGAGAATCAGAGTATTGTAACCAAAGATTGCGTTTTTTATCATCCCCACAATTACAGCAGCCAGAGCAAAACAATACACACAGGGGAAGCAAGTGAATGTCACCTTTCAAGGCATCCAGGAAGTTCCAAAGAAAAGGACTATGGAAAAGATTCAGCAACCAGGACCGGTCCGAAACTCTGCCCAAACAAAACAGAATCCTCAGAATTGAAACCGGATCACAATGCAAGTGTAAAAAACATTAATATTGATCTTACAAATGCTGATTTGGGTTCCAGCTTGCAAAACCAGGTTTTAGAAGGTAATTCTGTGGCAAACACTGTTTTGCCTGTTCCTGATGTTTTAATGGATCCTGAACAACTTGAAAGCAGTATTTGTAACACAGTTGACTTCAGAAAGATGAAAAACGTTGCTATCCTTGAACCTGCTGAAAGCAACATTACTGAAGCGGTTCCTGTCATCCATCTTACAATATCAGAATATGAGCGACCTCTGATTCAAGCTTCCAGACATTCTATACAGAGAAAAAGCACCCATCCTGGAACATCATCTAATTTAAGCCATAGTTTCAATACATTTGGTCAAAAGGATAAGGACCGCTGTAAAGGAAATAGCAACAGAACCAAATCTTCTGCGAAGACTAAAATTGGAACTAAGATGCCTGAAGACTTCATTATTTTGGGCAGAAGTTCCATCCAACACCATCATCATAAAACCAAGAATCTCTTTTCCCATTCTCTAGAACAGATCTGTGAACAGGTTGGGATTTCCTCAAGGCTTCAGAAGAAGCACCAACAGCAGGAAAAATGCAACTATGATCATAACAACAATCAGAAATCCCCAAAGCAGGTGCTTCCCTGTATTCCCAAAACGTCCATTAGCTTAGAAAAAAACATTACTTCCTTTTCTGTTCGGCAAGCCCAGTCCTCTGTGGACTTCATGGATCTGAAATACAGTGACATGTTTAAGGAAATCAATTCACAGGACAATGGCCCTGGCATTTATGAGATGTTTGGGACTCCAGCCTACACCCAGGTCCGTGAGCCTAATGACCATGAGACCAGTTGTTGTAGGAATGTGCATTCTGCTCCAGCTGGGAGACTTGGTGCTTTGAAACATAAATCTATCCGCCTCCGAGAGCAGAAAAGTTGCAGAGACAGAAATGTCCAGAAGAAAACACACCCCAAGTCATCCAAGAATTCCCCGGTTATTAAGCAAAAACAGAAAGATGCAGAACCAAAAGAGGTATCTGAATCAGAAGACAGTAGTCCACAGCTGAACGAAGATGCACTCATGTTGAGATCAGATGGGAAAGTAAAGATCACAGGTTGCTCAGAACTATTTCATGGTGCTGCAGCTCAACAACATCTCCTGTCCCCTGAGCTTACGTGCTCTGCTAAACAAAGTGAAGTCATTCCTAATTCAAACTTGTCAACTATTGAAGAAATCTCACTGGAACACACTTCGGATGTGGGTGATGCTCTTGTTAATAAAGCACTTGCTACCAAGGAAATGCTTTGGCCAGAGGTGAAAGATCATGCAGAATATGCTCCTTTCTTAAGTAATACAGGTGAATACAAATGTCCCGAGAACTGCAACAACTCAGTGCAAGGAAGAATTGAACCAACTGATTGCCTTATAAATCTGGAAGTGGGTCAGAATGATCAAGAACTATCCTCTTCATTGTCTGTCTGGAAAGGAATAAACTGCCCTGCTCCACAAAATATTCAGCATGAACATGTGGTCTTGGAAAATACATCAACAAAGTGGATCTGCCATCCTATAAGCCCGTTTTCCCAGACGTTTCAAGATATCCTGAGTCATGCGGACAATGAAGAAATAACAGAGGACTTCTTTTGTTCCTTAGTAGCTGAGTTGCTCTCTCTTGGTGGTGTAGATGCTAATGGTTCAAAGGGTGCAGATGCAGAAACCCGAAGTGAAAGCACTGTGAATGAACCAGCCAGTGCAGTAAATGATAATAAGGTAAGCATCAATGTATCAACAGTATTTGTTTACTTAATAGCAGTACAAACATAATGGCGGTCCAGGGTGAGGAGTGTGGGGCACATTTTTCTGGAGATCTAGGCAAATGCCCTTCTTACCCCTAAACTCTTCAGATAGACTTGGGCAACACGCATACTTACACCATCCTCATTCCAAGCAGGGCATGAAGGTTATAATTATTCTATGTTTGTCTACAGAAACTGGTTTGTACATGGAAGTTCCATTTAGCTATTTTGGCTAATAGTGTTTGATAGACCCATGCTCCAGGAATGTGTCTTACTGTTTTTTGTTTAACGTCAGTGGCCATAACCACCTCATTTGTCATAAATTACATATGAATAAGTTAAAATAGCACCAAACTCACTCTTATATAGGTTTTATATTTCTCTCTCTCTCTCTCTCTCTCTCTCTCTCTCTCTCTCTCTCTCTCTCTCTCTCTCTCTCACACACACACACACACACACACACACACACGGTTGCTATTAAGGCTTTTAGTTTTGTACCACATCTCATTTTTCAATATTTTCTGTATCCCACCTTTACAGAACTTCTGTCCAGGCTTCATGGAATCCAGTAAAGAACACAGATTAGAAACAGAAAAAAACTTAACTAATGCAGATCCTGTCCTGTGGACCAAAGGTGAAATCCTTGGAAAAGGAGCCTATGGCACGGTAAATCACTTTGGGAGTACATATATACAGTGGATGATACCCTGTTTAGCCAGTCATAACTAAAAGGAAGTTGGCCATGACAAAGCCTCATTAAAATTAATAGGACTTCAGCAGCAATACTATACACAATTCCTGGGAGTAAGTCCAGAGGCGTCATCCAGGTGGAGCGGCCCGGTACTCTGTTCCGCTAGTTCTGCGGAGGGCCCTGGCCGTACCGCCTCACTGGAGGACGGGCGAGCTGCTGCTGGGCCCTCCCTCCCTCGCGTCCTGAATCGCTCTAAAATGGAGCGATTCCGGTGCAGTGAGGCTTGGGGAGGCGTGGCAGCCCTCCGCCATAGGGGCGGAGGGCTGTCAATCATCCGGGCGTTCTGCTTCCTGGCGCGCCCGGATGACATCACTGAGTAAGTCCCACAGAACAAAATGAGACTTACTTCTGAATAGACATGCATTGGGTTGAGCTGTTAGTCCGGACTAATAAAATTTAGGATACAATCCAACATATAATCTCAAATTATATCCATATGCATGATCTTTCTTAGCAGCCAACTTCAAAGTTGTTCCCATCTTAAGTGCCATGCTTCTCCTTTCCTCCAACATCTACTTTCTCATGAAGAAAGGGTAGATATGGACTTACTTCCCTGTCCAGATTGAAACACCTGATGTTTACCATTGCTTTTCACAAAGTGCTTATTCAATTTTATTATCTACTAGCCTTTTGTTACCCGGCGTTGCCCGGGTAACAAATTATCCCAAACTTCTAGGCGACCCTGGAAACTATGGTGTCAACGCCAATTTCGGCCGTTTTCGACCATTTCCACGTGGAGCCCCCAGCGCACCCCCACCCCCAGGGGCTCTGGGGGGGGCCTGACCCCGCAGTGTTTGTCGCCAAGCCGCAAGGCATGCACGTGCCAAGTCTGGTGCCAATTGCTCCAGGCGTTCCAGCAGGGCACGGCGGACATTTTGTTTCACACCCCTTCTCGCCCCCACCCGAGGGGGGCCAAACCCGAACTCCAACGGCGTCGGGAGCATCGCTGTTTGTCTCAGCGACCCCAGAAACTATGGATTTGACACCGGTTTCAGCCGGTTTTGACCATTTTCACACGAGGCCCCCTGCACACTCCCACCCCCAGGGCGCTAGTCTCCCCAAAGCTAGGAAAAGCCCCCCTCCGACCACCCAGGTATGTCTAAAAGCCCCTGGATGCTTGCAGCACCACAGTTGCTGCTATCTTCATCCCATCCTCACCCCTGCAGCAACTTACCAAGTCCAGTTAGGACTTTGGTAACAGCTGATCTATAGTTTTCTTTCATTAAAGACTTAGTTCACTGTGCCTGAATATAACGGTTACTGCTTTTATGCATACCTCAGCTAAATTCCTGCTTCCACCTGCTTTACTGCCTTTCATCGGTGGGAACCAATGTCAGGTGAGGAGAGTAGGTTTTGAGCTCATCAGCAGTCTTCTCTATGCAGTCCTACATTTCTGGGAACCATGCCCTGCTGAGGAAGAAAGGCTGCAGGCAAGAGACTCTGCAGGAGTTGAAAGCACTATTACTCTATTTGTCAAGCACAGGGAGACCTAGTTTTTGCTACCCCAGCATATTCTCATTATGCTGTATTTCTAATACATGTGCACACACAGCACAAGGCACATCTCACCAGAAGCTCTCCAAGATTTTGAGGTGCACCACTGAGCTGATATTTAAATACAATACATTTGCATGCCACTTTACCACCATATATGACAGGCATAAATTCAGCTGAATGGCAAGAGTTCACTATAGCTACGAGATCTAGGGCCGAATCCTATCCCAACTTTGCAGCGCCAGTGTAGCCAGAATGCATCCCCAAGGCAAAGTAACCAATGTTCCCCTACCTTGAGGAGGTATCCCTGACTGTGCAAGATGCAGTGCTCACCCTATTGACACGGCTACATCAGCCCTGGAAAGTTGGATAGGATTGGGTTCCTAGTATATCTATTCAATCAGAAAGCTTTTAAATAGGTTTTGTTCACATGTTTCTTATTTTCATGTTCAAATTATACATTTTTCTTTGATTTCCAGGTATATTGTGGACTTACAAGCCAAGGACAATTAATAGCAGTGAAACAAGTAGCGTTAGACACTTGCAATCAAATTGGGACTGAAAAGGAATACCAGAAGCTTCAAGAAGAAGTTGAGATTCTGAAAACTCTGAAACACAGCAACATTGTGGGGTACCTAGGGACAGGTCTGGAAGATAACATTGTGAGCATCTTTATGGAATTTGTTCCTGGTGGCTCAATTTCTAGTATTATTAACCGGTTTGGGCCATTGCCAGAAACTGTCTTTCATAAATATACGAAACAGATTCTACAAGGAGTTGCGTACTTGCATGAAAAACATGTGATCCACAGAGATATTAAAGGCAACAATGTTATGCTTATGCCCAGTGGTGTTATCAAACTCATTGATTTTGGATGTGCCAAGCGGTTAGTGTGCCTAAGTCTAGCTGATGCACAGAGTGAACCACTCAAGTCTGTGCATGGCACTCCTTACTGGATGGCACCAGAAGTGATAAATGAATCTGGCTATGGAAGGAAATCGGATATCTGGAGCATTGGCTGCACTATATTTGAGATGGCCACAGGAAAACCACCACTGGCTTCCATGGATAAGATAGCAGCCATGTTTTATATTGGTGCTCATAGAGGTCTTATGCCTTCACTTCCCAATCACTGTTCAAGGAAAGCAGCAGATTTTGTCCATGTGTGCTTGACCAGGTAAGTGGTTTTCAGTGCTGAAAGAGAAATATTTTATTGTACCATTTGATCCTTGTATAACTGGTTCAATTAATTTAGTTCAATGAATTTCTAAACCGATTCTGAAACACATTAATTTAACCCAAAGAGCATGACAAATTGACCTCCAATCATAACAATGCAAAATGTAAATCAAAGTTAAATCACTGAGAGAACAAAGCACCAACCATAAGATACAAATCAATCATATTTATATACCGCTTCAACAAAAAGTTCACAAATCAATTTACAGGCAAATGATAATAATAGTTAAATGGCTTCCTGTCCCAAAAGGGCTCACAATCGTGATATTTAAAAGGGACTTAGCTAATAATTTGATACGGAATTCAGAAATTAACATTTAAGGCTGGATACTTCATATAAATTTTAGTATAAGAAAAACTCTTTGAAAATGATTTATTTCTTATGGGCCTCAAAGAACATCAAGAACAGGAAAATAAGCTGCTAATTTTGAAAAACTAGAGTTATACAAGACTACCATCACATTTTCTGAAAGTCCAGTATATGGACAGGTTCAGTGGAATCAGGGCTAAAGTTGCAGATTTCAGGGTTTTTGGGCTTCTGGCTCTCGAGAACTCTCAGGCTCTCCAGCTAGTTGCCAGGTTTCAGGTTTTTAGCCCAAAACATGGATTTCATTTAAAGTGAGCTAAATGAGTTCATGTCTTCTCATTGGCCTGGAATGAGAAAAGGGAGAAAAGTGTGGCAACAGGATTGTGCAGCAATATGACTAGCTGTAACCATTATGTTTTAAGACACTACGTTAAATGGTATTTCAGTGGTTCTGAAAAAGAAAATATTGCCATTTTTCCACTGGACAATTTGGAGAAAAGTCTTCTTTTAAAAAAAAAATCAAATCCCCATGAATCACTCTCATACATTTGCTATGGAACTTCACCTAGTTCCAGAAGCAAGCATCAGATCTGCAGGGTCACCAGTTGTTTTTTTGCCTGTCAATAGTATACAACTCTGCGGCATCACCAGACCCATCTCCTGAATCTCAGATTGGGGGTGCCTCCAACTTGGCAACCCAAATTGGGGTCAGCTTGCAATTTGGGAACTTGAGTGTATTGATATTTTCCTAGATGTAGCATAAGTTATGGTTACTTTCTTCCTACCATGAGTCCATACGAAGTGTCTCAACTACGTACTCATGTCAGGCAAAGCACTTAATGCATTTCGTGAACTAAGGGAAGATGGATGCTTCTCTACATCAAAGTAATTCCACAGGAACAAAATTGTAATGTATGAAGTAGTCTTCAAGCATTTATCATTGGCCACTAATCAGCCTGCCCAGATAAACACTTCTAACTGTTTTCCTGTTACCCCCCACACAGGGACCAGTGTCAACGACCCACTGCTCTACAGCTGCTGCAGCATCCCTTTATGAAGGAAAGTCCATGAATTTTGCAAAGTTGAGAGGTCATAAGATTATTTTCTACTTTCATGGAAAAGATCAAATTACACTTACCAGCATATAACTCTCAGTTTGGGAATGGTAAGGCTGAAGCAGAAAACAGTAAAAGCATGTGCAATTCCAACTGTTCCAACTTCTACAGTACAAACTCTGAATCAAAGAAGGCTGCAAATTTTCTGAAAGAATATTTTATCTCATTTGGAACTCGGCTATGAGATCTACTGAAGGCCTTTGGACAGCTCACCACAGCTCTTGATCACCAAGGCATTCAGAAAATGCCCTTTGACTAGCCTTCGCCACAAGGGGAGGAACTGTTGCAAGAAAGGAAAACGTACACAGTTCCATGCACGTGCAAAAGCATGCTGGAGATGCACATGGGGTAGCTATTGTGGCTTAAGTTGAAATACTGGAAATGTTTCTTGCTGTTAACACAATAGAGATTCTAGATAATATAGCGCAGCAATTTTCAACCATTGTGCAGCAAATGGTCCAAAAGTGTGCTGAAGAGTTTGGGGGAGTATCATTTATTAGGAGGACCATTGGGGGATGTGAGTCCCCTGCCAGCAGCACAGTGTACCTTGCCAATTGTAAAAAAAACAAAAAAAAAACAAAACTGATGGTGTGCCTTCACATTTTTAGCACGTCAGTGTGCTGCAAGATGAAAAAAGGTTGAAAATAGCTGATGTAGCACTTACACAGCACTTTCTAACCTAATTGACAACTAAATTACATATTAATTAAACGTAAAATGAGAGAACTCTAGGATGTGATGTTGCAAAACTCACAGCAAATTTTCTCCCTCCAGAAACATCTGTAGTCTGTACCAGTCCCAAGATGGTTTCATTTGAACAGAGCAAGTGCAATACCGAACTTGAGTATCGCCTCTGCCTAGTATTTTGCTTTCTTCCAACAGACGTCTTTAAATTTCATATTGCTGCTTTACACTTTGTCAGTTGCATTATTTCCTAGAATTCATTGTGTTTTCCTGCCACGCACTATTAACAACTGCTTTGTTTTTTAAAAAGATTTTACGTTCCAAACATTGATGCGGTAGCACTTTGCATATCGTACCTCGAAGATGACGAGCAGACCAAACAATCATTCTCCTGGGAAGCCCGAAAGCATTACTCTCTCTGGAGGAGGAAATACTAGATTAGGGCTTGAGAATCAGCCATTTTGTTGGTCCCGGGTCCCTCCAGGCCTTGATGCTGGACTTGAGGCTAGCAAGACCTAGCCAAGTCAGATTTCAATCGCTTGAGTAAGCTGCTCCTGTCTTGCCTTTTTGGAAGACCAATAGAGATGGTTGGTCCCTCCCATAGCACTTCCAAGAACTGAATAAGAAATGCTGGTCCAGGGCTAGTAGGCCCAGTTGCATCTCCTGGAAATTGCTGATGCCTGTGCCTAGAACACAGTGCCCAGAGATCCAAGGAAACACATTGGCAACAAAAAAGAACTAGACCTGACACATAGCATTCTTTGTCACAAACCCCACTGACAGCAAATTCACTTTATTCCCCACCCCACTTGTAAATATCAGTCTTCCTACTGTCATTATCTCCTTGGTTTACATTTCCCACTTTGTGGTTACAAACACAACCCAGATATGAAAAGGATAGTAACCCAGCACTTTTGGTAGTATACCACTAGCTTCCATGGCTCACTCAGAAATCACAAGAGAAGTGGGTTAAAACTATTACGCTGTGCTATGCCGAATAGGATGATTATCTTGGGTTGATTTTACAACAACATTGAACTAAAGTGCAGTTTTTAACAAACTATTGATTTGGTAAATTCTGTTTATTGTCATTTTTAAAATTGTTCTCAAACAATATAACGTAATTCATACTGGAATATGAATGCTCAATTAGCAATATTCTACTCAAAAGCAGAAGAAACAAATTGAATTGGTTTTTCTCAGTACCCGTGTAAATCATCAACAGCCCAATCCTACGCTGCCCAGGAGCCCAGAGGAACAGTAGTGCCAAAATGGCCACCACCATATCCGATGGGCCTGGGGCAGGTGCAAGAGCCTCCACAGTGTGAGAGGACATTTGTTGCCCCTTACCCCTGGTGGCCCGATGGGTCTTCTCAGATCTGTGCCACATATTGAGCAGTAGGGCTCTGCAGCCTGGGAGGGGGGTTAGGATTGGCAGCAGACTGACACCATCCCTGCCCCCCTGCTGGGCTCGATCCTCTCTTTGGGCTGCCCTTCCTCTGCCCCTTCCCTGCCTGCCCCCTGGGGAAGCCTTACCTCCAGCCGCCAGCTGCACTCACAGCCATAGTGGCATCCTCTGGCACTGGCACTACATCAGCAGCACTGCAAGCCTAGCACTGCCATTAAAGTGCCTTATGACACTTTTACGATAGTTGGCACCCGCAGCACAAGCCTACTGCCAGTGCTGTAGCCCAATAGGATCAAGTCCTAAATGACTTATCTTTTTCTTACCTTAAAAGTTGAGAGGACATCTCAGTCCATGGGACACATTTTGGCTCAGTGTATGAGCAAATCATATTAGGGATAGAAATCCCTCTATACCTTGGCTAGGTAATTTGTATTATTAAATACCAGATGGGACATGGTTGTGTTCAACGTAACACATCTGAGAAAATATTCCTAAAGGAGCAGAAAGCTTTAATTTGCCACTGTGTGCTATTTAGCTAGTAGTCCAGCGCACTTACCATATCAAATCAAAAGAATTCAAACGAAAG
>JAJKFI010000014.1:7718488-7779106 GCA_029204185.1 Lerista edwardsae
GGTGGGGGATAGGATTTGGCAATAACTTATTACAGTCAAACATACTTCTGTTGATGAAAATGACACCCCTTCTATGGGAGACAGGAATATACCTGTCTTGCTCCTCACACTGGGATTGAAGACACACTCCGGCCCAGCTAGCAACCCAACAGGTGAGGTATGCTGCATCTGTGCATTCCATGCACATGAATTCTTTGTATCCCTTCTGTTCACAAGCCAATATTATGATGGGCAGTGTAACAACTACTTTACCAGTAACCTGTGCAAACTTGCACGTCATTCCTCTGATTATAAGCAGTCAAGTACACATTTCACCCTGTATCATAGTTTTTTTAAAACCAGTATTACAACTGGAAACAGCCCTCTCTCCATTAAATGCACACTTAACACCTACAAGGTAGGTAGCTTATTCTTTTGCACCTGGGTAATTAGTCTCCTTCCCTGGAGATTAATTTGGGAATAGCAGAAATAGCTGTCACAGAAGTAGAAACCAACTGATAAAATGTATGTCATCTGCAACTTCTCAAAGTCTCAATTCCTTAAGTTTTAGAACAATCTGCCCAAGTTTAAATAGGAACTGCTGAAAAACAACTCCAAAGGGATCTAACTCTTTTTCCAATAGTGGTCTTGTTAAAAAATATTAAAAATTCTGCTTCACACAACAAAAGCAAATATAGTATTAGCCAACTATGTATCTAGCTTTCACATCAATTTCCAGTTACTAGAGCTGCCTACTCTATATCATCAACAAACAAGCTATCAAATTGTAAAAATATCCATTACAGTCTGAACATTGGACAATGGAGATGTTGGAACTCAAAATGCTGAATTGAATAGTGTCAGATCTTAATATCCAGCTTTGATGACTATCAGCATTAGATAAGAAAAAGGAAACCCAAGTCCATAATGTACCATATTTAACCTGACAATCCAAGCTTCACAATTTGTTACTTATTTCCCTCAACGAAGTACAAGCTCATTGTTAAAAGGGGCATTTTATTTTGTAGAGCTTTAACAATTCCTTATTCCACTTCATATTGCAGTACAAAAGGCAATTAAGACAAAATTAGCCACATTTCCTTTTGGCATTCAAGTTGCTCCATCCCAAAGTCAGATGCTATGTACACATGCATGCCAACGCATTACTCCACACAAGAACAATTTTCAAGTTGAGATGTTTCCTTTCCTTTTTTGCTGCTGTGCTTGTTCCACAATGGTCCCTTACCATCTCACTTTGTTTTAAAACTGTGTTTTGTTCATTCTTGCCATGACTGGAATGGCAAACTCCCTTCAGGATTTCTCTCCAAGTGTGAACCACACCTAAACTCAAGTGCACATTTTTGTTATAAGATGGGGGCACATTGCTTATTTAGTTTAGACATATGTTTCAATCTTAAACTGGCAGGTCTATTAACTACAACAGAGTAGAAGTCAGCTAGGTTAAGATTCTCTATTCACATATGATTCAGGATATGTTGGTACATAAGTGCTAGAGAGCACTGTTTGGCATTCAACTCAAAACACCATGTGTATCTTAACTGTATAGCATATCCTGCTGCCCAAACAAATCTGAACGCCATAATTGGTCTAGCATATGATCTGAAGCAGAACCTACAAATTCCACAATACTATGCTGCTTTACAATAGATGACAAGACTTAATGTTAATATGGGCTGCCTTGCTTAGAATGGTGATGCACCACTCAAACGGTATTAAATTGCATTAGTTCAATAAAGTTTAGAATTTAATAATAGTTCCATATGCAGTTTTCTAAGAATAAATCTCTGAAATATAGGACTTCAACCTGTGATAAACTTTCTATGTACTTAGAATTATCTTGTTGAATAGTTCATTTTAAATTGCAAGCCTGTTTTTTTTAAAAGAGAAATAATATAAAAATGTCAGTGGTTGATAAATCAAACCATATTTTCACAATGTGTTGCTAACACATGTATATATGCAAATCTTAAAACAAATGAATCCCTTCTGCTGCCTGCATTCAGGCAGCATTTTAAAGTTCAGTGGTACATTTGCAGTTAAACTCTTAAATTTTATGGCTCCACCAGGCTCACATTCTTGTAGCTATACAAAAAGGCAGCGTGCATTCTGTCTTCAGTCACTTGCACATTTATAGCATAGTGAAGACACAACCAAGCAGGAACCCAATGTTTGATCTGGCAGTGACGTTGCTGTACAAAACAGCACAGGATTGGGTTAAAAGTGGCTGAATAGAACCTCACTGAGCTGACGTTTTTAAAATTTATTTCTGCAAATGTACCAGATTCTATCTGAATTAGAACAAGTGTCCATTTTATCTTTGTACATGGGTAATCGGTAAAATGCATTCCAAAGCAAAGCTATAGGCTTGTAAGGAAATACTGTGAGGCTTTGTAAATCAATTTTATTTGAAGTAAACATTTACTGGTTGTCATCTTCCTACTGGGAATCACAATTTAAGACATATCTTGCTTACACTGTATGGCAAAAGTCTTCAGGATTTAATAGCATGGATGAGGTAGCGAAGAAAGTCTAAAAAGGCTAAAAAATATGCAACAATGTAGGATAAAGTTTCACAATACAGGATTTAAGAAATATTCTTTCAATGTAGAAATTTACAAGGGTGAAGAAGTAACAGTTTTGGATGAAGCAGGGTGAAGAGCTAAAGACTATATTAAAATCTGAAGATACATAATTCATAGTGTCCATGTTCAAGAAGTGTAAAAAAAGTCACCCATAGTTCAAAGAAAGATATTCAAGTATGTAGTACAAAGTTTTGCATTACTGGCAACTGAATATTACATAGTAATTGATGCATAAGTAGTTACATTATATTGTAACTACAAACTGGATACATGCTCAACAATTTTGATTTAAAGCACTTTTAGTGTACCTAAAGGGCTTAAATGTCAGACTCACTACTGAAATGTTTATAACCAATTAAAGCATAAACTGTGCAAGAACAGATGATTACCAAGTAGTGGATCCCTCTCAGACATGAGATAACTTAAAAAAAACTTTACATTAATACCCAGTAAGCAGCACTTGCTACTGTACTGAATGTATGCTGAAGTCACTTCCATGTACTCAGGATCAGCTGGTAAAAATGGAACACTGACTTTCGACAAAAACCCCATTGACATACATCAACATATTGTTAGGTGCTTTGGGTACTTTGGAAAGGAAAAGCGGGTTACAAGTAAAGTGAATGAATTCACACAATGGCAATTATTTGTTCAAAAGAAAAGGCAGGTGACTGTGTAAACAGTAATATGACGCTTACAGCCATTAAAAATGTATACTAGTGGTTTAATTGGAGAGTGATTATTCAGAGCTGAAAAACAACCTCCAGTTTTGTTACTACAATCACAAGTACAATTCACGTAGCATACGTGACAGTTATTTTATTGTCTGAGATAAGGGAGAAGTTGGGATACCAATTGTACTTATTTATTGCAAAGATAGTATTCCACCTGTAAAAGAAATATGGCATTTCACTCACATAACACACACTTTTTTTGAAATTCAAAACGTGGCTGTCAGTATGAAATGCTAATGGAAAACAGTGATCCCTGTTCACTAATAAGTTAAAAAAACTTACTAATTTTCACTATATAAGTTTACGTATTTCAGTTCTTAAATCACGTTATTCTATATAACCATTATTAACAGCTCTGTGTCTCTATTACTGCATCAAGCCAAACATTTAATGCACTTTCACATCAAAAAGATTATATAAACTTTATTTTTGATCCCCCTTCTGAAAGCTACTGATATTTCAGCAGTCAATTGGGTAAAAAATAAAAATAAAAAATAAAAAAAATCACAAATGAAGGCCTGAGCAGTTTTCACATTGCCTCACTGAGGATGCTGTGCTGCGGCTGGCTGTCCACATTTGGTATATGCTCCTCAGCCAGTGAAGTGCTCTTAGGAAGTGGCTTCCAATAAGGCCTACAGTTTAACATGAAGCGCCACTTTTCTTTATTTCACTGATGGATTCTGACACAAGGTTAACGTTACGTATATCTGTTATACTTACAAGCAGCTCCAATCCTGAGTATTTATGATATATCTAAACATACAAAAATGTATGTACATTTCTCTCCACTTTTGTTGTAAACATTGTCAGTATACTTTACATATCTCTTCTTTGAAACATGCAAATCATACGTACAGTATAAATACACAAAAAATACACTCATTCATAAGCTAAGCAACAAAAAGTTGTGACTGGCATATTCAGTTATAAATAATCAATGCACAAAGCATTCAATGCAGCTAGAAGCAGCCATTCAATCTATTGTTTTTAACCGTGGTAGTGGAAATACTGTGATTTTTGCACCTTCCGTATCATTACAATATTTATAACACTATTATATGTGGAGACAGGCTCATTTACTATACCTCTTCTTTTCAGAGTGAAGGATAAAGCAGCACTTACATATATTATATATATATATCTATATAAAGAGGGGCAGCAACTGTTGGGGCTGCTCCGCTTAGATTAGGAAGGTTTCCATTCTAGTAATTCTTAAATAAAAGAGGGAGCTAAACAACTGATTACATATTCATTCCTTGGGCACTTAACAGGGAATCCAGCATGTCGAATGTGTCTTTGTAGTCCATATGCTGGCTGTTTGTACTGTACTCGTGACTGGCATCAGGACCGTTCTCCACTGGGTTCTTGTCCAGTTTCACGAGGGTGCTGAGATGTCCGTAGCCCACCTGGTATGCGACAGGGGGAGGAGGGGGTAAGGGAAGGTTAAAAACAGAGTTGAGAGAGGATACATACTGCTTAACAGAGGAAGAACTAGATGAACTACCTGAACTTTTGGAACTTTTGCTCATTTTGGAGTGATGGTTGTGAGAAGCATCATTGCTGTACAGCTTCTTCCTTGAAGAGCCGGAGCTAGAGGAATTGCCATCACTGCTCAAGCCAACAGGACTTCTCAGAATAGCTGGTGTTAATCCATCATGACTATGTTTACTGCCACCACTACTACTGCCACCACTGTGAGAATGGGAATGCTTATGGCTGCTACCATGATGGCGGTTTGTGGAATGTTCCTTGTGCTTCTCCTTGGTAACATGGGGGCTTGAGTGCTTGCTTTTCCCACTGCCTTCATCAGAGGAGCTATGCCTCTCTGAGGAGGAGACCTTGATTTTCATTTTCAGATCTTCTTTGCTTGAGTTCTTTTCTGTGGGTGGAATGGGTATCCGCAGTTTGAGAGATCCACCCTTTTCTTTTTTGTCAGGCATGTGTTTTTCTGACTTCTCTGCATTCGTAATGGGAATTTTCATTTTAATAGGGGAGGTGACGGAACTGTTACTTGCTGCTTGGGGTTGCATGTGCTTTTTGTATGGCTGTTCCGGGCCCACATAGTGTTCTCTTACATCCAGTTCAAGTGTTTCTAGTTTGCGTTTCTCTCTGTATTTATCCAATGACATTTTTTGAGGAATTATTACAGGGGTGGAAGCAACTTGCCCATGGTGTTTGTTTCCTGGTTTGTGTACAGCAGAATGCTCAGAGAGTTTGTCAGATCTGTGATGTAAGCCCGAATGTAACGGCAGTGAAGTGCCTGGTTGAAAGTTTATGTTGAATTGACCACCAGGCACTGTGGTCTCCTGTTTCTGAGAATATAACTGCTCTGTCCTTGTTTGTTCCTGGTGTTGAGGCCATTCTTGGTGCGATGACAAACTATACGAGGTACCAGGCATTCCTGCAGCTAGTATTGACATATTTTCTTGACTCTCTTGAACAGAAATATTTCCTGAGTTCAGAGGAACTGGGGCAGGAAATGTGGATGTCGATGGTTTTTGAAAACCTGCATTTGCACCAGCAACAGCATCCACTAAAATGGAAGTTTGAAGAGAGGAGCCAAGAAGAGAGCTGTCCGATGCCTGACCATCTCCTTTAGGTTTCTTAGCGGCCTGATTCGCCTATACAAGGACGACAAAGTGAGCTTTAGGATATATTTGTACGTAAATAAATATATTTGGAGAAATAAGAAAACTATTTAGCTTTCCATGAGATGAGCAGGATGCAAGGCCAAAATAAGCAAGTTCACAGTAAATACTGAATGCACTGTTCTAAAGTTCAGATCCAATGTTTTTAAAGACCATCTGGTCTAATACAAAGGTATGATTTCATTTCCATTTCTTATATACATAAGAGCATGGCTTTTTAAAAGCTGAGCTCTTAAACTACTTGAACATAAACATTCACTTTAAATCGTGATCTGCAGCAAGAGGCTGAATTGCGAGAAATCTAAGAACAGATCAGTAAATGCATATGTAACATAGCTATTATCATTTGTTTAGCACAAAAAAACCTTACCCTCCAATTTCTAATCCTTTTTAGCCTACTAGGAGTTTTCTCCAATATCTGAAGGAATTCATGTGTCAGTTCTGTGAAGAAAAATAAAGTTACACTGATTATTTTAAAAACTTCATATCTGTTATATACAATTTTTGATACCCTGGTTATCAAAAACCTATATAAAATGCCTAAAAGTACATTTTTAAAACTACTGCTTATGTCTAAGGCAGTGGACAATAACGCAATGGAATACACTAATTCTACCTTTTCATTTGAATATCAATCTCTACTCACACAGACTAGGGAAAAATGAATAAAATACTAGTGAAACTACTGATGGTAGTTATTTGCTGAGCTATTTCCTTGATGTTTTTCAAATGTACTGAGTTGAGATTTTGTGCGCACGCACACAGGAAACATGTTGCACTCATCATAGACTCTGGATGCAAGAGCACATGGACTTTCAGTGGTGGACCTGGGAGGGCCGGGGAGGGGCAAAAGCCCTGAGGCACTCCCCCCCCACTACCAACACTGGATGCCCTCCATGTATTGGAGAGGTCGGCACTTCAAGTGGTGCCTGCCCCACTTGGAAAAATCTCTGGCTACTGCAATCTTGCAGCAGCCTGAGATTCCTTGGTTAATCGTAGGGGTGGAATGCTGCGAAGCCAAGCAGCTTCGCCACACTCCATTCCTCCATATTGGACTAATGGAGTGCCACAAAGCTGCTTGGCTTCATGTCGCTCTGCTCCTCTGACAGATGGACGAATGAGGCTCTGTGCATCTATTGGAGGGGCGGACTCAAGTGGAGGGAAGTTGGAGGAATCCCTAACTTCTGCAAGGCATTCCTCCTAGGAGGGGGTGGATGCTGCTTGAAGTGGCACCTACCCCTCCAATACATGGAGGGTGGCAGGTGTTGGTGGGGCAACAGACAGGAACACGACTGCTAACGTCACTACAGGTGGGCAAGTGGTGCATCAATCTATTCTCAGTTGATAATACTACACTATAATTGCGTTTCCTTTATATTAATGATGGTTTGCATTCCAAAGTTTACATCCACAGGTGCAGAGACCTGTGAACCTTAGAGTACAACTTATCATTCAAGGCAAACAATGCTACCTGAAGTCTAAAGGAATGTTGTTTACACACACAAACACACACAAACATACACACACCCTTTGACTGATACTGTTTTGTTCAATCAATCAATCAATCACTAGTATTTATATACCGCTTTATAAACACAAAAGCAAAACCACCACTTACCATCAAGTAATATTACTTACCATCAAGTAATTCTAAAGTGACAGAAGGATCCACATATTCCCACCAATGTTTCCCATCAGTTGACACTGGAATCTCCCAGTTGGACCACTTGCAAGCTAAGTGTATACACACACATGCTATCACAGTTGGTTTGTATTGAAGACAAAATGTAGTAAGGTGCAGACTGTGATCAGAAATGTTTTGTGACCGAAGAACAAGTCAAACATGAAAAAGAATAAAAAACAAAGAGAAGACATTCATTACCACACTATTCAAGACAAATTCTATTACAATGTAAATGTTTTCTCTCAACTTTTAGATTGAGCGTAGAAGTTAAAAGGTATAAAAATATTAAAGCAAATTAGTATCTGCTCCTGAACAAATGAAGAACTATATTATTCAGTTCTTCCCTGTATGTGAATAAGTCAAAATACGGGCTTTTACAATTTTTTTAAAAAATAAGTTGCGTATTTTACTGTTTCGTCATACAATTTGGAATGATATTGCGATATAAGCGAGGCAATACATCTGGAGAAAATAAATTTCATCTTTCCCAGTCCAATCCATAACATAGTTCATATTAATTAACATTAGGTAACATTACAGGCTGGAAAAAAACATAACTGTGCCAATTTGCAATGGAATCCTATGCTTGTTTACTTAGAAATCTCATTGTGTTCAATAGGACTTACTCCCCAATGAGTGCGCACAGGATCACAGCCTTCATGTTCCAGGGCTGTTTGAAAGGTAACTTGTTATTTAAAAAGTCACTGCCACCACAAGAGCTACATGTATACCCAGATAAGTATTTCTTACAAAAGTATTTTATTAAATACTTTGTTTATTAAATACATTGTTTATCAATTAACTATGAGCTTGAAATATTTGCCATTTTCTCCACAACATAATTATAATGATTCTTATTCAACTACAAGTCAGAATATTCCAAGTATTTAGCTCCTAATTTATTCAGTAAACTCCCCCAACTCGTAAAAAAAAACCACTGCTTAAATTCCCAGCATATAAGCTCCAGACCGCTGCTGACAGGCTCCCACCTTCACCCTACAACAGTATCTCCAAGATCCAGCTTTCCCCACTTTTATCAGTTTCTAAATCTCTGTCAATGTGCCTTGTCATCCCATTATATTTAAACTACTATCACTTTTAGCTTAATCTTTCCCTTCTGTTCAGTCAATTCAACACTTGTGTTATAATCCTACTCTTCTTCAACATCCCAATGTGCCACCCAATTTAAGTATTCCCATATGCTTTGGATCAAATTAGGCTCCAAAACAGCATATGCAAGGCCCGCTGCTAAGGACCTTCTCCCCTCCATCTTCAATCTCTTCTTTGAAGCAGCTCATCTACTTCTTGCCTTTTGCTTTCACTCTCTTCAAAGATGAGACTAGCATGGATCAACTAGAGTGTTGATCCATTAAACCAACCAAATTTCCTCAAAGCCAGTTTTCCTGGCTTTGACCTATTACTTCATGATAACAAGCACAACGGAAGCAATGTTATCAATAATGTTCCTATTAACCTTGCTGCACATTTACCAAGTTCTAGTGTCTCCTTTCACCTCATAGCCATCCACTCCACAAAACCAAAGGTCGTGTCTGACCAATAAATGTATTAAATAGTAGCAAGGTTTCAGGGGTTTTCATACGTTCTTTAAGAACCAGCCAATTCCTGCAAGGCTAATTCAAATGTAGCAAGAGCTAGTTTAAATGTATCTGTAACAAAAGCCTTGTTAACTAATGCTTATATTTTGTTTGGGTTTGTTTGTATAATGAGACGATTTTATTTTCATGAAGAAAAAAAATTGCCATTAGCTACAAGGGTAAACTAGAAACAGCTTTGTACTTACCAAGATGCTCGGATTTCTAGGTTAAGTTTATCTCTCTGTAATCTTTAGCTGCTATTCAGGCTACCAATTTTAGAATTATGCACTCACAATCGAGAAAATGTCACCAGAAAGCACCACTACACTTCACATTGTGCATTTAACCCCTTTGTGCCATCAGGCCCTTGTACAATACACCGCACTGCAAACAGGAAGGTACCACCACAGCAGATGGCCCAGTCACCTGTTGCAACAAGGGTTAGACACAGGTAGGGGGCCCTGCAGTAAAGGAAGCTATAGTGTGCTACAACAGTGCAACAAAGAGGTTCAGGATAACAACCTGTTGGTAGCCATGAAATAGGATGTCTGTGCCAAATCCTTGCTTGCTGTAAGAAAAAGAAACAAAGTAGTTAGCCATAATAGATATTCTCCCTCCCAAACGAAAATGCTTTTTTGTGAAGTTCATGTTATCTGCTTGCAAAAAAATACAACACAAACTATTTTCCTTTATCACCAAAGCAAGCAATTTCCAGTCAGTTTGTATCTAGCACAACAGTGCAAAGGTTGATCTACAGGTTTCTCTGCACGCATTCACCCTTTTGATCAACATAAACACTACTTTCCAAGACCTCAAATTTTATACTCCAACAGCAGTTAGATGCGTTTGTACCGATTAAACTGAAAAATGTTTCTGAACAACCCAAGCCTAAAAAGTCAACCATGAACCTGTTTATATTATATTATGCAAGCTATAGAGGACTACATCTTCGCAAACCATTAAAAGGGGCAACTGAAGTTCAGAAGAGGAACCAATTCTCTATTGTTGTTGGTCCTGACACCTTTACTCACAAAATGGAGGACAACAAAAAACCTACACAGTTAGCCAAACCTTTAAGGGAGAGCCTATATGATTCTGCAGTGTACTGCAATGGTTCTCAAATTATTCAGCATTGGAATCAATCTAAAAATATTTTCATTTTACCCTCTGTGGCTATAATGGTGATCGGGCAGCAGTGCTCCCCCCAGATAGCAGGTTATTTAATCTTTGATTCACTTAGCCAAATCTGCCTTAGTTTTGTGACCCACCGAACATTGGGTCATGGACGCCCAGTTTGGGAACAGCTGGTGTATTCTATTATATCGCTTGTCCTGGTTGATAGGAGCAATTGTTTCTGGAAATCAAGCAACTGGCAAAACGCAAAGCTGGATTAGTGCTTTCTTCTTGGTGTAAATGCTCAACAGAGCAGTTGCAGAGCCACCAGGAACAATGGTGAAAGAGACTTTGCAGTCTAAATCAGCCTTTATAAAATCATGTGTAAAAAGTCCATACTACAGATAATCACCCCTTGTTCCTTCCATACTACTTGATGGATATGATAGGGAAATTATCACAAGTAAAGTTGCTGCAAAGTAACCATGTTTTCTGCCTGGAACCAGATCTTTCATCATCCCTCCTACTCCCCGCATTAATTTTATTGCAAGAAACAAAAACCAGGAACAGAAGCTCAAATCAACCTGCCTCTCTCCTATTAGAATTGCTCATCATATCCTATCATAGCAAATTATATTCCTATCAAAGACACTGTCAATCTTCTAGTTAAAGAGAGGATCCACTAAAATGGCACTTGATATGACACAAATTTATTGGAAATAGTCACAGGTTATAAAAAGGACACAATACATTTTAAAGGAATCAATGTGATTTAAGGGCCTCTCCTGTCTTCACAAAAGCCTAACATTGTCTTCTGATGAGAAAGGTTTATGCAGGTGAGAAAATCCTTGCAAAGTTCATAGCTAAATGAGCTTCCTAGAAATTCTATCTTTGGTATGAAACAAAACTGGGAATGCAATCTGAATGTGTTTAACAGGGCTGAAGTTCTGTGTAAGATCCTTATTTCTATTCATGATGCTTCTGATCAAACTATTTCCTTCCATATATGCACAGTTTTTAAACACAAGCAAGGGTAAGTAAAGACACAAGATGTACTAAAAGTAACATTATCTTATTTCTCAATTGCAACTGTCCCCTGAAATCAGTGAGCCCCATCACACTTGTCACAAGATTGTTTTGTTATTCTTCATTTTGCCTTCAATACAGCCTTTTCCACAAGCCTAAATTGAGAAGCAAATGCTAGACATTTCTAAATTTTCAGAATTGCAAATAATTTGGAGGAACAGAAATTTCCTCCAAATGACCAGACAGTAACCCAAACGTCCCTGACCCCAGCAGCATCTCTCATGCATGACTCTTGCACTTTAAACACAAAGCCCACTGCATACTCTCAGAGCATCCAGAGCATTCGGATTGCTCTGCAAAGGGATTTGTGCTTGTAATGTTTATTCAATCCCTTGCAGTTAAGACAAGGTAATTGTGTCAGTTGAGTCATCAAACAGTTTCTGCAAAGGGTTTTTTTCTCTCTTCCTTACTCAGATTCTCTTAGTTACTTGATCAGAAATCAAGTGCAAGTTTTGTGATAAACTGCATTTATCACAAAAATGCATTTGTGGCCATTGTTTCAAGGTCTTCTGTTTTAGGATGATGGTGAAGCAATCACAATTTAACAGCTTTAGTATGGAATTTATTTCATGGCTTATAAGATTTCCTTATTCCAGGATGTACATGGACAGGCTACATGTACTCAGGAAACAAGACAAAAAGGATGTACGTGGTCAGAGGCTATTAGTTAACAAATTGTTGGGTTATCAGTAATCCTTGGTTCAAATTAAGCCCTATTTCAGAAAGTTTAATAGAGAATAAGGTAAAGGTTAAAAGGTTTCCCCACGGCCAAATGGTCTAGCCCTGACCAACTGTAGGGGGCAGTGCTCATCTCTGTTTCTAAGCTGAGGAGCCGGCGTTTGTTCAACGACAAACTTCTGTGGCCATGTGGCCGGCATGACTATACACCAAGGCGCACGGAACGCCGTTACCTTCCCAATGAAATGGTACCTGTTTATCTACTTGCATTTTTACAAGCACACACATTTTTATGTGCTTTCGAACTGAAAGGTTGGCAGGAGCTGGGACAAGCAACGGGAGCTCACTCTGTTATGTGGTCTCGAACTGCCAACCTTCCAGTCAACAAGCTCACAGCTTAGCAGTTTAACCCGCTACGCCACCACGTCCCTTAATAGAGAATACTAAGAAACAAAAACATTACAGATACATGCCATTTTGCAAACTTTCTAATTCAGAATACTTAAAAGCACTTTTAAAAAATCCAACACATATATAATGCTTTCCAAGAAATAGTTCAGATCAAGAACTGCTTGCTCACTTTGAGGAAAGTAGGATAGTTCTTCTAGGGATGGGGAACGTTATCTTGATTCTAAATGGGATTCTGCACATGAACCAACATTTAAACCAGAATTCTGTTAGGCCAACCCAAACATTTTTGAGCAGAAAGAATTAAATAGCTAGGACAAGCAGCCAAGTGAAATCTAGTCAAAGACTTAGAAAGAGAAGGAACCAAATAGGCACATGAAAACTAAGAAATGCTACCACTGTAAATATAGCACCACAAGCAATATTTCGAGTAAGCTTTGAGAATTGACTACGTGATGGGCTCCACACCAACTGGTGGCCTGCAATTTGATTTCCTTTGAAGACAGACTTAGGGCAGAAAAACTGTTTTTAAAAGTTGACTCTTTATTCCACAGATTTTATATTAACGTCACAGTGGTTCCCAAACCATTTAGAGGCCCCAGAGGCTGCTGTCTGATTTCTAAATTGCAAGAGGTGTGGCTACAATGGTGATTGTGCAGCAGTGCTCCCTCCAGCAGCACACAGTCTATCTGCCCTGTCAGTTCAGTGGCCCAACAAAAATTAGGTCACAACCCCCTGGTAGGTTCAAGACCCACAGTTTGGGAACCGCTGTTCTACTGTACTATTTGACTACCATCTTACTGCAGATTAATCTAAACCAGATCCAATATCTATTGTCCTAATATGCAGTTGCTCACAAAAAGATTACCCTAGTGGGGTAATTTTAATTTGAGGTTCAGCAGCTTAGAGGTACACCACCTCCAATCTGCAATTTTTCCCCCAGTTTTAAACATACCTTTTACAGAGTCAGTTAAAACACAACACAACAGGACACACTATTGATTTACTCACATTAGAAGTATATTCCAGAAATAGCCTTAGCAAGTCATACCACCACCGTCTCAAACAGAGATGTGACAAAATAATCAGTTTAATGGTTACTGACCTCTCACTAACTGCGTACATTTCACAACATCTGTGTGTGGGTGCTCAATGGTAATCTCAAAACCTATAAAATAAAATGATATTTAACAAACTATTCTAAATATGTCTAATTACTTTCCACAAATGTTTAATTGCATCATCTTGTAAAGGACTATTACGATGAGTTAAGAATACTAGCATTAAATATTAAAGAAGCAGCTGTCATTCTGCTTAGTTACTATAATAATTGACAAATTGTGACAATTTGATATGATACAACAATTCAGTCTGAAAGGAGAAGCATTAATGTGCTTTGAAAAATGTCAGGTCATGAACAAGATGATTTATATTACTAAAATTCTCCTTCTCCCAAAAGATATTTAATATGCCTTGCCGATCAAGTGCGTAAGTCATGCCATGACTAGAATTGCAGCATAATGTAAGGATATAGTTGGTTATGCAACTACTCAATAAACATAATACGCAGTTTTAATATGCTTACCTAAAGTTTGAAGCATTATTGTTTCAAGTATAACCAGCTCTTGTGCCTGCTGAAGGTATGCCTAAAATGTAGAAAAAAATGCTGAACCATTTTAACAAATTAATAGCATGACAAGTTATTCTGAATAAACAGATGGGCTTTCAATATATGTTTTATGTTATACATAACAACCACAAATTACAACTAGAAACTGCAATGATAGAACAGATATTATTCAGTTGTCCACTTTTACTTCAAACTCATCTTTCAAAGGTTCTCCACAACTCTACACTAGCTTCTCTTAACACCTTCTGTTACTAGGAAACATAGTGCTACTAGGGCCATCCAGACATTATTTTAGCTGTTCGAACACTAAGTTCAGAAATGGTACACGGATTTACACACTTCCCGTTTCCCCAAAGGCAAAATAAAGCAATGCTTGATCAGTGCATATTTTAATGTGGGATTGCCTTGACTCAGCAAGTGTTCAAACATGCACCACCTCAACTGGGAGAACTTGTAACTTTGAAATGTGGTAAGGGGAGAGTTGAAAGGCAAACAGACTCCTAATGTCATCACACAGAGGAGAAACTAGAAGCACAGCGTCTGAAAAACCCCAGTATTTTAAGTGACGCAAGGATAAGATGGGGGTAGGAGGAATTAAGGAAAAAAAGAACAAAGTCAAAGCTTCCTATTGAGGCAGAAAATTTAAGAGTACATGTGCTTATCTCCAGCTGAAGAGGACTTGAAGTGAAATTTAGATTAAGCTTATCAGATATACATACATCACTCTTTGTGTCGAGCTGCGGCTCTAGAGGATGAAGGCAAGCATGCGCTACTTTGATTACATGTTCGAGTTTTCGTGGTTGTTCTTCCACTTTTGCAGCCAAAAACAATGCGGTAGGAGATATAATCTGTTGAAGAAGCGATGCTTTCAATTAGAATTAGAGTCATAATACATTTTCCATAAGCAGTTAGCTTTTGTGAACAGGAGACCAACAGATACACACATGTTGAGAAACTAACTTTATTTTTCCCCATTTTTATACCACTCTTCCTTCAAAAAGGGTGGTGTACATAGTTCCTCCCCTCCTTTGTCCTCACAACAACCCTTTGAAGTAGGGTGAAAGACAGTGACTGGCCAAGATCACATAAAGGAAGCTTTATGGCTAAGCGGGGGGGGGGGGTTTGAACCTAGGTCTTCCAGGTCTTAGTCCGACACCCAAACCACTACACCATCTTGACTCTAGAGGCCCAATCCAGTCCAACCTCCCAGCACTGATGTAGGCTCAATGCAGCTTTGATGTAAGGGAACAAAGATTCCCTTACTTTAAGGAGACCTTTGTGACTAACTCTGTCCTAGGCACAGGATGCAGTGCATGTTCTGTTGGCACAGCTGCATCAGTGCTGAAATACTGGATCAGATAGGGCCCAAAATTACTAACTTTATCCAGTAACACAGAATAATACTTTCTTCCAAAGAAGCTTTGGAGAAGAAAGAAAAATGCTTTCAGTTCCATCTGTGCAAAGGGCTCATGATGGGCAATAGGGAGGGTTGCTAAATATTTTCAGTGAACTGTGGTAAACTGTGATTGAACTGTCCTTTTATTGTCACATAGTACATAGCTTGTAAGAGAGCAAATTTGGGAAATTACAGTTTTCCTCACTGTCAGCTGCCCAGCCTAGTTTGGTTAGGTGAACTCAATTCATGTGGTGGTGGTTTGTAGCTAGCACAACAGTGCAAAAGTTGATCTACCTCTAGAGATGGAATACGAACCTACTGAATGCCCCAGATCTTTTGGTGGCTTACCCATAGATTCTGGTCACCTTTGTGAGGTGAAGGAGAAGCAAATGGTTAATACTAGGTGTACATTCTGCCCCCAATTATATAAAGGGTTCAGGAAGTAATGCTGGAAGACTACTGCTCTGCCCCATGAGGGTTATCTTGCAGAGCTCTGTATTCTTTCTCATGCTCTTCAATGCCTTGGGGGGCCAGCCATATGCTGAACACACCCAGCTCTATTCTTTATTTCATCTGCACCAGGCATGCCAGTGAGCTTCCTGAATGAGCAGGAATAAATTGAAGTGCAATCCAGACAAGATAGGGATGCTAACTGTGACTGGGGGTGGGGAAGAGCCAGGGATTACAAGAATTAAGTTGATAACTGGGACGAGTGCTGCTTTTGAATGTCCATACAGTAACTGTGGTGACAAGGGGCCAGATCACGATAGAGGGATATAGCAGCTGCACCTTTCCCAATGGCTAAAAACTTGGCAATAATTACGCAGCCCACTAAAGTTGCTCAGCTACTAGAATCCACTTTATGTGGGGTTGCCCTTAAATACAGCCTTGAAACTAATTAGCTGAGATTGGGGCAGTACAAATTTGTTAACTGCTAGTTGATGGAAACATACAAAAATACGAGCCACCTTCATGCTTTCCTACACTAGGGGCCCAATCTTCTCCAACTTTCCAGTGCTGATAAGCTGCCCCAAGGTAAGGGAACAAACATGATTGATAAGGCCTCTGTGACTGCCCCCCCCCATCACAGGATGTAGGGCACACTCTGTTGGCATAGCTGCATCATTGCTGAAAGATGGGCTAGGATTGGGCCCTAAGAGAACTGCCAAAAAGCTGGCTAAGGCTGCAATCCTAAGCACGCTTACCTGGTGTAAGCCCCATTGAATTCAACCAGGGTTATTTTGAGAAGACATGTATAGGATTGTGCTGCAAATCAAATTTGTCTACTGGAATAACATGAAGATATTACAAGCCAAAATTTAATCTTAAAGATCTCTGTTCATAATGTTCAGCACCTCAGCTGTAGTCAAGAGATATTTATTCACACATAATGATAGCCACATTTAGTCAGTGGCTGGTTTTTTCTTAAAACCAAACTTTTCTGCAGGTTGTGAAATGAGAACAAAACTATAAAGAAAGCTTTGGCTATGTACATGGCCCCATTATGCGTACATGAAGATCACGAGATCACAGCCCTGACTTCAAGACTTAACCATTACAATTTTCTGTTTTCACTCAACATATCTATGGCATTATCATAAACAGTAAAGTTAAGATTCATTAACCTATGCAGAAGACCTGCAAATTTGTTGCTTACTAGTCACAAGTGCCAAAATTTCTCAAAGCCCAAATTCCACCTTGGAGTGCATAAGCAGATAACTCCCAGAGGATGCAGACTTCTTGCCCTCATCAATAAACCTTGATACAGCATTCTCTGCCTTGATTATGCAAAGTAGGACATGAAGCTAAGAAGGTATCTCCATAAGTACAGGCATGTCCTAGGATCCTCTGATTCAGTATAGATTTCAGTTACATGGATACCATGGACACTGAGATATCTATTAAAAAGATAGGGGAACATTAAATGCATTTTTTTTACCTTGTTGCAGAAAAATCACTGATGTTCCCCTGTCTTTAAAAAGCCAGTATCCACCGTTTCAGGTATCCACAATGGGGAATCAAACCCCAGCGGATACCGAGGCATGCCTGTATAGTAATCTAAATCTTTAAGATTCAAAGATCTCTCTCAAAAAAAATAATCTTACCAAGATAAGAAGCTATTTACAAGCACACAATAGCAGCATTTATATTAACACGGCTTAGACTACAATGTTCAAGCTAACTCCAAACACACAAAATTGAATTCCACATATAGAACACAAAAATACTATTTCAACAATACTGTTTTGTTGAAGCATAAATACTTACATTTCTATTAAATTTTGTGAATGAATGATGCATATAAAACCTGTGCATGTAAACAATTGCAGTATTAATTGTAAGTTGCGATCTGGAGGAATCTGGGTTAAGGAAGTTTCAGGTCTGCTTCAAACTTCTACAATTGTTCTAGTCAGATATTGGAGTGCACAGAGGAAACAAAATGACTAATACATAGGACTGTACTTCCTGAGATTTAATTCAGATTCAAATTTCAAAAGACAGGTTCAATTGCTCCATAAGCCAGCACCTACCAATATACAATGTATTTTTAGAAGACTTTCAGCATTTTCTTTTCCAGAAACATGCACCAAGAACAGAGATCTCACCAACCACTGCGGAACAGTAAGCTCTGTTCATTGAGGGGAGGGCTGTAAGATTTGGCCCACAGGCTGGGGTTTGGTGAATGCTGCTGTTTGGGCAGTTTCATACACACATGCACACACCTCATTGAGCTAAATGGAATTTACTACCATAAGAACATAAAAGGAGCCCAGCTAGATCAGGACAAGGACAAGGACACATCTAATCCAGCTTCCTGTATCTCACAATGGTCCACCAGTTGCCTTAGGGAGCACACAAAACAAGATGCTTCTATCTCACTGCCACTCCCCTCCATCTGGCATTCTGAGGTAGCCTACTTCTATAACCAGGAGGTTACAAATACACATCATGGCATGTAACATGTGACGGATTTTTCTTCTAGAAATCTGTCCAATCCTGTTTTTAAAACATCCAGGCCAGATGCCATCACCACAACCTGTGGCACTGGGTGTCACAGAATAATTACCTGCTGGGTAAAAAAGCATTTTCTCTAATCTGTTCCAGTACTTCCAACACTCAATTTTAGTGCTTGTTCCCTAGTTCTGGTGTTGTGTGTGAGAGAACAGAACATCCCCCCTATCCAGTCTATTCGTCCCTTGAAAAGTAAGTAAGTGCATATGATTGCACTTACTCCCAATAAGTGTGCATAAGATAGCAGTCTAATAAATATTTTCCTGAACATGGGAATTGTTCAACTATATCCAGGTGCAGACCCTGCTTGCAAAAGATGCATAAAATGTTGGTGCTGGACAAAAAACCATATACAGGTATATTTAAAAGGCAAAGAAACCCACAACCCAGACTTACATTGGGCAATTTCCCCAACATCAGCAGTATATATTTCCTACCTCATTTTTTTTTCTTTTAAGAAAGATGAAATTGAAAAATAAAGTCTGGGATTTGGAAAAGAAAAGAAAAAAGCCACCAGCGCATCAGTAGGCCTCTACTCCTCCAGAACACCGATTAGTCAGGACAGGGATTTTACAACCATCGAGGCATCTTGTTGCAGCCAATTTTTTTCTCAGCGTTAAGAGCAGCTGCAAAAAACCAACTCCTCTGCCTCAGCCCTCAGGAGCTACGTTCATTCCCAAGACATCGAGATGTACAGCCTGGGACATTCCTAGGTACGCACGCATACACGTGTGCAGCTATGGAGGGGCATGAACCGGGTGAGGCCACAAAGCAGGCGCCGAGTTAAGCCTTTCTTTCTCCTCGACTCCCGGGGGAGCCCGTGGCGCCTTTCCTGACTCAACCACGAAGGGAAGGGAAAGGAGCGGGGGAGGGACCAGAGCAGGCGAGGCCTCCGCGATTCCTAGCTAGGCCGGCCTCGAAAAGGACCTGGAACGAGGCGCCACCACAGAGGCGCTTCCCTCGGCCCGCTCCGAGGGCGTCAGGCCTGCCCGCTTCCCTTCTTCCCCTCAGGAACCCCTTCGCCCCTGCCCTGCCCGGCCCGGCCCTGCCCTTCCCCACGACCCCGCCAGGATACACGTTGAGGCGCTGGCCCATGTCCTGGATGAGGTTCGCCGCCTGCTGCCGGTACGAGAGCTCCTTGTCGGCCTCGACGCCGCAGCGCCGCGACGGCGTGTTCTCCAACTGCTCCCGGGTAAAGAACCAGCGCGAACTTCCTGGGCCCCCTCCGCCAGCCACGCGCGGCGCCGAACTCGCGCCAGGTCCGGAACCCGCCACAGCAGCCGCCATGACACTTCCTCCACCAGAAGCAGCAGCAGCGCCCGCCGCCGGCGCTCCCGGCTCCTCCTCCTCTTCCTGCATCGCGACGCTTCTCGCGAGATTTCGAACGCGCAAGGCCTGGGCCGAAGGCTTCGGCTACCCTCTGGGCTCTAAAAAACTATAGAGTCGTGTGGTGGGAAGACAATAGACTTTTAAAAGACTCAGCAATCGGCAAATTCTAGAGTGACAGACAGACCGAACTGTGCCCCACCAATGAGGTTGCCGGCTAGAAAGACGCAGTGGATTTAATTTTTTAAAAGAAACGACATTTTTTGCAGAAACCAAATTTTGATTTAGATAAATTCTCCTCCGATTGAGAAGGGAACGCGCTACTTCCGAGAGGCTGCCCTTTATTCATTCATGTGTACGGGCGGCGCTCACTTCCGCCTGCGAAGTCAAAAAAAGTCTTCTAAGGAGAACTCGGAAGTTAACTTTTCGGGCGATGGGATGTACCACTTTTTATTAAATCCCCCTTTTTAAAAAATCCCTGGCTGTAGCTGTAGACTTTATCCGTCTGGGGGCGGCGCCCTTGTCTTTGTTAGAGCGCCTCATCCTGGTTGGAAGAATATAGAGGGGAAAAGGAGAAAGGAGGGAAGAGACAGATCGTGTGGCTTACGATGAAGTCTTTGGGTTCTAATAGGCGTTTCAGGAAGCTGTTTTTTTTAGGGAGATGACCAAATCTAGATTCCGTATCCAGGACAGTGTCTCTCTATTCCAGATGTTTCTAAGCCCCAAAGACACGAGAGAGGCCAGAAGCTTAGTGCCAGAAGATGCCAGTGAATACTGCAAGGACCTTGCTGAGGGATAGGGGAGCAGCAGCCTTAGGCATTACGAAAGTATTGGAGAGGGAGCCTATCTAGAGTAGACCGTGTGGTCAGTTTTGACTCACTGGTTTTGTTTTTGTCGTTTGAGTAGTAAAAGTGGTATCTACTCTGAAAGGACAATGGAAAAATCTCGTTATTATTGTAGTGGATTGGCAACAGCACAACTCCTCTCCCTGGCAGAGAAAAAAGGAGGAAAGGCAGGAGCCCGTGTTCCTTCAAACTGTGTGTGAAAAATGTGATAGTGCGTGTGTGTAAAAGTTTTAAAACAAAGTATGGTAAATGCAATGCTTTATAGTGCAATGCTATGCATGTTTACTCCGAAGTCAGTCCCACTAATTCAGTGTGGTTTACTCCAGGTAAACGTGCATACAGTTGCAGCCTCAGTCCCAGTATTGCAAACTGGGACAGAAGGGAAGCTGAAATGAGAATGGTTTGTGACAGCCCTGCAATGTAATCCAAGGTTACTGTTCTCATACAAACCAGTGTTTCCCAAACTGGATTGGGATTCACCAGTGGGTCGTGAATCTTTTTTTTTCTTTTCTTTTTTCTTTTTTAGTGGGAAGTGGGTGGGAAGTTTTTGAAACATTAAATAAAACTTTGGAAGCACTCTTGTCCAGTTTGCAGAAGAAAATTGTTAGCTGGAAAGCTAACCTATGAGACAACGTAATCCTCATACCCCCCAAATTAAATATGTCACATTTTCTGATTTTTTTTTCCTAGCGATTGTCACGCCGTAGATCATCTGTGAACCCAGTTTCAGCTTTTTGTCTGGCCTAGAAGTCCCTAACTGCACATCTTGCTCTCCAGTTCAGCCTTCTGGGAATCCTGGAATGACTAAAGGTTTGGGGGAACAGTCTTTGAATTCCATTTCTAACTCCTGCTAATGGAACAAGAGGCACAAAATTCCTCTTTAATTTTGAGGGGCAGAGTAACTGCCTCTCTTCACCCCAGCACAGTGTCTTTTCTAGTGGCTGTTGCTGGTAGTGTTCTGCTTTTTTTTAAAGACTGTGAGCCCTTTTGGGACAATGAGCCATTTAACATTATTATTTGCCTGTAGACTGCTTTGTGAAAAAGCAATATATAAAAAATGATTGATTCATTCATTGATTTCTAGGGAGGGTCAAGCAAATACATATTATATGTCAGGTCTCTAGTAGCATCTGGACCCTAATTATTATTAATTAATAATTATTAATAGATGAAATGCTATTTCTTTTTAGATCTAGTGTCTAGTGGGTCACAATAGATGGTTGTTTTTAAAAGTGAGTTCTGGTGCTAAAAGGTTTAAGAAGCACTGCTGTGAACTGCAGTGGGGGGTTACTGCTGTTTGTATTATGATCATATTTCACATGTTTATGGTGGCTTAGCTTGTCCCTGCAATGTCTTCATTAAAGAAATACATTGCATAGAGAAATACAGTACAATAATCACACAGTCCTGTTGAAAACAGTACAGGAAAAGATGATCCATACGAAACATACCTCAGATTGCTGCCAGGGTACATAGCCTTTCCCCAGCACTCAACTGCATGCAGGTGTATGCAATGCTTCCTTAACATGAGTGGCTGTTTTTACCATGCTGACAGTGTTGGAAGAAACCACAGAATGTGTTCTGAAGACTTGGTTCCCACTCCTGCAATGTTGCTAAGCAACAACTTGAAGAGCAATTGTCGGCTGCTGGTCCCATGGGAATGAGAGGATTTAGCTTGTGCCAGAAAGAAATTCTCAAGTGAAATGGTTCAGTTCATCAGAGAATGTGGAGCAGGAAAATGGAGGCGAGACATCTAGATTCCTGAGCCTTCACTGAAGTGGAGAAGCGTAGAGAAGTGCACTGTTTGTTACAATCTCTGATAGGAAAAAAGTCCAATGTGTGCTCATCAAATAAAGTCAGCTAACTGCATGCAATAGAGTATAAAGCTCCTGTACCTTTAAGAGGATGGATTCAAGGGGGAAGTCTGATACATGCAGCTATTATAACAATGGCAAGCTGATTTTCTCTCTTGCCCAAATCATTATTACAAGGTTGCAGGACAGGTAGCCTATCTTGTATGTAATCATGCTACAAAAGGCAAATAACTATCTGCCCTGAACCTCAGGACATTAAAAGTTGTTTGAATATCTGCCCATGTTCATTTTTAATGGATGCAATGGGCTGAAATCCCACAGGATGCTGTTTGAAACAAGAGCCTTGCAGTGGGGAGGGTAATTGCAGTAGGCTTTATGGAATCAGCTAGCCGGCAATTAATGAACAGTTGTGTAATGGCTGGTGTAAAGATGTTAAGAAGGGGCTGGTAATTTTTCTGTTATTCAAGTAAAAATCAATTTTGACTACTATGGATGGCTGTGCTTGTGGCATGGAACTTTCCACAATAGCCTTTGAAAAGGCCAGAGTTGATTCACAGGAAATAGCCCTCTTCCATGCCCTACATCTGGGACCTTGGCCCCATGCTGACCCCCTACCAGCATACACTTTGAATAGCTGTATATACGGAGGCATGGACTGCCAAGAAAAGAGGTCCTTCCCTATCATGCCAAGTGAGGCATGACATAGTTATTGTATGAAGAGGCTTCACGTTGCCCTGTACCTGGAAACTAGATTGGGCACACTGCATTCGGCTGTGCTCCCCTGAGCACTGTGGACATGGAGCCTTTGCAATGTGTCTGTCGTCACAAAGTTGGCATTCTCTTGATTAGTTTTCCTTTAACTTTATTCGTGAAAAGCCTACCAAAATAAGTTCATTATTATTTATGGTATTTTACATTTTGTTTTTAAATGTACTATTATAGCCTTAATATTTGATTTTTTTTTTTAAAAAACCCTCAGCATTAAAAGGATTATATCTTGTGATTGGGTGTTTGTTTGCAGTACATGGAATCAGAACATTCAACGCTCTTCATTACACATAGATTTTCCAATCTGTAGATGCAAGGTAAGCTTCCCAATCTATGTGGGTACTCTAAATGCTCTGAATGCATTTCTATGGACTTGGATTTTGAAGAAAAACAATAAAATAACAGAATCCATTTATTGGGAATTGGCATATGAATGAAAATACAGAGAATATAGATGTGTCTTTCATACATAAAGGAAAACCTAACATGGATGAGGATCTTTGTCCTAATTATAATGCTATTCAAACTGCTTTCTTTCAAGGTCCAAAAATGCAAGAGCATTGCCGAATTTGAGCTTATCCTGTAACAAAAAAATAATGATGCTTTTTGAGGACCTTACAAGCATTTTGTAAATACAAAATGGATTGTATCCTATGTTGTCCTTCCGTGGATGGTAGGCACAGTGCCATTCTCATGAGGCAGGGGGTGATTTTTGCCAACCCCTTTCCCTCTGCAGCCACTTATAGCCCCTGAAAACTTGTTCATGAGGGATGAAGCTTTAGAGAGGAGGATATTATGTGGCATAGAGTGCTGTACTGGGATCAGGGCAATTTTCAGGATCAGTGAATATTGTCTGCCCTTTGCACCCATGGAAGAACAACTTAGCCTACAGCCCAATGGCTGGAAAAAGAGATTAATATGTTCATGCTTGGTTTCTTTTCAGTCAAATGCCAAATGAGCCATTGCGTCAAAAAAATTCAAATTAAATGGTGTAATAAAACAGCAGGGATGGCTGCTTAAAAGGGGTGTACACATTTTGGCTAGCATTATTTGTAGTTGTCCCCCTTCCAAGTTCATTGGCATATGGAGGTAGTCTTAGGATGCTATCCTATACATGCCTAGGAGTAAGTCCCATTGAACTCAATTTCTGAGTAGACACAGGCTTTTGCTCTTAGAGAGGTTAGCCTGTCAATTTTCACACTGCTTTGCAGACTCGTTTAAGGCCCCAGTCAAACTTGCAACTGGAATCAGAATCCACTGACAAATTTTGGAATAAATGCCAGTCTAAAACATATGTTCGAATGCTGAAAGAAAAAAGTGTAATGATTTCACCTTTAGGTCTTCATCAAGGTCCTTCATGGAATCAATCAGTTTTCCAGGTTCATGTTCTCCAAGGGGAAAAGGATAATCTGTTCCCAACATCACCTTGTCCTGCAAATAGAGATAAGCAGGTGAATGACACTATTAGCATCTAATGGAAGTACATTTCCCAACTTTTAGTGCCTCTGAAGGAAATGAAAAAGCACCATTGTTCACCTGGTTCTGCTGTCCCTTTAAATCAAACTAGAAGTCCTGGAGTTTGGCAACTGAAGAAACTGCGCAAATGGCTGCTTTAAAAAAAAAAATGTGCTGAGGCAGTGGACCTCAGGTTACATTGGGTGGCATTCCAGGTCATGCTGCCATTGTCAATAGCAATGCCTACCAGTTGCCTTCTAAAACCAGGCATGGTTTAAACAATTGACACAGGGTGCAATTCTAACCAACTTTCCAGCACTGACATAGCTGTGCCAATTGGGCATGTGCTGCATCCTGCAGTGGAGTAGTAGCCACAGAGGCCTCCTCAAGGTCAGGGAATGTTTGTTCCCTTACTTCAGAGCTTCATTGCCCTTACCCCAGCACTGGAAAGTTGGTTAGGATTGTGCCCCATGCGTAAGTTGCTTTGAGAGAGTACGTCTTATCATTGGTAACATAAGCTTTGAAAGAGAAACTCAAAGGGGCAGCAGAGGCCTCAAGAGATGCTGTTCATTGTTGCTGAGATTTGAGCATTAGTTTCCAGGAAGAGGGGGCAGAAGATAAAAAGACCAGAAAAAGCAATTTGTGGCTGATAGTGCCTGAAGAAGATGGGGGGAAAAGTCTATGGAAGTCTTCCTGGAAGTTGCTTCTGAAAAACAAGTGAGGAGCTGACTATATTTCTGTGGTGTCTTTGGGTAGTGATTCAGCAGGTATTTGAGTGTCTGGGGTCCTTGGTGTGAGGTCCTGAGGGGAGATCTTAGGAAGGAATTTCCAGAGTCCTGCAACAGCCTGAAGTGTGGAGTCAGCTTATTCACGCAGGAAGTTCTTCAGGGTGATAACCTGACTGGGTGGAGATAGGAAGTGGTAATTACTTATCTAAATTGTTACCAAGTGTTTAAGATACCTGTAATGTAAGCACAGAACAGAAATCTACTAGTTGTGCAGGAACCAAGTGCACTGACTCATGCTACAACTCAATGGAATGGTATGAAATTAGGGAGGAGCAAGGTAAAAGATGCAACAATAGTTAGCTTTTATTGTGGGGATAAGAATACAATAATTGGAAAGGGGAATCAAATGGAAAATGCCATGAAATGTGCACCATGATCACTCGCACAACTAGCAGTTTCTGAGTAGGAGAGAAAGAAGAGATCCTTACAAGAAAGGGTTTGTAATGTTGTAAATGGAGGAGGGGAGGAAGGGGGAGCAGAATGTAGGGAAATCAGGAGGGTTCACCCAAGGGGAATAGGGGTTGAACAACTGGAGATATTGTGGTCAGGCACATAACTAAAAAAAGTGCCTGACCTATGTGGAAATATATGTGGCACCCCTGGGGAAGGGGAGGGCCCCCCAAGCAACCCAGAATTGAGAGCAGGAACCTCAGAAACCTCAGAGAGCACTCAAAAGAGCGGTTTTGCTGTGCAACTGTAAAAGGAAACTATCTGGGGATTTTTTTCTTTACGTGTTAACATTTTTAAAGTGGGTCTGCAGGAAAATTGGGGCACATTTGATGTAGGGGCAGGTGCACCTCAGGCTCTATCATGTCTGATTGTGGTAACCAAAAGGGAGTGGAGAGAACCTGGGCTGTGACTGATACAAAACCTCCAACCCCACCCACAATGGCTTCTGACTGACTCCACAGCCCTGGAGAGACAAAGGAAAAGGAAGCAGGAAAAAAAAGAAACATCAAGATCTTAGACTTCCACATACTGCACTAAATGAGGAAAAGGTAGAAACATTAAGCATGTCATCAATTTGACTACAAACAAGGTTTGATATATGGAGGGGGATGCTCAGTTTTGATGGTGACGGTTGCCAAAAGCCAAAATTACCTATCTATATCTGCTAGAATATAGTGCTGGGTGAATGGCAGGTGAGAGTGACCCTGACCATCTCAAAGAGCAACTACCCCACTCCACTCTAGTTGCCAAGCTTAGGAGAAAGCTTGCTCTTCTTGTTTTGAAATTCCATGGCTGGCCAAACCTTGCTTGATCCACATATTTACATTTCTAGACAAGCCACCACATCCTGAGAGCCTCCTAATTTCGAAGTGTTAGCAAACAAAAAACAAACGCAAAAGAGGTGCCTTCAACCTTGGCTCAACTTCACTGTAAATTTGATCAAGCGTGGTATGATAATTAAGGCATAGTAATAATGGAGAAAGACTGCTGCTACTGATCAGGGCCATCCTATTCTACTCCCAAATAGGATAGAGTGGAAAAAGCATGATGGCAATTTCTGTTCCATTTCTCTTTTAATAGTATCCCCAGTAGGTGTCACCATGGGGTTTCTGAAAGAGACACTCAACTCTGGACATTTAATGTTGAGTGTAGCACCAACTCAGTCTACAACTGTGTCTATTGGATAACTTTGTAAAATACGATGGGGAGATACATAAAAAGAGGGTGCACAGATGCTGGAGAAGTGCAACTGGTTGAGACTCCTCAGATGAGAACTATATTTATGCAGTTGTATGACTCCCTCCCAGTTTGATAATGTTCATTATAGCAAACATCAGTGTATGAAGCAAAGTTCAGATCAAAATCTGCTGCATAGAAATGGAGGTGTAATTTAAGGGTGTTTATTTTCTTTACTTGGGGGTTTGCATATTTCCTGACTGGGTGACCAGCTATTGAATTTTGAGGAAATCTGCTTTGCTTTCCATCCAGTTAGCTGTGAAAATGTGCGCCTGCAGTGACAGATGGAAGCAAATGTGAAAAGCATTGCAAGAGACAAATTCTGCATTGTTTGGAAATGCTCTGAAAAAAATTCAATGACTGGTGGCTTAATCTCCCTGGGGAGAAAAGTCTTACAAAACTCTTCAATATTAAAATAATCCAAATGTAATTTACTGGAGAATGTTCAGGGGTGTCTCAGCATTTCCTACTTGACTTTAGAAGTCAGATAGAATCAAATCTCCAAGGGGCTTAGTGCTGGATTGAAAATCAGCCACAATTAAAGAGCCAGACTAATCACTGTTATACTACTCCACTTTAATGAAAATTAATGAGGGATGAAATTGGTCAGATACATTTCCACATCCCTGGCTAACAATTTACATTTTCTGGTGAGCTATGGCAAACCTAGACAACTTAATAAAAAACCGAGACATCACCCTGCCAACAAAGGTTCGCATAGTCAAAGCGATGGTTTTCCCAGTAGTCATGTATGGCTGTGAGAGCTGGACCATAAGGAAGGCGGAGCGCTGAAGAATAGATGCTTTTGAATTATGGTGTTGGAGAAGACTCTTGAGAGTCCCCTGGATGGCAAGGAGATCCAATCGGTCAATCCTCCAGGAAGTCAAGCCTGATTGCTCCCTGAAAGGACAAATACTGAAGCTGAAGCTCCAATACTTTGGCCACCTCATGAGAAGAGAGGACTCTTTAGAAAAGACCCTCATGCTGGGAAAGATTGAAGGCAAAAGGAGAAGGGGGCAGCAGAGGATGTGATGTTTAGATAGTGTCACCGAAGCAATGAGAATGAAATTGGGCAAACTCCAGAAGCTAGTGGAGGACAGGGAGGCCTGGTGTGCTGTGGTCCATGGGGTCACGAAGAGTCATACATGACTTAGCGACTGAACAACAACAACAACTTGATAATGGGGTAAAGGAGCTCAATGGGCAAGATGTTCCCCCAAGTGACATGCTGGGAAATCCAGGTACCACTTCTTCCATTTGTGCTCCATAAATTAGGAATGGGAATAGGAAAGGAGTGACTAGAGCACCCTAGCAAAGGGGCTTTCCTCTGCCTGGCATGCCCTGCTCTTACCTAGGAAGCACCCTAGGTAAGACAATAGGTATGGACAATCTAAATGTTCTCTTGAGCTGGTACAGGCCCCCTGCACCAGCTCCCAAGTGTTGTGAATGTGCCATAAAATACATTCGTGCAGACTTGGGAGTCAGCTAGGCTGATGTGAAGGTCTGCACCAACTCCCAGAGGTTGGATCCAGCACCAGAAGGGGTAGGTTTGCACTGGCTGGGGCAGGCTGGCGCAGTGGGTGGGAGGGGATAGTGTTAACATACACCTTCTCCTTCCCAAGCACATGTGCTGTTCAAACTCCATTTTGGATTTCATCCTGGGAGTCAAACAGGTTGTTGCTCTGTGAAGAGGTGAGGTCACACAGGTGACCTGCAGGAGAATTAATTTAGGGACATCTGTACCTTTCCTTTCCCCTCAGGGTCTTGCAATGCAAATTTGGGTTAAAAATTACAGTAAGAATAAGTCCTGCCTGCATAATTAAAATTCCTAATTGTCCAGGAGCTAGGCTCATCTGGGCAGTTCTTTTCAGACTCTGAGCTGAGAAGTCTTCTAGTCTGAGGATACACACACACACCCTGCTACACATATTGTCCTGCAAGAATCTTCTGATGGGTGAGCAATTAAGGGCCCACTCAATCCAATCAAGCTCAGGAAGGTCACTTAAACAGAGGCCCAAACTCCTTTATCCACAAAAATTTTTTCCTTTATGCATAAATTCCCCTTCCCCCCCTTACCTAGTTGTGGGGCAACAGCTCCAAGCCCCGGGGCTGGATACAGGGTAGGCATGTAGCCTGCCTGTTGCAGCTCGGAGTTAGGATTGTGCCCTGAGAGAACCGCTATTCTAAGAAAAATTGTTAAGAAAAAAAGGGTAGACATTCTATAGAATACCTAGGCATTCTGTATAATTCTTAGGTAATGTATGTAAGGTTAGAATGAAATAAGCTTCTTTCATACTTTGCCATGCATTCTATAGAATACCTTTCACATAATACCTGTAACATATAGACTTAGTGGGACATGGCTGTGGGGGAGTGTGATGACAAGGTCCTGCACTTCAATAATTTATCACTACCCAACTGCAAGAAGGACTCAAAGAAGTGTAGCTTTTGCATGACTTATTTTGCAAAGTTCACTCACGTTTCCTATTACATCTATCAGCAGCTTCAATGCACGAGGATCATGGACAAGTGAATCTGTGTAGAATGAACCAAGGTATTTCTTTGGATCAATGTTATTATCCACTGCACACAAGTCAGGTCGCACATTGAATCCATGGGAAATGCGTCCTAATGTGTAAGGAAAAGAACCACCTAGGAAGAAATTTAAATTAGTTAATTCCTTTGGCTGAATGTACTTGATGCATTATCAAATAACATGCCAGCATCTTCCAATGTTTTGAAGTTATATAGGTGACAAGATAGCATCTCTAGAGGAAAACACCATACACAAAGTGAAATATGTATGTTTCTGCTAGGACTAGCTCTTGTACCAGAGTTAGTGAACTCCTATATTAGAATTAGGGTGCAATCCTAACCTGCATTGGAATAGGTTGGCCGGCTCACCCTGGCTGTTTCCTAACGACATTGGGAGGCAGCAGCAGCTCAGCATGGGGATGAAAGTTCCCTTGCCCCGAGTTAAGTCCCAGCCAGCCCCATGGGGCTGCTCGGATCTGCACCAGCAAAATAGCAGGCGCTTGATTGGTGCAGCTGACGGGCAGAGCAGCGCCTGTGAGCCGGTGCTGCTGCTTGTCCTGGCCCAGCGACCAAATCCACAGCGCAGACGTGCCTTATGGCTGTGCTGGTGCAACACCAGGTTCGGATTGCGCCCTGGGTGATACATTGAATTTTGAGGTCTTGAAATTCATTTACATGTTTGCTATTCAATATCTCTTTCTGTCCCTTACTTCTGCACATTGTTTGGGCATTTCTTGTTATCTTGGCCAATCGGCAAATGCATAACCAGTTTAGTTGCATCACTGTGCCCTGGAACCAATCAGATTTGACTGCATGGCAACATAACTGAGGACAAATGAAGCCTGCACTCTGAATAGAGAGGACAAAAAGAGGGAGTGTGTTGAACTGTTGCCAAGACAAAAATGTTCACAAGTCTAAAATTAGTTCTTCCTAATTATCATAACTTAGGAACTTCAGGGAAGAGGCAGTTTATTAACTCGAATGGGAGTTCCAAATTTGCAAAACCACCATGGAGACGGTCCTTCCTGCTCAGTGCAGCCAACCTAGCCTCGATCAGTGGCAGCATAAGTAGGGGGATCATAGGCAACTATTCCTAGGTTAGTTAATGGGTGCCCTTAACTTTGTGATTTGAACTGAAACTCTGAGTTGGACCATTAATAATTTCAATGCCGTATTATCTGCTCTGGCTGGTAGCCAGGTTTGCAGAGGCATCTAACAGAGATCTTTCCCAGTCTTGGTACCGGCAGTGGCGGATCTAGGGGGTGGCAGGGGGGGGCAAGAGCCCTGGGCGCCGTCTTGGGGCCGTCTAGGGGGGCGCCAGTGCCCCCGCAACATTGTGCAGGTAGACCTGGGCTCCGGAGCCCAGGTCTACCCATTGGAACCAGCCGTGAGTAGACCTGGGCTCCCTCGAGGGGAGCCCAGGTCTACTTGCGGCCGTTTCTAATAGGTAACCCAGGGCTGCTTCTGGTGGGTAGACCTGGGCTCCCATGGGGGCGCACTTCTATTGGGTGCCCCGGGCGCCATTTTGACTAGGTCCACCCCTGGGTACCAGAGATCTTTTCATTGGAGCTACCCAGACTGGATGCTGGGATCCTCTCTGTGTGCAATGCCCTCTACCATGCAATGCAATATCATGCAGTGCAATGCAAACTACCATCACCCCTGCATTTCTAACAGCTGTTGCTTGGCATGGTGTTTTCTTGCTAACAATTATTTTCTTGGCTGTTTTCTGGTCCTTGAATGTTTGACATTCCTGTATGTATGAGCCAAGCGCTCCAGCTAAAGGATAAAGCTTTGCATAAAAAGATGGCTCTGAAGCCACGGCATTTTTTTGGTTTTGGAACAAAGGTCTCTAACTTTTTCACCACGAGGGCCGCATCATGGCTCTGACATGATGTCGAGGGCCAGAAAATAAATAATAAATACATGGAGAATTGATGTTCTGAAGAATTTGACTGAATACAGTAATATAAGTGGGTGGGGTGGATATATACTACAATCAGCCACTAGAGATGCTGAATGTAATGCAGTGTAATGGAATATTCCATTCCATTCCATTCTGGACCTCTAGTGGCTGAATGTGATATATATCCATGCTGGGAGATCCAGACATGCATCTTTTAAACTATTTTTAGCTTCAAGAGGCTAGGGAACTGCACTGTTTGACCACGCAAAGCTAAGAAATGTAATTTTGGCACTTTTTTTATTTTTTGAGAGCATTTAAATGGTAATCCTGGTATCTGTGAGGTTTTTGGAACAGAACCCCAATGGATACCGAGGTTGCACTGTATTTATCCCCCGTCAGTGGGTTGCTGTAGACCGGAACTGTCAACCTTCCTCACCACGTGCAGAAGGCCTCTGTAGGGCCATATTTGACCTTTGGGTCGAGCTTTGGAGACCCCTGTTTTAGAAGCTGGATTTAGGTGGCCTGATTGTCTGAAAAGGCCTTTAGGTCCTGTTTCTGAATTAGCTCCAGTGCTGAGGTGGAATTTCTATTTTCGAATGTCTATAAGAGAAACATGGCACAGACTTTATTTTGAATCTACCACAACTATGCACAATAACTCTGTTTACTTGATAAATTAAGTACCATAGTTGCTTAGAGCTAAATGAGTTTCAAAGAGAATACAGCCCTTAAGTTTTTTTCAAACTTCATCTTTAAGTACAGTTACATATCACTTTCTTATTATGAATTTGCTCTGAGAATGAACCAGGCCAAGGTGAACCAATGACATTTCCTATTTTATTACACTGACTGCTGAATGTGAGAAGTTAACAATTGATCTGCAGCTTTAACAAGAGGTGCTTTTCTAGTTTTCACTCATAGACTATGAGTCATAGCTAATTCGTAGCTAAGTCAGAAAATAGCCACAAACGTTTCTTTGGATTCTTCAGCAATGGTATTATGATGTCTGCAAATAGAAATCTGTTTTAGATTTTTCCCCTCATTAGTACAACTTTTTCTACATTCTCCTCCAGTATTCTCTGAGTTAAATTACTCTGCTGCCCCTTGGGTGCCCTTCTGATTTCTTTGGAACCTGGCTCTTAGATAGTCGTCCCAGTGATCCTGTGGCATTGAGTCCTATACTCGCCACTTCTCAGTCAACCCTTTCTGTTGGTTGATTTTTGTCTAATCTCTTTTTGAACTGACCTTAAGGAATGGTGGGTGCCTTATAACCCACATTTAATGTGGACCCTTTTTAAGCGCCCCAAAGAAGGTACAATAAGTTCCCTTTTTTTTCCTTTTGGCCACTATTCCCTATGTCTTACGGATGCTGTAGAGTCCTTTTTCCACTTTCCTGCCCCTTTTTACTGTGCCTTCTATGTGTAATCTTGAGTTTGTCTTGGATTCTGGCTTATTTGTCCATATGTTTGTTTTGTGCATTTGTGACGCATTTATGTACATAAGATTATATTGAAGGATTACATTTTGTGTAATTGAGCTGATGCATCTTGTACTGGTCTAAGACCGTAATAAACTCAATTCATTCTGTTCATGTTGTTTCTTCTCTCTTGTTCCTGTTATATCCTCTCTCTCACATTACGAGAATGCTTTTTATTTCCCTAGTTATCTTTGAGTTGGCACCTGTTTCTGATACACTTTTCACTTCAGTTTGCATTCAGATTGCTCACAATCCAAAATACCACTAGTTTCCTGATGCTTCCAAGGGTGAACCAGCGAAGGCACTGATCAAGAGCCTGTGATCATCAGAGGGCCTATTTAGCCAGGCAGACTCCTGAACCTGGTTCAGTAGTGGTGGCAGTAGAAGTGCCCACTCTGTTATGAGTGCCACTGAGGGCCCAGTGCTGGGCTTTGTCCAAGGCATCAAAACTCCTTGAAAAGTTCACAAGTCTAAAATTAGTTCTTCCTAATTATCATAAGCACAAGAACTTCAACTATTCTTTAGCAAAACAAAATCTGTATTCGACTCACTCTTCGAATAAGGTCTACTTGTTGTAGGATGGATTTATTTAAAATATTTCTATCTCTCAAACTTTCGGTTCCATTTGAGGGAGAAACAGTGTGACGCACAAGAAATGTAAAATAATAAAATGACAATCTCTCACATATTGCAAGCAAAGCAACTACAAATTCCACAAAATAGATTAAAAGATTGGTTTAAATCAGTGGTCAGGGAACAGGGGTAAATTACCCCAAATTGGGTAAAAATGAAATTCCTGGGGGTAATGGACAGATAGGAGTATGCCCCGCCCCCTTTCCCCTCATCCTTCCTTCATCACCAACATTCTCTCTTCTGACCAATGGGAAGTTCCTCTCACACTAGATGGATTTCCCTTGCTTCCAATAGGAGATTAGAAGCGGCAAGGTACTTGGCCCCAATAGGCAGTGTTCCCCTCTCTTCCCAGTTGGCAAAGAAGGACGTGGTTATCGATCCCACTGCTGGTAGAGGGAGAAGGAAGCAACAGCAGAGAAAATGGCTGCTGTGGCTGCAACTGCGGTGGTGCCGGGTGATGGCGGAGCCGGCGAGGCCAAGCCTATTCTGGGCAGCGAGGCCGGCACAGACCCGCTCCCGGCTGGCACTCAGGCAGCCGTGGAGTCGGCAGTGCTTGACGCCAGGGAAGAGCCCGAACCAGCTCCGGGTGGGGAGGCTGAGGAGCTGCCGCCACCACCGCCACCTAGGAGCCCGGCAGGGATGCGAGACATGCAGGCGTGGGGGAGGCTCTGGTGAGCGGCTGAGGTGTGTGTGTGTGTGTGTTGAGAGGACTTCTGTGGATGTGCCTCTTTGCTTGTGAGCAGCTAGGGCTCTCCCTGGGTTTGCCTTGTCTTGCTGTCCCAAGGAGTGGGGCGGGCAGGCAAGCAAGCGAGCGGGGGGAGGGGTGGGGTGCCTGCCCAAGGAGGGACACAAAGAGAGGCAGGAGGCAAGGCGAACAGCAGAAAACAAAAACAAAATCAGAACTGCTGCAGCCAGCCAGCCAGCCGCAATCTGAATTCATTATAGAGAGAAATCTTAAGTCCAAGCACCTAAACCTGTTGTCAAAAAGGTAAGCTAGTTGTAACCCAGAAGGGTTGAATTCTATTCTTTCAAGGTCTGCAGGTGTACCCAAACTCTTTACAACTTCATATTTACATAGCATTAATTAAGCCCATTAATTGATCAAATAAAAAGCAATGGGTTCCAATATGTATTTTTTTCTTTTGTTCTGGCCGGGGGGGGGTGCGTAACGTCAAGGGGGTAATGTTGGCATATCTAAATAAATTTTGGGGTAAAAGGTAAAAAGGTTCCCTGATCCCTGGTTTAAATAATTCAAAAATAGAAGCTACACAAAACAAAAAACTAGAAGTAACATAATTTCCTGAACTAAACCAAAGGATTCTTGGTTCTAGTAGTGGAAGAGAACTTTGAAGCAATTCTATCTTCCTAGGTCATTTCCCCATTCCAGAAGTTGACCTGGGCTTCAATAAGAGCGCAAACCAAAGTGAAAGGAAAATCCCTCCCAGAGCCATCAGGAGTCCATTATGCTATTTGATTCTACCAGGATGGTGTAGTGAATTGAAAATTGGACAAACTTGAAAGATCCAAGTTCAAATCCCTCCTCAGCCATGAAGCTTCCTGGGTGACCTTGGGCCAGTTACTATCTCTCAGTCTTACCTATCTCACAGGGTTGAACCTCACCTACCTCACAGAGTTGTTGTAAAGACTAAAGGAGGGAAGAAAGAAACTATGTACACCACCCTGAACTTAATGGAGGAAGGGCGGTACTGTATCAAAATGTGAAGAAGAAATTCTCCAAGGACAGAGCATCCAAATAGATTTCCCACCCCCCTGGAGGTTTGAGATCCTAGCAAGTCTAATAAGAACACGAGGTAATGATTCATCTGTAACAAGCGAAGTGCAAACACATTCCTTGTCATGGATGGATCATTGTTCTGTCCAGCAGTTAAGTACCAAATTCAGTGTACGCTCTGCTATGTGAATGGGGCCAGATATCAGATGAGACAGACTTATAGTTGTCTTGAGATGGGTTTGCTTTACAATCATGAACATAATTGGGATCAGACTGTTTTCCCCAGAATAATATTTTCTGGGCTCTTGGGCACACAACTTGGTTGAATTCCCCAACTCTCTGTTTTGTGTTTGCTTTCTGTTGGTTCCATTTGCATTCTTGCTTTCTTCTTCCACAATATATTCTGGATCAGTGGTTCTCAAACATTTTAGCACCAGGACCCACATTGAGAATGACAATCTATCCAGGACCCACCAGAAATGTAATTAACCTGGAAGTGATGTCATGGCTGGAAGTGACGTCATTGTAACACCAGAGCCTGCTGCTTTCCTGAGAATGCAGCAATAGGTTGGGTTATTTCTCAGCCATTTTCCAATCGCAAAGTGAATCATAAAGGAAAAAAAGCCCATTTACAACCTTGACACAAGCAAAATAACCACACAGCCCTCCCCCTTTCCAGTGGTCCTATCTTCCCATATTTTTATGGGAATTCTTGAGCACTATGTGCTCCGTGACCCACTTGAAATTGGCTCGTGATCCCACCAAGTGGTCCCAACTCACAGATTGAGAAACACTGTTCTGGATTATGCCATTTAATTTACAAATATTGGCTATGTGGAATATATTGTCTTGGGACAAGGAGTTAGTTGAATTACCATTGGGTTTTGTCCAAAGTTCTGAACTTACTATAAAGTTCTGTACTTACCTCCATGGGCAAAACAAACTCTCAGTTTGGGGAATGTTTCAAAAATCCCTCCAAAAATCATGGAACAAATAGCAGTGGTGGTTTCTGAGGGCATGCCTGATAGCAAGAAAGAATTTCATAGTTAACATTATTTGTACAGCATTCTAATAAAAACAGTGTTTTCTAATTCTCACCACTTGTTTTATCCTAGCTTGTGAAATACGATTTAGAGCCCAATCCTTCTGTACATGTCTACTCAAAAGTAAGTCCCATTATACTCATTGGAGTTTATTCCCAGGTAAAAGGGGATAGGATTGCACCCATATTATTTAACAGCCGAAGAATCATATGAGATATTATGGCATCTCCAACCGGTGATTCTTAAACTACTAAAAGATGGCTTATAACTAGGGTTACCAGATACAAACTGGGACAGAGTGCCTCTACCTTTAACCATTGCATATAAGTGGGAATTTGGACAGGTGCTGCTTTTGAAACCCTTCCATAATGAGCTGCACCTGACCAAATTCCCGCTTCAATACAATAGTTAAAGGTATAGGCACTCTGTCCCCGTTAGTACCTGTAACCCTACTTATAACAAAACTGTCACCTCTTCACTTACTTGGCAGCTACTAGCAGGGAACAGAAAACCTGAGAGTAATTGTCATGTCATACATGTTTTAGTAGACAGTAACAGGAGATGCAGTCAGAAGTGGTTGCAGGATAACATGTAGGTAAGGGTTCAACACTCTCTTCTGTCTGCCTCTTCTAAGCTTTAAATTGTCCTCACCTGTCCACCTCTAGGAATAATCACTTATAGGTCTGCTGCCATCATGTCTAGTTAGTCCCTTAATTCAAAGCCTTCCAACTGAGCCAAGTCTACCAGAGTCTTCCCAAAGCTGCTGAAAGCCTTTCCTTTAGTGCAAATGATTTCACCATTTCTAAACCGTTCAGCGGTGCTGCTCTTTCTGAATCAAACCTGAACTCGAATATTCCCTTTTTATCGATTTCTGTCAACTGTTTTGTCATCAGCACCTCCTCTTTTTCTCTGTCATGCAGGCTCAGAAGGTTCAGTTCACTGGCAGTTTACCATCGCTCTTGTCTCTCTAAGAGTTTGTTCGTTCCCATGGCAACGGTAGCCATTCTATCCTCAGACTTCATTGTTTTTGAGTAAACTCACTAGTATCTGAACCCAATTATTGACATTCTAGCGTTGAAAAGTCTGGGTTTCAGAATGTTTATTTCTGCCCCAAACGTTCTCCTTCAGTGGATCTTTGGGGTTGGAACTTTGCATAAAACCCATTAATCATATTCATCCATAGGAAGTACTTAATGAAGCGATCATTTCTGTTATCAAATCCCAAATAATCCCTTCATACTGCTTCCAGAACATCCATTCTTGTCCTCAATAACTATGAGCCAAATCCTAACCAATTTCCCAGCCCTGATGTAGCAATCCCAATGGGGTTTGTGTTGCGTTCTGTGGTGATAGTCCTGGAGGCCTCCTCAAGGTAAGAGAACCTTGGGCTGCATTGCAGCTGCATCAGCACCAAAAAATTGGATAGGGCTGGGCCCTTAGTAACTGAAAGGCATTCCAGTTCTGTGTGAGAATGAGCAAATTTTACAGAAATAAGCAACCAAGGTAAATTCCAAGCTATGGCAGGAACATTTGCTCCTCTGTGAGAAGGAATATAAATAATAAAATAGTGTGAAATATGAGGAAGGAGAAAAAATACAGTGCATCTCTTTGTAAATTCACTCTTGCATTCAATTTATAAGTCCAACACTATCCACTATGGTATCAGAGTTCATGCTGTAGACCAAGATCTAGTAATTGTCTGACACTATTTGTTGTTGTTCAGTCATAAGAACATAAGAACATAAGAAGAGCCATGCTGGATCAGGCCAAGGGCCCATCTAGTCCAGCTTCCTGAATCTCACAGCGGCCCACCCCAGGTGCCCCAGGGAGGCAGGAGACAACAAGATGCTTGCATCCTGTTGCCACTCCCTTACACCCGGTACCTGTAGCCCACCACCTTTGTAAGGAGGTTGCACAATCCATCATTGCCTATAGCCCACAATGGATCTTTCCTCCAGAAATCGGTCTAATCCTCTCTTAAAGACATCAAGACCAGATGCCATCACCACCTCCTGTGGCAAGGAGTTCCACAGATTAACTACCCACTGGGTAAAAAAGTACTTCCTTTTATCTGTTTTAACTCTCCCAACCCTCAGTTTTAGCGGATGCCCCCTGGTTCTGGTGTTGTGAGAGAGGGAAAAGAACATCCCTCTATCAACTCTATCCCTTCCATGCATAATTTTGTATGTCTCAATCATGTCCCCCCTCAGGCGCCTTTTTTCTAGACTGAAGAGCCCCAAACGCTGCAGTCTTTCTTCATAAGGGAGGTGCCCCAGCCCCGTAATCATTTTTGTCGCTCTCTTCTGCACCTTTTCCAACTCCACTATGTCCTTTTTGAGATGCGGCGACCAGAACTGGACACAATATTCCAGGTGCGGCCTTACCATTGCTTTGTACAATGGCATGATAATATTGGCTGTTTTATTCTCAACCCCTTTTTTAATTACCCCGAGCATGGAATTGGCTTTCTTAATTGCTGCCGCACACTGGGTCGATACCTTCATGGAATTGTCCACCAGCACCCCAAGATCTCTCTCCTGAGCTGTCACAGACAGCTCAGAACCCATTAGCCTATAGGTGAAGCTTTGGTTTTTGGCCCCAATGTGCATCACTTTACATTTGTTTACGTTGAAACGCATCTGCCATTTGGCTGCCCATTCCCCCAACTTGGAGAGATCCTTCTGGAGCTCTTCACAATCCTCTCTGGTTTTCACCACCCGGAAAAGTTTTGTGTCATCTGCAAACTTGGCCACCTCGCTGCTTATCCCTGTCTCTAAGTCATTTATGAATAAGTTGAAAAGCACGGGCCCCAAGACAGATCCCTGAGGCACTCCACTTTTCACCTCTCTCCATTCTGAAAATTGCCCATTGACCCCCACTCTCTGTTTCCTGGCCCTCAACCAATTCTGGATCCATAAGAGGACCTGCCCTCTTATTCCCTGACTGTGAAGTTTCTTCAGCAGCCTTTGGTGGGGGACCGTGTCAAACGCCTTCTGAAAATCCAGGTATATGATATCCACAGGTTCACCCACATCCACGTGCCTGTTGACCTTTTCAAAGAATTCCAAAAGGTTTGTGAGGCAAGACTTACCCTTACAGAAGCCATGCTGACTTTCTTTTAGCAGTACTTGTTCCTCTATGTGTTTTAGGATTTTATCTTTGATAAGGCTTTCCACCATCTTACCCGGAACAGACGTTAGGCTGACCGGCCTGTAGTTTCCAGGGTCCCCCCTTCTCCCTTTTTTAAAGATTGGCGTGACATTGGCTATCCTCCAATCCTCTGGCACCGTGGCCGTTTGAAGGGACAAGTTGCATACTCTAGTTAAGAGGTCAGCAACTTCGTTCTTTAGTTCCTTAATAACTCTTGGATGTATACCATCTGGGCCTGGTGACTTATTTATATGTAGTTTATCAATTTGATCTAAAACATCTTCCTTATTCACCATTATCTGCTTTAATTCCTTAGTTAGGAAGGGCTGTTCGGGCTGTGGTATCTGCCCAAGTTCTTCTGCTGTGAAGATGGACGCAAAGAATTCATTTAATTTCTCTGCAATCTCCAAGTCCCCTTTTATCTCATCTTTCCCTCCCTCACCATCCAGCGGGCCAACCGCCTCTCTGGCAGGTTTCCTGCTTCTAACATATTTGAAGAAGCTTTTATTATTCCCCTTTATGTTGCTAGCCATGCGTTCCTCAAACGCTTTCTTGGCCTCCCGTATCACCTTCTTACTTGTCTTTTGCCAGAGTTTATGTTCCTTTTTATTCTCCTCACTGGGGCAAGACTTCCATTGACGGAAAGAAGCTTCCTTGCTCTTTACAGCTTCTCTAACTTCGTTTGTCAGCCATGCAGGTACCCTCCTGGACCTTGTTGAACCCTTCTTTCTTTGCGGTATACACTCCCGCTGGGCGTCTACTACTGTCACTTTAAACAGCCTCCACGCAGCCTGGAGGGATTGGACTCTTTTTACCTTCCCTTTCAATTTCTTCCTAACTAGCCTCCTCATCTGAGGGAAATCTGCCCTTCGAAAGTCCAGGGTTCTTGTGTCAGATTTGCTCTGCACTCTTTCCTGGACATGCATGGCAAAACCAATCGCAGCATGGTCACTGTTCCCCAATGGCTCAGTAACACATACATCCCTCACTAAGTCCCGAGTGCCACACAATATTAAATCCAGAGTCGCCTGTCCTCTGGTCGGCTCCATGACTAGCTGCTCTAAGGCACAGTCATTCAACACATCAAGGAATCCGGTCTCTCTTTCTTGACCAGAGCAGCAGTTGACCCAGTCAATATGAGGATAATTGAAGTCCCCCATGATTACAATCCTGTCTCTCTTGGTCACTGCCCTGATTTGTTCCCTCATTTCAAGGTCACCTTCAAGTTTTTGGTCGGGAGGACGATAGCACACCCCCACTATTACATTGCTCTTACGGCCTGGTAGTTTAACCCACAGTGACTCCACGGAGGAGTCCGGCCCACCTTCAGTTTCTACTCTGCTGGATTCTATCCCTTCTTTGATATAGATGGCCACCCCTCCGCCAACACGCCCTTCCCTGTCCCTCCTATAGAGTTTATAGCCTGGAATTGCAGTATCCCACTGATTCTCTGCATTCCACCAGGTTTCCGTTATACCTACTATATCAACGTTTTCCCTAGCCACCAAACATTCCAGTTCCCCCATCTTTGCTCGGACACTTCGGGCATTCGCATAATAACACCTATATATGGGGTTCTCTAAGGAGGGACTGTTTTTTGATCCCTTTCCCCCTCCTCTCTTTGTACTGGACAAACTATCACTTACACTCAGGTTTGAAGTTCTAATTCCTACTCCTCCATTGCTCTTTGGTACTCCTCCACCCTCCTCTTCCCGTAGGGATGAGGAGTTCCGAACCGGACGCCACTCGGCGCCTGTCGGCTTTCCCCCAGGGATCAGTTTAAAAGCTGCTCTGCCACCTTTTTAATATTAAGCGCCAGCAGCCTGGTTCCATTTTGGTTCAAGTGAAGCCCGTCCCTCTTGTACAGGCCTGGCTTGTCCCAGAATGTTCCCCAGTGCCTAACGAATCTAAACCCTTCCTCCCGACACCACCGTCTCATCCACGCATTGAGACTCCTGAGCTCCGCCTGCCTAGCTGGCCCTGCACGTGGAACTGGTAGCACTTCTGAGAATGCCACCTTGGGGGTCCTGGCCTTCAGCGTCCTGCCTAGCAACCTAAATTTGGCTTCCAGGACCTCCCGGCTACATTTCCCCACATCGTTGGTGCCAACATGCACCACGACCGCTACCTCCTCCCCAGCACTCCCTACCAGCCTATCTAGACGAGACGTGATGTCCCCAACCTTCGCACCAGGCAGGCAAGTCACCGTGCGGTCCTCACATCCGTCACAGACCCCTCTCTCTATATTCCTAACTATAGAATCGCCCACAACAAGGAGACCACGACCCCCCTCCCGCCGAGGAGCATCCTTAGTGCGACTGGATGTGGGCTCATCACCGGAAGAAGGGGCCCCCGCTGGGGGATCGATTCCCTCTACTCCAGGCTGATGTCCTCCAGCCCTGAGACTCCTTTCCCCAGCAGCTGAGGAGCTGCCTGGCTGAGAATGGGACGAAGCCTGCAAGTCCCCGGAAGTCTCACCATGAACCCTCACTACCTGTCTATGCTTCTCCAGGTTGGCAACCAAGGCCTCTAGGGAGCAGACACGTTCCCTGAGTGCCTGGAGCTCCTTGCACCGAGGACACACCCACGACTTATGCCCCAGTCGCTAAGTCGTGTCCGACTCTTCGCGACCCCATGGACCACAGCACGCCAGGCCTCCCTGTCCTCCACTAGCTTCCGCAGTTTGCCCAATTTCATGCTCATTGCTTCGGTAACACTAACCATCTCCAGTGATGTCATTCAAATGATTTAGGAACAGGAACTCACTTTTGATTGGCACTTGTCGGGAACATGGAACCAGCCACGAGCCCGTTAGGATCCGGAACGCCCGTTCTGGTCCATTCCCCCTGAATGACATCACTGCCTTCGCCCCCCTAGGAATCCGGAGTTGCTCCCTTTAACCCTCTGAGTGCCGGCCAACCAAGAAGAAAAGCTCTTTGCAGAGGAATTGGGAGGGGGGAGAGTGAAGTGGGCGGAGTCAGCCCTAATTTTAACTAGTGGAACTGAGTTCCCCTGCGTTCCCCCTGCATGACATCACTGGCCATCTCATCCTCTGCCGCCCCCTTCTCCTTTTGCTTTCAATCTTTCCCAGCGTGAGGGTCTTTTCTAAAGAGTCCTCTCTTCTCATGAGGTGGCCAAAGTATTGGAGCTTCAGCTTCAGTATTTGTCCTTTCAGGGAGCAATCAGGCTTGACTTCCTGTAGGATTGACCGATTAGATCTCCTTGCAGTCCAGGGGACTCTGAAGAGTCTTCTCCAACACCATAATTCAAAAGCATCTATTCTTCGGCACTCTGTCTTTCTTATGGTCCAGCTCTCACACTAATACAATCAACTTATTCCTAGTCATGATCTCATTACTTTGCAGAAGTCCTAAAATCTGCTTCAGATGTTTCCCAGAAGTATCAAAAATCAAGCACACTTGACTTATGCATCTTTTGCCCCAATGCTATTCACATTCCCCGCCAGAGAAACTAATGTGCCGGTGGAGGTGGCAAAGTAGCTTAAGCTGATATGCAGCAGGCCCACTGGTGGGGAGGCCCACTGCCCGGATCATGTAATCCTGCACAGGGATTGTGAATAAGTGGGAAGGGGGTTGAGAGCAACGGGTGGAACAAATGAGGAAGGGATAGGCAGAATGGGGCAGTGATGAGGAAGAGGGCAAATCAGGCTTGGGAGGGGGGTGGGATTGGCAGCGGCAGTGCACACCGAATCCTGACCTGATCCATCTTCCCAGGTCAACATGGACTTGCACCAGTGATTGAACTGGCACAGGTCTGAGTTGACCTATAGTGGCTGCTGGGGCATATTCTGGGACAAGGAAACGAATGTCCTCTTACCTCAAGGAGATCTCCAGCAGCTGAAAATTCTGCACAGGATTCAGTGGTAGATGTGCTGGCACCACTGCGCAGGGATTTAGTTATGATCAGCCTGCCTGTTTTATGCTTCCAAGTTGTCATGCTAATGGTGGTTGGCTTCATGTTTTTGCTCTGACTTCTGCAGGTTTGTGAGTTGGGGAGGAGAGCTTCATCTAGTGGCCAGTTTGTATTAGTCTCTTGATTTCAATTTGGATAAGGTGCAGGTATAGTATCTTCTTAGCCATGAATCAGCAGTTTTAGAGGAGCCTTGAGTGGATTAGGTTTCCAATAAAAGCAGGTGTTGAAAAACCCTCAAGCATCCTCCTTCCTGCCTCCATCTTCTATTCTTCTTTGAGAATATGTTTGCATACTGATATAGCTCTTGTAACAGATGTACTTCTGCTGATTTTTGGCCAGGAAGCTGAGTATGTACGGTCAGAGCAGTATAAATAAGTATGCACTATTTTTGTATGCTATGGGAAAAACATTTGATTTTATTTGACTTTGATATGGAATTTAGTTTTCTAATAAACTCTGTTTTTTCTGGTGTTCTGACTTTGAGTGCACAATCCTGGAGTTAGGCCAGCACAGTTAAGCCAGCAACGTTTGGCTGGCCCAAGGGTCACCGTAAAGCGCGTTTGGACCATTATTGGAGTTAGGGTGGATGGCGCTCGTCTGTGTGCTGGCCTCTCTGACTTGGAGAGTGGTCCAAACATACTTTACAATGTCCCTTGTGCTGGCCAAACTTTGCTGGCTTAACTGTCCCAGCCTAACTCCAGGTTAAGACTGTGCCCTGAATAAGGGATGAGTATTTTTTAAGATTTAAACTTGGATTGTTGGTTACTTACACTACCAAGACCAGGGGTGGAGTAAATTAACTCTGACCTCTATCACATAAGTAACATCCCAAGTGATGATTTATACATCTCCCTTGTGGGGCAATGCACTGTTAGATATATAGCAGTGCACAGAGGAGATACACCTCTCAGCTCAGAGGAAATGTTCCAAAGTTGCCACTTTGGCCACTACCCAGAAGTATAGCTATATTCATGTTCTTTGCACATTTTTCAATGCTTCCAGTTCAGATGTAGATCAAAGTCACTTTAAGAGGGCTAGTGTATTAGAACAATAAGAAACAGCCTGATAAAATGCGAATCAGTTCCAGTTTTCCAAATAGTCAGCAGCCCTACTCATACAGTATTTCACTGCAGAAATCACTGGCTCCCCTGTGTAGACTTCATGGCTGAGAATAGTTTTAAACTATTGTCAGAAAAGCTGTGTAAATCTTCCTTGTGTAATAATAGATTTCCAGGCATGTCCTCTGCATATCACATTACTGCTACCAATTGAATTAATGAATGTAGATTAAGCACTGTAACTACTGACCTACAAGCCAGGGAAGCCAGTACTTAGACATCCTTCCATCTGTTTGCATGTCCCAGGGATGCACAAAGAGGCAACACTTCAAATGCTCAGCAGCCTTAAATTAACAAGGGAGAGTTAAGGGAATCATTAAATGGATTACAAAATGTACAGTGTTCCATGCCAAAGAACTGCCAGTTTTTAAACACACAGTTTTTTTAAAAAAAGATTGTACAGGACCATTCTGGACCCTACTGTGGATACCTGAAGCTGTGGATTCTGGAGACATCTTTTTAAAGATAGGGGAACATCAGTGGGTTGGCTGCAACAAGGCAAAAAAAAAAAAAGAGAGAGAGAGAGAGAGAGATTTGTTTAATGTTCCCCTTTCTTTGTAATAGGTGTCCGAGGATAATTGAAACCATGGATACCAAATCGGTGGATGCCTGTAGTTAAAGCTTGGTTGTAGCTAAAAGGCTTATGCTGCAATACTTATAGGATAAGTGTCCCCCTACTATTATTCAATGGATTGAGGATCTTTGAACTTTATTGTTTGACTGTATGGCTTACAGATGGCAACTATGTAGGGATATAGTTTTGGACATTTGGAAGTCTTTAAAAAAAAGAGGTTTGTGCATAAATTGCTTATTAATATTTTTATAGATTGCTTATTAATAAGTTTTGAAATAGTTATGTATGTTATTCATATCATTTATTTCTCTTTTTTTCCTTCTGGTTTTTTTTCTTTTTAATTTTAATTCACTAATAAAGAAGAGGGAAAATATTAAAAAGAAAAGACACTTTCCAGAGTAAATCCTCTAATATCCTCATTACTCTTACAGTTTGTCTCTTGGGAAACAGAAACTGCTGCAGAGAGAATTCTTTAAAGAAATTTCCAGTTGCTCCCACTTCAGCTTTTTTTGGGATTATGAACACCATGACAGTGGCATGAAGGAGAAAGTCTTACAGGATAATTGAAAGGCATTTTGTCCTTGGGTTGTTCATTCAGCCAGTTGCCAATAGCAAAGTTGTCTTGCTGAGATTTGTATGCAGGCCTTGCCAAAGGTCTTCACCAGGACCTGCAGCAAGTGCCCCAATATTCCACCACCCTTTTCTTTGTATGCACCTCTTGTGCATGCCTCATCCTGTCCTCTGCCCTCATTTCCTTGCCTGCCTGGTCAAAAAGACTGGGCAGAGCATATAGCATTTGCTCTACCTTTCCACTGTAGGAGTCATTAGGAAAAGGACAGAAAATAAGAGCACTATCCTAACCTGGAGTTAGGCCAGCAAAGTTTGGCCAGCACAAGGGACACCTTTAAATATGTTTGGATCACTCTCGGAGTCAGAGTATAGCACTATCCCAGATGTGCACTATCCCCCCTGACTCTGAGAGTGGTTCAAATGCTCTTTACGGTGGTCCTTGTGCCGGCAAAACTTTGCTGGCCTAACTGGGCCAGCCTAAGTCTCCTAATATACTGCCCCTGTGCAGTGATGCAGCTGCATCTGGAGTACTGGTGTATACAGTTCTGGTCACCATACCTCGAGAAGGTTATTGTAGAACTGGAAGAGGTACAGCAGAGGGCAATCAAAGCCATTAGAGGCCTGGAGCACCTTCCTTACAAGGAATTGCTTCTACAGTTGGGGCTTTTTATTGTAAGAGAGTGCAATCCTAACCTGGACTTAGGCTGGCACAGTTAGGCCAGCAAAGTTTTGGCTGGCACAAGGGCCACTGTAAAGCACGTTTGGACCACTCTTGGAGTCAGGGAGGATGGCTCACGTCTGTGTGTTGGCCTATCTGACCATGGTCCATACGTACTTTACAGTGGCCCTTGTGCCAGCCAAACTTTGTTGGCCTAATTGTGCCAGCCAAACTCCAGGTTAGGATTGCATTCTCAGAATATGTATATGTCCACAATGGCTCCATAGAGTCCTCAAGACAATTAGCAGGTGTGCACCCTGCCTTTGACCATGAAATGGAATGATCTTTATATGAACTACTTAAAGAAGCTGGGAGCAGCTAGGGATGTACAGTGGTTTAACCATGATTCTAGTTGTTTTTGCCTTAGTTTTCCAATGCCTGGAACAGTGTTTGTTGTTCAGAGATAATTTCGCTGCTCTGCTCATTAACCTTGCACAGATAGGGAGAACTCACATTCTCTAGGGAGAGCTAAAGTTCTCCACACAGATGAAGACAGTTGTAAGATACAGTTACAACTATCGGACAACAAGCTTGTACTGTACTTGTAAACAACAAATGTGTACAATCCACTGACAAAGCTGAAATGCTGGTACAACTCAAAAGCATTTCTCCCCTCCCCTCAACCTGGCTGCAAATGCGGTTGCCTCCTCCTCCTCTTCCTTCCCTGCCTGGTTGTTTTAAACAAAAACAGCCAAGCAGGCAAGGAGAAGACAGCACATCTCCTCCACTTCTCCTTATCTTTACCTCTGTTGCCTACCATTTGTTCCTGCCTGGCCACATGGAAGTTCATTGGCTGAGTGGGCCATGTGGGCATGGAGTCCGCAGCTCGCTGCAGGGCCCAATGTGGGTCATTCCTGCATGGCCCCTCCACCTTCCCCTCCACTCACCAAGGAGAGCGCTTGTGATGCCATGCACGAAGCGTGGCACCTGGAAATGTCACTGGTGGCTGTTTCCAGGAGGCCCATTTTGGGTTGTTTGAAGGCAGGGGCAGGTGGGAAAGCCCAAGGTAAAGCTGCTCTGCTCGCCCCACTGACTTACAACCCATAGAGATCCTGGCTGCAGCAGCAGCTGTATGCTTGTTGCATTGGTGCGGGGCCCCCCTAAGTGCAGGGCGTGATGTGATGACATTGGTCACATTGGCTTAAGGCTGGCCCTGCCCAGCATGTATGTCTGAAAACACAGCTGGGTGGGAACATAGGAAGGTGATGGAAGTAAAGGTTGGGGGCCTTCTTGCTTATCCCTGCCCACCTGGCTGTGGCTGGGCAGGCATGAAAACAGAGTGATCCTGTTTTAATTGCCTATGAAAGCAGAGTCATCAGAACAGCATTGCTGAAGCAGCCTTTTTGACTTCCGCATGGCTGTTGTGATTGCTTGTGGCAGCGGCGCTGGAGGAGACGAGGAGGTGGGTTGCCCCAGCCCTGATCTTCTCACACGCTCTCAGCTCTAGTCCAAAAATGGAAACAAGATGAGCAGTCAGAATCCAGACCACTTATAGCTGAACTGGCACAGATGCTGTTGCAGGCCCTACAAAATAGGAAGGCTGGGCTAAGATGCCCTGTGTCGTGCACAAAAAGCATTTCCGCATGGATGGGTCGCAAAGCACCTAGAGCAGCCATGCTGAAAATATGGAAAGATGGGATGCTGAAAAAGGGGGAAAGCTGTATGGTTGCTTTGCTTGTGTCAAGGCTGCAAATAGGCTTTTTTCTTTCTGATTCACTTTGCTATTGGAATGTGGCTGAGAAATAACCCAACTTACTGCTGCGTTCTCAGGAAAGCATCAGACTCTGACATCACAATGAAGGCATTTCCGGCCATGACATCACTTCCGGTGGGTCCCACCTAAAGTTTGTCATTCTAAAAAGTAAGTCCTGGTGCTAAAATATTTGAGAACCATTGGTTCTAGATTATTCATGGCATCTTTTCAAAAACAGGGAAATTTTCTACTCACAGCATACACTGGAAAGAGTTCTGGAGAGTTTAAGTCCCAGTTGTTGATATGAGATCCAATCTGCACACCAGGAAATCCAAGCTCATTCACACAGCGATACATTTCCTTCACAGCCAAGTCTGGTGCTTGCATGGGGAGTGTGCCAAGGCCAATGAACCTCTTTGGGTGCTTTTTCACTGTCGTGGCCAAGTCGTTATTTAATAATTTGCACAGATCTAGAGTATCATGTGGTTTGGCCTGGTAGGAGCAATTAGAGGAATAATACATTTTAAAATGCTCAGGTTGGAGGGAAACAAAAAAAATTGATTTTGTAAGTAATTGTCAAGTGGAAAGAACCTCAGGGAAAAAAATGCCCATGAAGAACATTGCAATTCCCTGTGACTAGTGAACAACAACATGGTACTCTAGCCAAGACAAGCAGCATTTTCTTGTGGAAGGCACAGATCTCCTGAGATCTCACCTAGAAGTTCCTCCAAGTCCTAAAACTTCAGCAAATTGAATCAGGGGCCATTTTAATCCCAACACAGTTTTGATCCTGATCACAGCCTATTCCAAGCGTTTTTATTTTAAAATCCTTCCACTGATTTTCAATAATACTTTTAAAGCCAAAAATAGTATGTGCAGGGGAGGGCACAATCAGGATCAACCGTGACATATATGCAAAGCCCACCTACCCTGCCACATTTTTTGCTAGGTTTCACAGGGACGCCATATGTTATTAAAGAAAAACCTACCTCCTGGTTGGGGTCATGTTATGTATTTAGTACATGTCTATTTTGGTCCTTAGTGCTACTCTCTGACCTAGTTTCAGGTAAGTATTCCAAAGACTGCTGCTTTACTAACATCCCAATTCTATTGGGTCTTACCACCAGTGGAACACATGTTCTGCTGGCGACCACTGTTGAAAAACAGCCATAAAGTGTGCTCCAGTAGTGCGCCCATAGGAAGGCTGGAGTCTTCCTGCATGTGTTCATGGAGCAACAGCTGCCCACTGAGGAAGGCAAGGTAGTGGAATGGGGAGGGAGGTAAGGGATGGAATGAAACTGTGCAGGGAGGGAGGTGAACAGGGATGGGGACACTGTGGAAGGGGGTGGATCCAGCAGTGATGCCATGTGCCAGATCCTGTTGACTCCAGCAGCAGCCTCCCTGTGAGTGCAGCAGTGAAATTGCTGGCACAGGTCCGAGGAGACCTATTGAAGGCTGGAGGTTTATGGATTTAAATCCCATTTTCCATCTGAAGCGTCCTGCTCCACCACCATCCTACGGCTGGATACAGCACAAACCTTTCCGGAGCAACTGCACCAGAGGGAGTGGCTGGGAGGGTAGGATTGGGCTATTAGTTATGGCTATAATACATAGACACATGTCAGGTACAAACAAAGCCAATCTTCCCCCCCTAAGGCATGTTTAAGTTAGCTATGCATTTAAGCATAAAATATGAAGAGTGAAATACTTCACCTACCAGGGAGCAATTGAAAGTGATTAGATTGGTGATCTGTCCCTTTTCATTTTTCAAATAAGACATTTGTAACCATGTATTTTATATATCGTCATACAATCTGATTTTGGGAACAGCCACAGGATGCAAAAAAAAAAGTGAGATATAAATTTTAGGGTACCCAGGAAGACAATAATAGTTAAACCAGCCAAGTTATACCAAAGATGAATTGAGCCCATTGTTAGTTTTTTTTTTCTTTTGCACATGGGGGAAAGCTAAATCAGACTGTAAGTAGTTTTCTTTCAAAGAAGCTTTTAGGAATAAAGGACAAGCATTAGCTATGACAATGCAGTTCTTTACTGACTTCATGGAATGGGATATACTGACATATAAATTCAGCATTGCAAACTCAGTTTGAAATCTGAAATATTTTTCTGTACATACAGTATATGTTTTTGAAAGGAAAAATGCTTGTTTCCATCTAGTAAACAAGCAATTCACATGATGAATCAGACAAAGGTGCTAATTTTCTCAGGGTACAATCCAGAGACTGAGCTGGGTCGACACAGGGTGCTTGCGTCAGCCCAATGTGGTAGCAAACATGCTGTAAGGCAGCAGCATTAGCCCATGAGCAGTGGCAGGGTGCTAGAGAGATTTCAGGGCTACTGGAACAAAGAAATAATAATGGTTTGTTGTTGTTCAGTTGCTACGTTGTGTCCAACTCTTCACGACCCCATGGACCACAGCACGCCAGGCCTCCCTGTCCTCCACTAGCTTCCGCAGTTCGCCCAATTTCATTCTCATTGCTTTGGTGACACTATCTAACCATCTCATCCTCTGCCGCCCCCTTCTCCTTTTGCCTTCAATCTTTCCCAGCATGAGGGTCTTTTCTAAAGAGTCCTCTCTTCTCACAAGGTGGCCAAAGTATTGGAGCTTCAGCTTCAGTATTTGTCCTTCCAGGGAGCAATTGGGCTTGACTTCCTGGAGGATTGACTGATTGGATCTCCTTGCAGTCCAGGGGACTCTCAAGAGTCTTCTTCAACACCATAATTCGAAAGCATCTATTCTTCAACGCTCCGCCTTCCTTATAGGCCAGCTCTCACAGCCATAAATGACTACTGGGAAAACCACAGCTTTGACTATGCGAACCTTTGTTGGCAGGGTGATGTCTCAGCTTTTTATTAAGTTGTCTAGGTTCACCATAGCTTTCCTCCCTAGAAGCAAACTTCTTTTAATTTAATGGCTGCAGTCACCATCTGTGGTGATCTTGGAGCCCAGGAAAGTAAAGTCTGTCACTGCTTCCATTTCTTCCCCATCAATTTGCCAGGAAGTGATGGGAGTGGTTCCCATGATCTTAGTTTTTTTAATGTTGACTTTCAGGCCAATTTTGGCACTTTCCTCTTTTACCCTCATCAGAAGGTTCTTTAGGTATTCCTTACTTTCTGCCATTAGAGTGGCATCATCTGCATATCTGAGGTTGTTGGTATTTATCCCAGGAATCTTGATTCCAGCTTGTGAATCATCCAGCCCTGCCTTCCTCATGATGTACTCTGCATATAAGTTAAATAAGCCGGGTGACATTATACAGCCTTGTCGTACTCCTTTCCCAATTTGAAACCAGTCAGTTGTTCCATGTCCAGTTCTAACTGTTGCTTCCTGACCCGCATACAGGTTTCTCAGAAGACAGATAAGGTGGTCTGGTACTCCCATCTCTTCAAGAACTTGCCACAATTTGTTGTAGTCAATGAAGCAGAAGTAGATGTTTTTCTGGAACTCTCTTGCTTTCTCCATGATCCAGTGAATGTTGGCAATTTGATCTCTAGTTCCTCCGCCTCTTTGAAAACCAGCTTGCACTTCTGGTGGTTCTCGATTCACATACTGCTGAAGCCTAGCTTGTAGGATTTTGAGCATCACCTTGCTAGCCTGTGAAATGAGTGCAATGGTGCAGTAGTTCGAACAATAATGGTTTATAATATCTTAAAACATAAAATCTATGATGTTGCTTGGTTTTGTCTGCAAGAAATGTTCCCTTACCTTGAGAGGGTTTCCATGACTGCTCCCACCACCACAAAATGCAGCATGCAACCCATTGGCACAGCTGCATCAGCACTAGAAAGTTGGATAGTATTTGGGCCTTAGTGATAAACGTCCAGTTTTGTTCTATGGAGCAATCTGAAGGTACTGTTAATTAGAGGGTACCCTTCCAGTTTTTCATGGCTGCATGCAAGAAACAGGGTTGAGAAACATGCAACACCAACTGACGCCATCTTGGGTCCATCACTTCTGCTCTACAATGAAAGGCCAAAACCCTTACCATGGTTCTCGCACAAAGTTATCAAACCCTGAGGTGTGCAACTTCTGGCTTTATTTACAGGAGATGTGTGAAAGGAGCTCCTTGGTTTGTGCTGTCCCTGTAAAAGAAACTGGAAGATTCACACTTCACCTCCAGTTTTTCATGGCTGCATGCAAGAAACATGGTAAGGAGGGGAATGATCTGCTTCTTGCTCTAATGAACAGGACATCGGATGAGCAGAATAAGTAGATCATTGTGGCTTGTATTGGTGGCAGGTTGGAAGGAGGCGCTGGCAGTGACAGACTTGGGGTGAAAGGTATCCCAAATTAGTTGTTCCCTCGGGCCCCTCTTAGTCTGCTGAAGCTAAAGCCTGCATCAGCTGACATGATGGACAGGCTAGCCCTGATTAGAAGGTTGCCTGCCTGCCTTGTTTGCTGCAGTTTTGTTCTTGCAATACAATTGCAATAAATAGTTTTGATAGACTTACCCAATAGCTAAACATGACCGGAACTGTCGAAAGGGCCTGGACTGTCACTCCTAAGGAACAAAACGAATTGGTTAAGAAGATGTAAATGATAGCAGGGTGGCCCTATACATATGTGCAAGGCTCAAATCCTTGCCAGCTGCACTGATGCAGTTACAACAAAACATTGGCACAGTGTCCAGTGGGTGGGGCAATGACTCGAGGGGGAACAGGAGGTAAGCAAACCACATAAGCCCTGGAGCTGCCAATGGGTCTCCTTGAACATAAGTGAATTCTTTTGGTGCTGTATGTCCTAGGAAAGGGGCAGGAGGTTTCTAATACCTGATCTGGCAAGCATGATATAAGATGTGATGGGCACAATTCTACCAGATCCACCCCTCCTGTTTCCTCCTGCCCCTGGTTTCTCTACCCCCAGTTATGCCTCCAGTCCTCCCACTCCCTCCCCTGAACTTCCATCCCCACCTGGGGATGACTTCCTGGGTCTGGCAGACACAGTGAGGTCTGGCAGGGAAGCTGCGGTGCTGCTGCTTCTTGCAGCAGGGCTCGCAGAATGGTTGCTTATGAAGTGCTGCAAGGGTCTTTGATGCCCATTTTACCACAGTGGAAGACTTCCACTGTCAAAGCGCTTCCCCCAACAGCCCAATCCTGGGTAGGAGTGGGCAAGAAGTCAATTTGACATTTCCTTTCAATCTACATATATTCTCTGTTCAACTCGTTACTCCAAACCCAGGGAAATTCTTCCATTTTGTGCAAAACTCTGCAGCAATCCTTTTCAATACAGTTTAGTGGCCATTTGAGTTACCACTCACACTAGTACAGCCTATCTTCTTTATCCACCGTGTTTGTCTTCCTGTAATCTAATTCTCCCACACATTTTAGCACTGCAGTGTGGGAAATCATGCATTAGTATTGGCACAAGATCAAGACAAATACATTTTTGTTCTTGCAATTCATGGCTAAAACAAAGTGTGGGTGTTTTCTATTTACATGAGGGAGATTTGACACTTGGCTTGCTGTGTTCCATGGCTTCAGACATTTTTCTCTTCAACCTGACTCATTTTCTGTATCAGAGTTTGGCTAGGGAGAAAAGTGGTTGAAGCAACAAAGCATAGAGATGTCAGCTGGGAAGGTATACACATAGACTTCGTGTAAAAAGCAGACCTTCACCACCTCCTTTACATCATTTAGATGTAAATGGGAGAGACACCTGAAGAACAATCATGGCTATCCTCACCACATCTGGTGCATTTACTAGAAGTGCTGTTACAAAGTGCTTTATGGTGCTTTTGCAATACCACAAGCTGGTGGAGCATGTGCTCTATTGGCACAACCCCAGGATAGGATTGGTTTATCTCTGGTTTTTTTACTTACAGCTCAAATAATCTAAAAGTCAAAACCAATCCTGAGGTTTGGAGGACTTTTCTCAAATAGTATATAGTACAGGATATGACAGGTGTATCAAACTCATTTCATACAGTGGGCCATATAGTTTTCATGATGCCTTCTGAGGGCCGGAAGTGATGTATGTCATTAAGCAGGTCATGCAGACTTATTTCTATAACCTTTTTTCCCCTCATGTGGGAACTCATTAGCTGCAAATGAAAGAAAAGAAATATGCAGATCTTGATAATATTTTAAAGATATGAGAGAGCCCAATTATCATAATGGCTCCACTTTCAATAGTGACACCTCAGCACAGCTCAGAAGCTGGAAGAGCCCGAGGGCTGGATAAAGAGCTTCCACAGGCCACATCTGGCCCCCAGGCCTTATTTTTGACACCCTTAGGAGCTGCCAAAGGAGAGCTGCCAAAGGGTAGTCAGTAGAAATTGTGTTTCTCTTCTGTGAGCAAAACTGCTATTCCATCTGTGAAAATGCTAATTTGGATCCCACCCAACTTTTGTACAAGAATGTAGGGAAATGCTTGTGTATGCTACTAAATGTGAAGATCATATAGTATGTGCAGGATCTGGAAACTTTCTAGCACCTGTTTATTCCAAATGGGTACATACACACAATAGAAGACACACATTATGAATACACATCAAGTGTCCATATCTCCCCTGTAAATTCATGCTAAGGGGAAACATCATGAAGTTTCTTAGAAAGTGAACCTTGCTATTATGTGATGCTGGAATAAAAATTAAAATGGGATGAGTTATTCTTTTCAATACTGTATTTTTTAAAGTCAGCAATGAATACAGTCCACACTTGCAGAGACTGCTCCAGATAAGCAGTTTGAGGACTGCACCTTTCATTATTTAACAATTTCCTAGTCCTGCAAGTGAACTTGAGAAAGCCGATTAATGAATAACTTTGAAAAGTAATTACTATCAGTGAATTGCTGTTCAAGAAACAACCCTTCAGCAGTCTCAGCAGCATTTCCAGTTTTGAACAAAGGCTTATATTTATCATTGGTGGGTTGCTTTACCAAAGTGTTTTGGGAAAAAAACTGCTTTAGTTATCCTTTTAATAAAATCTAAATTCTCCAAAAATGATACAAGAGCATTTCTCCTTTTCAACAACTGCTTTCCAACAACTATTAAGGTCAAAATCCATTACTGCTGCAATCCTATCAACACTTTCATGGGAGTAAGAAGCATTGAATGCAGTAGGACTTGCTTCTGAGTAGACATGCCCAAGATTAATTTCTAAAAGTATTGCGGTAACACTCATAGTAAATCCTTTTTTGTGTTTTTGAACTTTCTCCTCTACATTCTGTTCAAGTAACATTATATTAAAAATAAAACTGAATAGGGGAGAAGAGGAGTGTGTGTGTGTGTGTGTGTTTCACGCACACACGATCCTAAACTGAGTTAGGGCAGCATAAGCTAAGCCAGCAAACTTTGGCCAGCACAAGGCCCACCGTAAAGTATGTTTGGACCACTCTTGAGTCAGAGAGACCAGCACATAGACATGTAGCATCCTCCCTGACTCCGAGAGTAGTCCAAACACTCTCGTGCTGGTCAAACTTTGCTGGCTTAGTTTATGCTGGCCTAACTCCAGTTTAGGATTGCGCTCTCTCTCTCTCTCTCTCTGTGTGTGTGTGTGTGTGTGTGTGTGTTACTCAGACAAATACTATGTACCCAGATATAGGGGAATACTCTGTAGTGCCCTGGCTAGCCCCAGCCCATGTCAATGCACTCCTTAGCCATGTTCCCAGCTGTCTATAGCGCAGTGTTGTTTTGGTAGGTAGAGGACAATTTTTCTCCATTATTAGGAATGCTGGCTACCCAGCGTTCCATATCAGAGGGAGTTATTCAATTTACCAAATAACATCTAAAGAGCCTCGCTAGGACTAGAATAATGCTGAAGCAGTGTTCAATAGTTCTCCTGTGGAACTGGCCAGTAATTACATGCAAAGGAGGACAGGCCCCTCCAACTTTAAAAGGTGAGGAGCCCTCTTAGATCTAGTCATCCCATCTGAAGGTCCAAAACTGCACCCCTGTCTATATCCCTAATGCCTTGCAGCCTGTACAGTGCTTGAGGCCTCTTATTAACAATGCTGGTCGTTAGGGATTGAAGTTCAAACCTATTAACAACACTAGTGAACATTGTAAAAAGCTTTCTCACACTCTGGCAGCTGTTTTGACCGTGTTTGACAGTAACAAGCATGAACAAAGTTAGAACTAATCTAACACCAGGCATCTTGTGATTCTGATGTGACATTTTAATTCTCTTGTTGTAAAGTTTCTCATTTCTCTGGAGTTCGTGCGTGTGCAAGTGTGCGCATTTTTTCTACTCTGTTCCGCCAAATTCCCTGCTGGGCCTCCCCAAGGGCCCCAATGTCCACACTAGGCTAACTAGTTTCCTCTCCAGAGCGGCCTCAGAGACAGGCAAGAGGGAGGGGGTTCTTTCACCCACTGGGCCTCCCCTCTGCTCCAGCAGCTTTGTTTGGGATCACCGGCTGGCCAGCCTCCTCCAGACTGCCCTAATCACTGGCTTAGCTCCAAACTACCCTAAGTCTAACACCAACAAACTCCACCAACAAACAGTAGGCAGTCAGCTTGCCCAAGCCACAACTGCCTCCTCCACTTGGTGGCTCCAGGGGTGTGGCAGACATACAACAACTCCCAATGGTTATTCCCCACAATAACCGTTCCTTCCTTTATCCAGTCGCCTTTCAGCCAGTCCATCCAATAGTCCTTCAGGCAGGCAGTCCAGCCAGCATTCCATCAGTCAGGCATTCCATCACTCAGGCCGTCCGTCCATCCCCTACCTGGTACTTCCATCTAGCACCTTCCTAGGTGCCCTCCTCCAGCACCTTCCCAGGGTCCTTTCTTCAGCTTCTGCCTCCAGCTTTATACTGAGGCCAGCCGATCAGTGGGAAGGCTTTAATTCATCAGCCACACCCACCTGCACCTGTGCTAACCTCCCTTCAGAGCCAGAGCCCTTATCAGCCTGCAGCTGTGTTCCTGCTGCAGGAGTTCTGGGATTAATCCCATAATCCCTGGTTTACCTGGACAAGGGGCCATTGCTGATACCATTCCCTCACTCCTTGGGGTAGCTCCTGCCTTTTCCAATACATTGTCCAAGTTCCTTTTTCTAAATATTTACTTGATAATCATTTCATCTACATGCGCTCTTTGATCAACTTGTCTGACAAACACAAAAACAACAACAGCCAAAGACTAAGGATATTAAAATAATCAAAGTGTGCAATTCATTTTTGGTCCTTGATGTCATTTTGGCCAGCCTGTCCCTTAAGGTAATCTGATGAGCCCTTTTACATGTGCCATCCTTGGCCGAGGCCTGATTGATGGTCACAAGTAGTAGGGCCACTTTGGAACTCTCTCCCACATGAGTTACAGTCTATAGCCTCTCTGTTAGCCTTCTAGCAGCTACTTAAGGCGTCATGCCTGGTTAGCTTTCCAGCCTTAGGTTTTTCTGTTGGTTCAAGTTCCCACATAGCTTATTAGGTTTTCTAGTGTTGGCTTCTACTAAGAATTTTGTGTGCTGCTGTCTTCATTGTTTTTATTGATGTTCTTGTTGTGTTTTATTTGCTAGCTGTACAGTATTCTGTTTTCTAAAAATAGAAATTTTTTATTGTAGTTTTATTTTTTAGTGTCGGTATTGTGTTTTTAATTGATTTATTTTAACACTTCCACCAAAAAGAACATGCAAAGTCACTTTTTCCCCCCAGACTGGGCAGAAAATATTCTTGGCCATACATAGGTTCCTAACCATCTCCCCAGACAACCAAATTCCCCAGCAGATTGTGAGAAGTGACTGGAACTCTAACGTAAAACTACCATGTTTTCAGAAGGAAGTTTGTATTTTCTACACAACAAGCTTTGAGCCTGTGGGCAAACGAGACGTGAAATGGGAGGTCTGTGATCCTCTCCCTGGTGCCTTATACCAGCTTGGTTTGGTGTCAGCCCTCAATTAGTGTTTAATCATTGTGCTCATTCCTATTCCCCCTCACCATTTATTCCACTCTGTCTCCCCGCCCACTCTGTATCCTAATGATGCTTCATCTGTCACTGTCTTGCATGTGTCTCTGCCTCCTTCCCAGGTGACCCATGCGTGGGCCAACATTTTTTTAAGTTACAATGAAGATACTAGTCCTAGTCTGAAGGTAAACTAGGGAGCAACCTGGCTAAAGATATGGAGGTTTGGGTCCAGCCCAACCCTGGATGAGAGAGGCCATCTAAGAACTCCATTTATATTGCCTTGAGTTCCAAAGAAAGGTGGAAAATAAATGTAGTCAATATCTGGATAGTTGTATGCATCTATCTTCTGGATGGTACCTGATTTATCCATTTGTTTAATCCGGACCTCGGGATTCCAACAGTTCTCTTGGATAACTCTGAAAACATTTCCATCTTTCATCATTTTAGCTTCCCCCTGTAAAATGTAATGGAATATCACCATCAATTCCCTGTCTTCGTTTACCTAGTGATATAGCATCTGAAGGCCTTCTCAGTTTTCCCCTCTGCAGTGCAGTAGCTGCTGTTGTGCAGCTTGTTGGAATGTATGTTCTTGGCCACCTCTGGGGAGCGGAGGAAACAGTGTATTGTCCAGTTGCCTGGGAACCCCTTCCCTGTACTCCATGGTACCTGTAGAGATGTGTCTCTTGAGGAACTTCCTTCTTTCCTTTCTCCCACATGTTCACTCTCTTCTTGACCACTGAAGAAGCAGCATGCAGGCTCCGGATCTCTGCCCTTCAATGGCAGGCAGCCATTGCTGAGCAGAACCAACCCCACCCCTTCCTTTCACACAAAGAGGGTTCTTGTTCCCTCAGCAGTAGAAGCCTCTGATACCTCAGGTGTATATAACCAGCGACGTTATTCACTGGTGCCAGCAACCGGAACGCTGCTGGCGCCAGGATCCGGAACGCCGCGACAGACGGATAAGCTGTAGCTCCCCGCCCCCTTGTGGCGCCCGGCAATGCCTCCCTGTGCCCGGAATTGCTCTTTTACAGAGCGATCCAGGCGCAGGGGCGGGTGGGAGGGCAAAAACAGCGCGCGCAGTCTAGCGCGCGCTGTCCCGCTCTCCCCGGAACTACCGGAACGGGGTACTGCCCCGTTCCGGTAGGATGATGCCTCTGTATATAACCATAAACTGTAGGCCAAGTATTTATTTTTTGTAAACCTTTTGTAAACGGTTCTGCCTCTTCTCCTGTGTGTGTTTATTAATAGCAGCAAACTGGCTGGGTGATGGAATTTACCATAGGAAAAGAGTTCTTCTGCTGATTACTCCACTTGTTAGGATTCCATGAACTTTCCAACACTCCTCCCCCATGGTATGTGGCCTGGGTCATGTCAGAAGCCCCTGACTACTGCGATAGTCCATGCAGGGGCTCCTTCCAAAGTTTGTTGTTGTTGTTCAGTCGCTAAGTCGTGTCCGACTCTTTGCGGCCCCATGGACCACAGCACGCCAGGCCTCCCTGTCCTCCACTAGCTTCCGGAGTTCACCCAATTTCATATTCATCGCTTCGGTGACACTATCTAACCATCTCATCCTCTGCCGCCCCTTTCTCCTTTTGCCTTCCATCTTTCCCAGCATGAGGAAAGTTATGAGGAAAGTTCCCTTCCATAGTTAGCTTACCTCAAATGTCTGTGTATTTCCCCCATGTGGCCTGGGACTTTTGGTGTCACCATTGCAGTTCAGAAAGCAGCTGTACCAGAAATACTGGCCAAGAATAGAAGCCTGAATATTCATTAATATCCCATGTTAATGTGTACTGGCTCGGAGCCCTGGCATTCAAAATGAACAGTTTTGGCTAAAATTCAACTCTGGAAAGAGAGGCATCTTCCAAATATAAAATTAATCTGAACAGTTCTGACAACAATTTTCCATACCAAACTGCATTGTGGAATGATGAAGAAAAGGGCACATCCCTGATCAGGATAATGAGCACATTTTAAACCCGAATCAGCTGCCATACACCTGGGATTAAAAGGCATGGTTTGAAGCTCAGAAGGTGTCTTCCATGCAGGTTTGGTTGAAATGAACTTAATCACTTGCTAGAGAATGTGTGTGACTTGTTATCCACATCACGATTAGAGGGATCAACAGTTATTTGCATATGTTTTGATCAATAGGATTTCTTAAATATTCTCCACATAATCATACTTAGTCCAAATCTTAAACACATTATAAGCCTCATGCATCATTCATGATGGATAAATATTTGAAGACCTCCAGGGTTTTTTTTTCCCTCCCATATGTAACTGTGACTCTTTCGGCAAGCTGCCAGAATGACTTGGCAGTTGTGTCACAAAGTGCTCCAAATATAACAGGCTGCAGTTCAATCAATCAATCAATCAATCAATCAATCAATCAATCAATCAATCAATCAATCAATCAATCAATCAA
>JAJKFI010000014.1:7779116-7944256 GCA_029204185.1 Lerista edwardsae
CAATCAATCAATCAATCAATCAATCAATCAATCAATCAATCAATCAACAGGTACTTATATACCGCTTTTCAACACGAAATTCACAAAGCGGTTTACAGGCAAATAGTAATAATAAAGTTAAATGGTTCCCTGTCCCAAAGGGCTCACAATCTAAAAAAAAGGCAGACCACCAGCAACAGCCACTAGAAAGACACTTCGGAGGGGTGAAGAGGGACAATTACTCTCCCCTTGCTAAATATAAGAGGAACACCACTTGGAAAAAGTGCCTTTTGCCCAGTTAGCAGGGGTGAGCAGTTGCAAGGCTCTGTTGCAAGTTGCAATCCATATTCTCTGGCAAATCCCTTTGAAGACTTTATTTTCCAAAATGCCAGGAGAGAAGAATTTAACTGTCTGTTCCTATAGAGCTTGCAAAATGAATACGAGCGCTCTGTTGACTTTTGCACAATAGGCACCAAACAGTTTAGAGAGAGTAAAAAGACTTGGTAGAATAAAAAACCTTGTTGTATGCAAAAATAGATGACGGATTCATTTTGTTATCAATGGGGATATTTTGTGGTGCACAGCATCATATGTGGTTCTCTTCTGAACAATCTTTATATGGAATTCATGCTTTTCTTTTTTTTAAGCACTGAAAGCAATGTTTGAGAAACTGTAATTTCTCCAAGGGATTTCCTTAAACCCGCACAGATAAGTAAGATAAATAATGACCTTTCTAATGGCCTAAAGGCCTATGAGATGAGATGGAATCTCCGATGAGCAATGTCCTAATTAATGAATAAAGGCTCCCCCACTCCATCTGCATTAATGATGTGCATACTATGGCAAGCCTAGTGCAGAATGTAAACAAATCTGCTTAGATCAATTAGATGGTCAGGGAGCATTTCGCTCATTGTAAAAGGTGTAGGCTGAAATGTCATATTCGTGTTGTCATCAATGAGAAGTAAAAAAAAATGCACATGGCAAAGGCATATTTTGAAACAGAGCTATTTGTTCGATCTGTAGTTAAAGTCCATTTGGAAATGATTCTCAGAGTGCAATCCTAACGGTGCCTTTGGCCAGCGCAGTGGCTGCTGCGGCTAAAGGTGTTGGAAATGTACTGTAAGGCATGTACTTTTGTACTATTTTAATGGGGGGAAAAGCCTCCATTAAAAGTATGGAATTTTTTTCTTCTTAAAATAGCATACATGGTGGCTATGATCAGGGTCAGGTAGGTTACCCCCTTTTTCTGTGATTCTGCCCTGTTTGGTCTCTCATGCACAATGTTGAATAAAGCACATGCAAACAGGGACATATTACCCAATCTGTATAAAATGTAGGGCACAATCCTAACCTGGAGTTAGGATGGCACAGTTAGGCCAGCAAACTTTGGCTGGCACAAGGGTCATGTGGACCATAAAGCACATGTGGACCACTTTTGGAATCAGGGAGGATGGGGCACGCCGTTGTGCTGTCCTCTCTGACTCCGAGAGTGGTCCAAACATACTTGACGGTGTCCTTTGTGCCAGCCAAACTTTGTTGGCCTAACTGTGCCAGCCTCACTCCAAGTTAGGATTGTGCTCGTAATCTGACTCTTAGCATTTGTTTTCAGCAGAACACATTTCAAGGTGATAGCTTTGATGAAACAGACACAACAAGAGCCTAAGCCTGTCAGTGAGGCAGCGAGGCCCGAATTCGGACTGCGTGGTCTCCTCGGATCTGTGCCCGCTCTTTAGTGGGTGCAGATTTGAGGAGCACATAGGGGAGGCTGGAGCCTCCCCTATGGTAAGGGAGTGCACACTCCCTTGCCACGGGGAGGCACCAGTCTGTCCTAAGCAGTGTTGGATATGGCACTGGCCCATCGGCCTCACCAGTCCAGCACTGCTTAGGATTGCGCCCTATGTCACCACCAATTATTTCCATGTCTGCGGCCTCGGGATGTGTGTGCGTCCCCCTGGCTGTTAAAGTTGGACAGTCTTGATCTTGAGTAAGAGTCGGGGCTACCAGAGCTTGCCAGGCAGTGCCAACCAATTAGACTGCTCATGGGTTTTAAGAGAGCACAAGCCTATGCATGTCTACTCAGAAGTAAGATCCATTGTTATCTCTGCATTGGATTGCAGTCTCACTTTGAGCATGATTGTAAATTGTGTCTAAGAAAGTATGCACAAAGAATTAATAGCAAGGTAATTTGGTTGAGGTCAAGACTGATGTTACGTTGATAGTTATACTACATGCATGCCTATTTACCTGCTTGTCTACCCCAATGATATCTACTTTAGCTGTAAATGTGCAAATCAAACAAAAGCAAAACAACCAATAGTTACAAATGTATCATAAGTCTCCAGTTTGCCAAATCAACTTTCCCTGCCTTGAACATCCTGCTGCTTGTAAGTAAAGCAGTGTGAACTGTCTGAAGAATAACACTGGGCCCTGCTGTAAACCAACCTTCACATTAAGCCTTTGGCCTCAAATCCCTATTTCAGTGTGTCTCAAACTGTAGGTTGGTACCTACTAGGTGGGTTGCAAACCAATTTCTGGTGGGTCGCGTAGCACCTAGGGCAGCCGTCACTGAAAATATGGGAAGATGGGACACTGGAAAAGGGGAGGGCTGTGTGATTATTTTGCTTGTGTAAATAGGCTTTTTTCTCCTTTCTGATTCACTTTGCTATTGGAAAATGACAGAGAAATAACCCAGCGTACTGCTGCATTCTCAGGAAAGCAGCAGGCTCTAGAGTGACAATGAAGGCACTTCCAGACATGACATAACTTCCAGTGGGCCCCAGATAGATTATCATTCTAAAAAGTGGGTTCTGGTGCTAAAACATTTAAATACCACTGCCCTACTGCCCACGCTACTGACATGAAGCCTAAAGTCGTAAACCTATACATCCTTCTCTGGGAGTAAGTCCCACTGAATTTAATGATACTTAGTAGCACAAATAGGCTCACACAGTAAATAATCTAGCATGGCTTACCTTACAATGTTGTTCCAGCTGGATCCATCCTCCATAGCCATATCTCTACGGAAATAGATATATAGTGATTATATCACCATGGCAATACTAAACAAGATTTCTCCTGAAGTATGAAATTGATTGAAACAGAGCTGTAGGGATAGTTTTGGGATCCCTGAAAATAGCACGAAAATATGGAATGCCCGCTTCGTATTTGTCAATGACCCATTGCTTTCAGATTATGTGACATCAACATAGAGTCATTTCATATTTAAGTTAGTTATTTCCATGCTCTTCTTGTGAGCTCCTGGACAACTTTGGCCAGTCTCATTTGAAAATGGAATGTGGATGAATTTGGAACATAGCAAAATGGTTCTGCTTGATTAGATCAAGAATGTTAGGGGCAGGGGCGTGGCAATGGGATACAGACATCTTGTTGCCTTGTGTGCTCCCTGAGGCATCTGGTGGGCCACTGAGATACAGAAAGCTGGACTAGATGTGACTTTGGACAGATCCAGTGGGGCTCTTCTTATGTTCTTCGATCCAGAATGACAATTTGTATTGATGATTTAAAACATGCAGTGCCCACCTGACCAAAGCTCAAGCCGGCCTCAAATAAAACAAAATAATAAAACAACATTAGAAAAACTATTAATTGATAATTTCTCCAACAGTAGCTTCAAGGTACTTCTTGCCTCTCTTCAGTGCTGGAGGCTAATCCCACACCCTGGGCAAAAACTTCACAGCAGCTGTAAACAGCAACCACAACTTGGTTCTATGTCTTTGGCACAGACACGGAACCTTTAAATGACATAGGAGGGTGGGCGAGGATGTGTGTGGAACTGCTACAAACTCTTTTGCCATATAGTAAGTCTTCCTGAATATGCCCACAGGTTCTAATCCTACACACCAGGTAGGCATTGCTGCAATTTTCCTTGCTTTGCACCAAATTAGATTGATGATGGTAGTTTCGTATTATGGAGCTGCTGCAGTAGCTAATGAATATTTATACATTCATTTTCAACACACAAAAAGTTATTGATGTGGTTTCAGTGGCATAGCTACCTATGGGGCAGGGGGCGCAGCACCCCAGGTGCCATCTTCGGGGTGGTGGTGGTTTGTAACCACTGAACCACAAATTCAGAAAATTGCGAGTTTATGGAATAATATAATCATGCTGTATACCGTTTAGATGTGGAATTCCACCCGGAATTCAATGTACTATCTCTATTCTATCAAAAGTTATAGCCAAAAACGTAAAAACAGAAAATAAAACTTTTTAAACAAATCACGATTTTCAAAATCGCGGTTTTAAGGAATACTACCATCATGCTGCATACTGTTGGATGTGGAATTTCACCCAGAACTCAGTGGAAAAACCCAGAGTGTAATATCTCTATTCTATGAAAAGTTATGGCCACAAAAGTAAAAACTGAAAATAAAATAAAACCTTTTTTGTACAAATTGCAGTTTTTAAAATCACTGTTTTAAGGAATAATACCATCATGCTGTATACTGTTGGATGCGGAATTTCACCAGGAATTCAATGAAAAACCCCAGAGTGTAATACCTTAATGCTAGCAAAAGTTATGGCCAACCCCAAGTCCCCCCAAAACACACGCACACACACACACACACACACACACACACGCACCCACACGCACGCACGCACACACACACACACACACACACACACACACACACACACACACACACCAAAATGCACATTTCTTATACAGGGTGTCAAACACAAAGCCTGTGGGCCTGCATGATGAGTCCACAAATGAGTCCACAAATGAGGCCCACAGAACCTGCCCTAGCCCAGTAGTCATTTTGGTTGCTCCCTTCTGAGACTGTGTTCTGAGAGCTAACAAGGTGTTGTTATGATACAGCATAGAACTAATAAGTTATATATCAGCTTCCTTTTCCATGCATCAGAGCTAAAACTAGAACTCTTATTCAGTTGTGTGAGTGCCATCAAGTTGTCCATTGGTTGTTGTTTTTTTTGTTTACTGATTTGCTGGGTGAGCTGTACTGATCAATAGTTAAATAAATAAATTTAACTTTATAGTTGGGGTGACACCATATGTTATCTCACTGGGGGCGCAATCCTAACCTGGAGTTAGGCCGGCACAGTTAAGCCAGCAAAATTTGGCTGGCACAAGGGCCACTGTAAAGTATGTTTGGATCACTCTTGGATTCAGAGGTCAGCACACAGATGTGCGCCATCCTCCCTGACTCAGCGAGATGTCCAAAAGCGCTTTAAGGTGGTCCTTGTGCCAGCCAAACTTTGCTGGTCTAACTGCCAGCCTAACTCCAGGTTGGGATTGCGCCCTGGGGGACATCAACCCTAGTTGATGTCACTGGTGGGAAGTTTGGGTGGTGTTGGTCACTGGCTTAGATGACTTTTAAGGTGGAGTCTAAATATGGTGGACTATAGTCTATCAGTGTATTAACCATGTTGGCTGCATTGAACCTCCAGATGCAGGGGCAGTAAGTCGTTGAGTACTATGTGCAGAGGAGCAATAGCAGGGAAAGATTCAGACGTTCATCCATTGCTTGTGGGGGAATATTTACTGCATTTATTTTCTGGCCATTATTATTATTCATTTCCTGTCATGATTATTACTATCTCAGCCTCATCTCCTGTGCAGAGTTGTTGTGATGACCAAAGAAGTGCACACCACCATTAGCTCCTTGGAGGAAGCTCCTTGGAGGTATAAAATGTGAATGAATAAATAAATAAATAATTTTGCCGTGGGGGTGTGTGTAAAAAAATTAAGTAGCTCCAGGTGCAAAATGGCCTAGCTACGCCACTGTGTGGTTTACATACTAGAAGGAATTAGAAGATAGTTCCCTGTTCCAAAGGGACTAAAAAGAAACACAAGGAAGACACCAGCAAATAGCTACTGGAAGGGTGGGATGAATAGGGACAAGTTTCCTCTTTGCCCAGTGAGCAGGACATATTTATTTATTTATTTTTATTCCACTTCCTCTCATAATTGTTTAAACCAGTGGTTCCCAAACTGTGGGTCAGGACCTATTGCAGGCCAATTTCAGGTGGGTCGTGGAGCACCTAGAGCAGCCATATAGTAAATATGGGAAGATGGCATGCTGGAAAGGGGGAGGGCTGTGTGGTTGTTTTGCTTGTATCAAGGTTGTAAACAGGCTTTTTTCTTTCTGATTCACTTTGCTATTGGAAAATGGCTGAGAAATAACCAAACTTATCCCTGCATACTCCAGAAAGCAGCAGGCTCTGGTGTCACAATGACAGCACTTCTGGCCATGACATAACTTCTGTTGGGTCCTGACAGATTGTTATTCTAAAATGTGGGTTCCGATGTTAAAACCTTTGAGAACCACTGGTTTAAACAATTGACGCTTCCCAATCACATAGAAATGGAGCGGGGGAGGAGCTGAGATCCAGTTTTGAAAGCAAAATGATGGAGAAGGTGATGAGTAGAAAATCCTCCATCACCTGTGGTTTACACTTGCAGAGAGAAGCTGCCGGAAGTTGGAGTAATGAATTGCTGCACTCCTCATCCATGTGGCATTTTGCTTTTACAAATCCTTTTTGCTTTTACAAATCCTGCCTTTTCTTTCTATGTTATTTGGTCTGTTACTTGCTTAAAACACACATTCACTTATATCGTCATATCTAGTTTGGCCCATGGGGAGAATTTCCCAGCTGTTCAGCTTATGAACATGCCCTATCAGCCTCAAAGTGGGAAAGAGATGGCCCTGGGCACCTATATATAGTGCTAGTAACGAGCAAAGGTCTACTCCCTATTGAGCTTTGCAATGTAACCAAATGAAACAAATGTATGCAAAATTAAGGATTTGGTAATGACAAGGGGGAAAAATTAGAGTTTTTGCTGAGCTGTAATCAGTTAATTATTAGTGGAGACATTGATTCTTTCTTTCAGCCTCCATGTTTCAGCCACAGGGCTGAAGGTCACCTTCTTCTATTAATATTTAAAGAGCACAGAGAGGCTTCAAATACACAATTGAAATGTCCATTGATTCTCAGAGAGAGGTTTAAAACTCTCCCGGCAGAGAAAAAAAAATCACTCAAGGTTGAAGGCCAGCTTTCTTTTACTGTTCAGATTCTTGGGTTTGAAATATATCGCATTATTAAAAAAGTGCTTTGAATTCCCTTTTTGCACTTTGCAATAACATTAATTCACATACAGGTATATTTTATCAATAGGGGTGTTTTTTTTGTTGTTGAAAACTGCTTTTTGGGCATTAACAACTGCCTTTTGGTGGTTAAAATATCTGAATAAAAACACAAAACACAGCATTTTTGGTGTTTAAGATATTTTCCAGAAATTAAAATCGACTATTTTGCCAATTAGAAATAACACTGTGGCTGCATCTGCTGACACTATATCACCTGTAATCTACCTAGTACACTTTTAAAGTATTTAAAATTAATAAAATGAGAAATTGGATTGAGAATGTAGAATAAAAACACTAACACCGCAATTTGCTATTTAAATCAAGAAATTTCGGGGGGGGAAATCACCAAAAAACCACACCCCTATTTATCAGCCTTGATAAAATTTCTAACCTTTCTAGAATGTGAGGTTTCCACTGAAGTCAGGCTGTATTTTGTCTGGACAAAAAATACTGAAACTGGGTTTTGTTTTCGTTTTCCAATGAACAGTGATATATCAATGCATTGATACATTCCAATTGTATCATAAGATAACTTATGTTATTAAAAATATTCTTACACATCTATGTTAGGAAAATATTTGCAGACACATTACTAAAACTGCAATTCTATGTGCATTTACATGGAAGTAAGCCAGGTCAAGGCTGAATTCAGTGAGGTTTCCTTCTGAGTAAATATGCATAAGCTTGCATTGTAAGGTCCAGGCAGTGCAGCGGTAAACTCTTACTACCCACACTGCAGCACCGCCAGCCCCTCACCACCCAGAGGGAGCAATGCAACATCAGCAAGAGCAGTGATGTCATCTGGTAATGAAGAACGGGAACGCTGGGCGGGACTTACACATGATTGGCAGCCCATCCGTTCCATTCTGCGGCTGCCCTGGCCTCGAGGGGGCTGCCCCCGGTTGGCGCACTCCACCGCTGCTTGCCAAGGCACCTGGCGCGCCCCCCACCAGTCCCCCCTGGCGAGCAGGGGCCCCCCCCCCCGAGGCCAGGGCAGCCGCGGAATGGAATGGACGGGCAGCCAATCATGCGTAAGTCCTGCCAAGCGTTCCGGTTCTTCATTACCAGATGACATCACTGAATAAGAGGTAAAGTTACACACCTTGCTGGCATTGCAGGGATTCTGGGTGGGGTGGGAGGGAGTTCCTGGGTGCGGGAGGGGCAGGGCAGCTTTATGTGGGGGTTGAACCTGGCAGATCTTACCACCAGCAAAAGCCCAGGCAATCTGACATGGGGCTGTTGGAATCACCACCGGTAAAATAGCTGGCGGTGAGCCCAGGAGCCCCATTGCAGGTTGTGATGATTTCCCCATGAATTGGGGACGAACGTTCTCTAAGGGAGACCCCAGCAGCTGCCTCACTGCCGCTGGATGCAGCGGTAGCCTTTTGGCTACCGCTGTGCCTGCGGTGGCCAGGTCGTTCTGGATTGGGCTGCCTATCATTTGCCTTGTATGCTTTTGATGGAATTGTAGCTTAGTGGCTCAGCACATACTTGGCAGGCAGAAGATCCCCAATTCCACCCTGGGCACTTCTGGATAGCACTGGAGATGAACCTCCAAAAACTTGAGTGAGCTTCCTGCAAGAATGCAGATAATCTTAATTAAATGATCCACTGGTCTGACAGTATATGAAAACTTTGCATGTTCATGATGGAAACAGTTGAAGTCTAATCCAGGGCACTGTAAGAAAACACCTTGCTTCTGTGGGGGTGTTGCACAAGGGCACCTGCAGATTCAAGGCCCTCTCTTGATGAAGTGTAAATGTTTGCATTGGCACAGACAACTAATGGCAAGGATGGGGCAGGCAAGGAGATACAACAGTGTCAAATCAGGTTGGTTTTCCTTCTTGTTGTTGCAAAGTCAGCTTAAGATGCTTGAACTAATGCTGGATTTTAAAAAAAATGGACAGAAAATCAGACACAGGGCACAATCCTAAACTGAGTTAGGCCAGCATAAGCTAAACCAGCAAAGTTTGGCCAAAATAAGGGCCACCGCAAAGTATGTTTGGACCACTGTTGGAGTCAGAGAGGCCAGCACACAGACGTAAGCAATCCTCCCTGAATCTGAGAGTGGCCCAAACACTTTATGGTGTTTTACGGTGGCCCTTGTGCTGGCCAAACTTTGCTGGCTTATTTTATGCAAGCCTAACTCCAGTTTAGGATTGCGCTCACAGGCACAGTTTCCCCATAATCAGCTACTTAAAGGTGTCACATCCTATGGTCTTCCGAAACGGTGACCGGGACTCACCTTTGACTGGCACGTGTCGGGACCGTTCAAAGTGGCCTGGCTGCGCCCCGCAGCCCGTCCCTTTGGTTTTGCCGCCATTCCGTTGGTTCCACCGCCTTCTGCGCCGCGTCCATCACAGAGCCGGCGACAAACGGCGGTGAGTGGGCGGAGCCAGCCCTGATTAGGTTCAGGAACGGCCGTTCCGGCGCGTTCCTGCTGAATGACATCACTGGATAGGATCCAGCGTGCACCACTGCTGCTGGATCCACCCCCTCCTGCAGACTCACTGCCCCATTATGCCAACCTCTTTGCCTGGTTTTGTCCCTCTCCACCCAGTTCTTCCATCCCTCACCTCTCCTGCTGATGTACCGGCTCCGCTGGGTGGTGGGAGAATCAACGATGCACAGGAAGGCTCAGATCTTCCTCCCAGGGTCCCTAGAAGTACTGGAGTGCCTTTTACAACTGGTGCGGACTGCTTTAAGGCAGTCAGTGCCAGCAGAAGAATTGCTGTGCCGATGGCTGGCCCAGATAGGATTGGGCCATTAGTTTGCTTTTTCTTTGGAGTTCCATCATGCTGCATCCTTTGATGAGTTGAGTCACTACACATTCATCTCTTTTGATTCACAAATTTAATTACTGAGGACAAATTTTAGATGTGGGAATGAGAGTTAGAGGAATACGTTTTTGTTTTTTTTGTTTTTAAAAAATTGCCTTTAAATTGGCTATTTAAAATAAGATAAAATAAGACCAAAAAAAGATATTAACTGTGGATTGACTTTCAACAATAAGTGGTAGCATTAGTTAGGATTCAGTTGAGGCAATGATATCTCACTACAAGACTTAAATTAGCGCAGCAAAGCACGAAAGCTTATATTATCCAGATAAGTGAACTGGTTCCATATATTTTGAAAACGAAACCAAGAAATTTGCTCATTGACTTTAGCTGATACAGTATAAAGGTAATCATTCATATTCATGTTTCATCCATGTTAAGTGTGAAATTTAACCATTTGCAAAGAGACGAATGTTTCTCTGAATATACCCTCACTGATTAATGTTCTTATTAACAGTAATGCACCTTCTTTTCATTCGTTATGAACTTTAAAAGACCAAAACAAAATATTTTTTCAGTTAGTACAAAACACAAAGGCCGATACCCCAAGCTAACATAAGACATTTGTTTTACAGAGTTTCACGTGAACATGAATATTAAAATACTCTTTGGCACACACATAGCCGTAAAGGATGTGCCAGGAGTCTTTTGAAACAAAAATCAGTATTTCTGTTTTTATTCATGGGAGCTCATTGGAAAAAAAACAATCCATGTGATAATTCTCAAAGCACCAGAATACCAGAGATAAAGGTCAATTGAAAACATAGATAGAAATCAGAAACTATGCTACTTCCTAGTGCTTTTGCACAAATTATCCAATGCTGCTGTTACCTGCTTTAGATCAGGCCACTCCTTAGGCAGAATGTGACTATGAATATCAATTTTCATCTCTGAAGGTTCACCCGAAGATCAGTTTTAATAAAGGCTTATTTCTTTTGTTTAATCTTGACTTGTGCCTATGTACTGTCTGTTCTGATTGTGGTAGCTTTTCATTAACTTAATCTACTGCTCAAGTCCTTCCACCATCCTATCAGAATGCCCCCTTACACTAGCCAATCAGAAAGCCAGCATTTCAAAAGAGCTGACATAATGTAAAGCTGAGTGGCATGTGTACATTTTACAAGTCGGATAAGTCTTGATAAAGAGATGTATGGTGCAACCATGGAAATATAAATGCTATTTATATGTAATGTGATTAAAAGCTCTTACCTACTAATCTGTTAGTAGTTTTCCATCTCAGTTGTGTGATAATTTGTCTACTTTTGGATTCAAAACACCCCCAAAGTTCAAGCTACATTCTGTAATATTGGATTAAGTATTTCTAACCCTACTGATGCACAAGCAACCAAGTGATTTTTCACAAAATGGACAACTGGGTCTTGCATACAGTGGCAAGAAGCACCAATTACTAGAAAATCTTCTTCTCCTGTAACATTTTTGTTCAATGAACCTTCCTCAGATAGTATCTATATATATAAAAAAGAACGTTTGTACGTTTGTGTGTACGTACGTATGTTCCGCATAGTCTCTGCAATGCCTGGACAGATTGACACGAAACTTGGCACACATACACCTTGCGGCCTGGTGACAAACACTGTGGGGGGTCACACATCCCTAGGACCCCCCTGGGGGTGCGGGGGGGTTGAAACATAAACATGATCGCAAACGGCCGACATCGGTGTCGAATCCGTCGTTTCCGGGGTCACCGAGACGAGCCATTTGACTCCGGGTTCAGGCCCCCCTCAGCATGGGAGGGTGAGAAGGGGTGCAAAACAAACTGTCTACCATGCCCTCCTGGAACGCCTGGAGCGATTGACATCAAACTTGGCATGCGTGTGCCTTGCAGTCTGGTGACAAATACTATGGGGGTCAGACCCCCCCCTTATGCCCCCAGGGGTGGGGGTATGCGGGGGGCATAAGAGGGGGTCTGAAAACGTGAAAACAGGGTCTGCGTGAAAACAGTCGGAAATGGCCACAATCGGTGTCAAATCTATAGTTTCCGGGGTTGCCGGGATGAGCGGCGACGCTCTTGATGCTGTTGGAGTCAGGGTTTGCCCCCCCTCGGTGTGGGGGGCGAGAAGGGGTGCAAAACAAAACATCTGCCATGCCCTGCTGGAACGCCTGGACCAATTACCACCAAACTTGGCATGCGCTCGCCTTGCGGCCTGGCCACAAACACTGTGGAGGTCAGCCCCCCCTACTGCCCCCAGGGGTGGGGGTGCACAGGGGGCCCCACATGAAAATGGTTGCAAATGGCTGAAATTGGCATTGAATCCGTCGTTTCGGGGGTTGCTGAGACGAGTGGCGACGCTCCCGACTCCTTTGGAGTCTGGGTTTGGCCCCCGCTTGGCGTGGGGGGCAAGAAGGGGTGCGAAACAAAATGTCCGACATGCCCCGCTGGAACGCCTGGACCGAGTGGCACCAAACTCAATCAATGTCAATTTCAAAACCATTATTGGCATTAAAACAGTTAACAATTAAACAATGAAGCAGCATTATCAGCAAAAAAAGAAAGAGAAATTCGATATTGAAAACCAAACTGGGCGAAAAAAATTGGGTCAGGAAGGATGTTTTTTCCTGATAACAGCGAGAAAATCGGCGACCGAGTCCGTGTAAGTTACAGAACTATCTCCCAATAATACGTGTAGAAGCTCGACAGAGGCGCTATTAGTGGGTGACAGTGATGGTTCAAGAAATGTGGCACGCGAAGGTTGGAGGGCAGGACAGTGGCACAAAATGTGGGCCACAGTGTCCGGTTCTAGAGAACAAAAATAACAAAGCCTGTTGTCACGGGGAATGTTTAAGAATCTACCGGAGTGAACAGCCGAAGGGAAGATGTTAAGCCTAGCGAGCATGAATGCTTGCCTCTTACTGGGATTAATCAACTCTCTAAAATAATTTTGAGGGTGACCAAGGGAAGGGGACAAACCAAAATACTGGGGTGAACAAGTTGGGTTAATATTAGAGAGGAGTTGTTGATATTCAAGTTCCCAGAGTTTAGATTTAATTATAGCGTGGGCTCTTGCCAGGCCGACATCAGCAAGAGATTCGAGGGATATCTCAAAAGATTGGAGTTTGGATTGGATAAGTCCAAACCACTTGGGGAGATATGAATCTTTTAAGAGGTCAAGTAGAAGAGAATTATGTATAGTAAGGAGTTTAAGTGGATACGAAGCCAAAATCTGAACATAAGGGACCACACTATGGTGGAAGGCAAGTGAATCCCAAGTTCCAGAATCTAATCAGCGTTGAAAGCCTGATAGAGTTCGGGACCCCCAGGATGCACCAAACTCGGCATGCGGATGCCTGGCGGCCTGGTGACAAACACTGCAGGGGTCAGGGCCCCCTACCACCCACAGGGGTGGGGTACGCAGGGGCCCCCACGTGAATATGGTCGAAAACGGGCGAAATTGGTTTCGGATCTGTGGTTTCTGGGGCCACCGAGATGAGCGGTGACACTCCCGACGCTGTTGGAGCCTGGGTTTGCCCCCCCCCAGCGTGGGGGGGCAAGAAGAGGTCCGAAACAAAACGTCCACCATGCCCCATTGGAACGCCTGGACCGAAAGCCACCAAACCCGGCATGCAGATGCCTGGCGGCCTGGGGACAAACAGTATGCAGGTCAGGGACCCTTACCTGGGACTACGCAGGGGGGCCCACGTGAAAATGGTCAAAAATGGCCAAAATCGGTGTTGGAGCCATAGTTTCTTGGGCCGCCGAGAAGAGCGCGGATGCTCCTGATGCCATTGGAGTCCAGGTTCGGCCCCCCCTCGACGTGGGGATGAAAAGGGGTGTGAAACAAAACGTCTGCCATACCCTGCTGGAACACCTTGAGCGATTGACACCAGTATGCTTTATGGTCTGGGGACAAACACTGCGGGGGTCAGACCCCCCTACTGCCCCCACGGGTGGGGGTGCACAGGGGGCCCCATGTGAAAATGGTCGAAGATGGCTGAAATTGGTGTCAAATCGCTGAGATCAAATCGCTGGGGTTGCCGAGTCGAATGGTGACGCTCCCGATGCCATTTCACTCCACGTTCGGGCTTGGGATAATTTCGTGCCCGGGCAACGCCGGGTAAAAAATGCTAGTATACTATAAATTAATCCCAAATCAAGGCATTTCAGCTTGTAATGAATATTTTCAGAGATGACAAATTATTTCTCAAAGCTTGGTTGTTATGCCAATTGTTTTTGCAATTTGGAGGGACTGCCAGTTCCTTCCTGGTCCTCCCTCCTGGCCCTCCCCTGCTTCCTTGCCAGTCCCTAAAGTATGGCGCTATCATAGGGAGAGACTGTCCCCACTTCTCATAGCTCCTGGCCCTACTAGAGGCACAAGAGGGCGCCATTGGGGAGGAAGCAGAGGAGGAGGAGGGAAAACCAATGCCCCTCCCTCCCCCCATGTCCTGGCTGCCCCGCCGTATTTTAGTTCCTCCTCCCAGCCTCATTAAGCATCCATCCACTACCCCCAAGCCCCTGCCTCCTGGAACCAACCTATCCTCCTCCACCACATCTACTGCTGCTGTTGGTCTGAATGCTGGCTTTCAGATTGTCCACTAGGTTTTGGGTGTGACACAGAAGCAAGGAAAAAAGTAATCCAGCACACACAAACACATGCATCCCTGAGTCGCGGGCACAACAAATGCAAGTCATGGTGACTTGAATCTATATGAGACGTAACTCATTTCAGAGTCAGTGGCCTCGATTTTCAAGTCACCTCAGTGGTGCCGGTGACTCGAGTTCACATGTGTTGCGAAAAACCTGCGCTATCATGACTTAAGTCATCCTGAGTCGAGTGCCTTTCCGTGATATTAATCAAATAAATACTTAGAAATGACCCAGCTGGTTAACTGAATGAGGATGAGACTTTAGGTGGCATTTCATACTCTGAAAAATGTAGGTTGATTATTTCTGAAAGACTGCTGCAGTCAGCATGAGTGGTATTTCCTAGTTGTACTACTGTAGAACAACTTCTACTACTCAAATTAAATATACAAAATTGCAAGATGTCCTTGAAATGTCACATTTTATAAAGGTTCCCCTCCAACTGAATTTTAACTTTTTATCAGAGATTGGGCTGGTTAATGTGTGTGTGTGTGTGTGTGTGTGTACTGATGCTGCTGTTCTAAATCTTCAGTCAATTTGAATCAGGATACAGTGAATAGTGTCATGACAGCTTTGAATCAGGATACAGTAGACAGTGTCATGACACTTTCTATTATTAGCCCATTATTTCACGTACATCTATCAAGAAGCAACCCGTGGGAAATGTGTTATACTTCATTAATCTGCAGAACTTGAGGCTGTTGCAAAAGGCGTCGAATCTGTACAGTTAATGGATAATGCCATCTAGTGGCAAAAGCCATATGCAAATGTATGAGCCTGCCCTGATGCTTGGACTAAATTAGGGTGCATTCAGGTGGCAGCTCCTTCAGTACTTGGAGTACCAATGCAAGAAGTACCTAAAAGCAGTGCTTTCTTGAAATGGGGATGCTTGGCTAAGTTCTGCTGTCACTATGCTACCATAGCTAGTGGCATAGCTAGAGAGAGTCAAACACTATTTACTGTGTCGCAACGCATTGTGTAAATGGCCCCTCCCCTTCACTGCTGGAACCATATCTGTGGCCAAAGTGCACCACATCTGGACTAGAAACATCAGAACTGATTTTGGTATGGTTCCTGCCTGGCTTGTAGGTGTTGGTTGTGCTGGTCTAGTGTACCTGCAGCTCACTAAAGAGCTGGGGTGAGCAGCCAACTGAAGTGCCCTCAACATTCTGATTACAAATTTTTGAGACTCTAATAGTTAAGAACAAAGTTCTTAAACTATGTTGCTGTTAAATTATGCTGATGATGCACTTCAAGCATCTCATTCAGATTTGGAAAGGCGGATGATATATTTTGAGGATATATTACAGTAAATAAAACAACCACAAGGATGGGCTATTAGGATTAAATGAGATTTTTTTCTGTACATATATGTTCTGCTGTGACTTTAAGGTTGAAATCCTGTAGAGTGAAGTTTGCCCCTTTAAACAGAGGAGGATTTAAATTCTAAATACATATGTACAGCTAAGTGGTCTAATTCAGTGCTTCCCAAACTGGTGGGTCACAGGCCACCAGCCAGTGTAGCGGGGAGGGGGGAAGGCAGTGATGTGATCCCCAGGATCACGCTGCTGCCAGGGATGAAAGGGGCTTTTTAGGACTTACCAGATGCAGTACCGGCCTCTGGGATGTGTGGGGAGTCCCCTTCCATAAGCAGGGTTCCATAAGTCTCAGAATCACTAAAAATAGCGATCAGAATCCACTTCCAGTTTCATGATTGAAGGCTCATCTGGTCCAAAGGCCCATCTAGTCCAGCTTCTTGTATCTCACAGTGGCCTACCAGATGCCTCAGGGAGCACACAAGACAACAAGGTACTTGCATCTTGTTGCCACTCCCCTGCACCTGCCATTCTGAGATAGCCTATTTACCCTTGCACCCCCAATGAAGACACCAGACTGCAGCTTGAGTTTAACTTGGGTCACATTAAACACAAGTGACTAATTTAAAAAAACAAAAACAATTAAAGCTACTGAACACACCCTCCCTTGCCAGTCTGGGGTGACCACTGGTTTAATCACTGGTCTCATTTTATCCTTCTTCTGATTTCAGTACAATAATTTGGGGCACGTAACTAGGTTAGTCGTACCCATATGAGATGCCACAGGTTGTGAATTCATATTGACTCAAGCTATGTGCAGAAAGGAAACAATAAACAGAAGACAAGCCCTGAGCTGGACTCCAACTCTCAGAAATCTCTCAGTAATCTGGCTCATAAGAGAAACAACATCTGTCAAATGTTCAGGAATGTTCTAAAACCCAATTTTGATTGTTTGTCTTGGGACACTGTCTTGTGCCAGCTTGTTCAGGTTTGTGTTTTTTTTTAAAAAGCTTGTTAATTTAAAAAAATTCCTCACAGGTACATACCACATGATGTTTTCACATTTAATTAAATGAAAATTAAGTGCTATCTAATCCATTGCAAATTAGACTTTGCAGCTGAGTGTTGCATGCACAAGCGGCACCCTCAGTGTTTGTGGCACTTCTGTTATTCCTTTCATATTTTAACTAGTCTAGTGCCGTGTCAGAAAAAAGAAATTAAAGAACAAGCAGCCTGACAAAACAAAAAGCACAGAATTTGAAGTGGTAAGATGAATGGATAAGAACGTACATATTTAAGGACTGATGACGAATGTGGAAGCCTCCCTAGTTGTGTGTGCAAATCTCATGCCATTAGGTCAACAAAATGATGCACCATTAAAAAAGAGTTTATGTACCAGATTGACCTGCATAAGCTAAAGATATTGCTACGTAACATCTAGGCTTCAGGCATTAATAGCCCATTGTGCATTATGTTTCATGGGCTGCCTCCTGGTTGCTATAGAAACAGCAGCGTACATGAATGTTTACATATTATTTCTTGTCTGGAGATGTCAAAATGTTGACATTATTCTAGCTGTTAGCTGTGCAGTTATAGAAGCTCTGAGCTGGAGTTTCAGGAGTTTCAAACTTATGGCCTGCAGGCCACGTGCGGCCCATGGAAGCTCTTTATCCAGGCTACATGATAATTGGAGTCTCCCAATTATCTGCCCATTCAGGGCTGCCCTTTCAGCAGTGCTGCTTCTCCTGAAGCACTGGGAAGGAGAAATGGAAGGACACCTCAGAAGGCAAGGAATACTATAGACCAGCAGTTCCCAAAGTCCTGCTCGAATATTGGGGCTGCTATAAGTGCTGGGGGGGGGCAGGGACTGGGACAGCAGGGGGATCACTGCAGTGATCACGGCACTGTGGGCACCCAGGGGGTTCTCATCTCAGTGGGGTCGGTCGTGGTGGTCTCTGGCAGGTTTTGGGAGGCCTGCAGCCCCATCTGTGATCCTCCATGATGAATCCCATAGATTTGGGAAACGCGGCTATAGAGATTTAGCCGAGAGGGTTAATGCCTCCATTTGCCCGAAGATAACAGCTGAAGAGCTGAAGGTCGTGAGCTCGAGACTACCGGAAGTCTCTGTGAGCGGCAGACCTTGCAAACTGCGGCTGATTAAAAGCTGAGTTCCAGCTGCCTCGTGGGAGGAGGAGTGTGCTGAAGTCAGCTGCGTCTCTGGTGGGAGCAGGGAAGCCTCTTATCAGCCAGCAGAAGACAGACAGGTGGCTAAGAAAGAAGGCTAAATCCAGAAAGAAAGATCTGTATGAGTGTTGTTCCTGAAAGATAGAACATTTCTGTAAATTGTAAAAACCTTCGGGTTTGTGAATGAAAGTCTGCCTATGTAAACCGTCGTGAGTCATTAGAGAAATCTAGTGATTTCTAAGAAAGGCGGTATATAAATACATGCATTATTATTTATTATTTTTAGAGGAAGGAGCAGACTAAGAGGGTTGAGAGACGGAGATGCTGCCGAGGTGCTGCCAATCATCAAATGGGCCATCCTTTCAGCAGCGCCACTTCTGTCAAGGTGTAACTTCACAGACCACCTCTCAGCAGCTGAGCTGCAAAGTGATACCTCGGCAGAAGCAGCACTGCTGTAAGGATGGCCCATGTGATGGGGTTCTCCTGTATCTTGAAAATAGGATCAAGATCAGCATATTTTTCTCTTCTGTCATTTGCAGCTAATGACTTGAGAACAAAGGGGTTATTTCTGGCCATCATCTACTTAATGATGTCACTTTCAGCCCATAGCATGTGCCATGAATGCTATTTGGTGGGCTGTATGAAATGAGTTTGAGAACTCTGGGCTCGCTTATCTATATTCTCTCAAACAGAATGTTCACATCACTCCTTACACAGAGATGTGCAATGCTGTCCCTGCATCAAAAGTTTTTATATCTCACTTTGTAAGTGTAGCAAGACACATTTCAAAGTTCCAGCTTGGGTGACTTAGAGGAGGCTGGAACACAGGAAGTTGAAGTGCCTTGCAGTTCTTGTTTTTTGTTCTGCATCTTGTAATGTCTGAAGACACTATGTGGATAAAATCATCTAAAAATAGAGGTAGCTAGGGTGCAAAATGCCATATCAAATGTATACCTTGAATGGTTCCTGCACAGTGTTGCGCATTAGTGTGCTGAACATGGATAATTATTCCTGCTTTGGCTTAGTCAAACAATTATAAATGGCTCACAATAAACTTGCCGAACCACTCATAAAATACACTAAAGTGGTAAGTGTCCTCTCAGGGAATTGGGCAATGCAGAAAGACAAATAAATTTCATTTTCAGGCATGTGTGATGCAATATTTGGTTTCTTTGACATTTCTCTAAACATGCTAACAGAAAGCGTGAAAACAGAAGTGTGCTCTAATCCCCAAATGGAGCGATTTAAGCATCAGGAAGGCCCACAGAGGGGGCTGGGGGCTTCCTGGACCCTCCCCAAGGCCAGTACGATCTTCCAGGTCAGGGGGAAAGCCCAGAGTTGATCACCCACAGTGGGTAAATTACTGATATATTTAAAAGATTTCTATACCATTTTTTTTTCATTACTCAAAGCGGTGTCCAACAAACACATAATTGTCACATAATCAAAACGTTAAATAAAACCGATTAAAACAAAACATTAAAAACATTGCATTAAATCCATGAATATGATACTGGAGCAGATGAAAAGATGTAACAGCAGCAAAATCATATAATTAAAATAATATAAAGTACAGCAAGAAGACATAAAGGTGTTAAATTAAAAAGGGTCCCAAGATCATCTTTACTTCTGATGTCACCCACTCAACGATGAGAGCCAAGATTATTGCACTACTATACCACTTTTTCCATTCTATTTTAGCAAATGTTCAATGTGGCAATTTAAACATGGGGAAAGTCCTAGTGGCAACAGGTGGATAACAAGATTGTGAATCCATAAATAGTGCATGAATAAATCCATAAATCCATAAATAGTGCATGAATAATATGTGCTAATCCTATACTAACACACCATCTGGAAGTACCTTAACTAAGAAGAACCTTAACCACCATAGGGTGGTTGGCCAGGTAATGGTCTGGAACACTTTAAATGACGATATATTGAATACATCAGTCTTTTATTTGCTGGAAATAAAAGATTTTTACAAGAAAAGTAGAAGTTGAAACACAATTCCAGTAAACAAGACCCTACAATATGATTCTAAGTATGTTTACTCCAAAGTAAGCCCTACTGTATGCAGCAATATAAACATTGGGCAAATTTAAACATTGAACAATCCTCGTACATTTACACTTGTCACAAGGTCTTCTCACCAGGTAAATGTTCTTTATACTGAACCAAATATATTAGAACATAAGAACATAAGAAGAGCCCTGCTGGATCAGGCCAAAGGCCCATCTAGTCCAGCTTCCTGTATCTCACAGCGGCCCACCAGGTGCCCCAGGAAGGCATGAGACTACAAGATGCTTGCATCCTGTTGCCACTCCCTTGCACCCGGTACCAGTAGCCCACCACCTTTGTAAGGAGGTTGCACAATCCATCATTGCCTATAGCCCACGATGGACCTTTCCTCCAGAAATCTGTCCAATCCCCTCTTGAAGGCATCAAGACCAGATGCCATCACCACCTCCTGTGGCAAGGAGTTCCACAGATTAACTACCCGCTGGGTAAAAAAGTACTTCCTTTTATCTGTTTTAACTCTCCCAACCCTCAGTTTTAGCGGATGCCCCCTGGTTCTGGTGTTTTGAGAGAGGGAAAAGAACATCCCTCTATCGACTCTATCCCTTCCATGCATAATTTTGTATGTCTCAATCATGTCCCCCCTCAGGCGCCTTTTTTCTAGACTGAAGAGCCCCAAACGCTGCAGTCTTTCTTCATAAGGGAGGTGCCCCAGCCCCGTAATCATTTTTGTCGCTCTCTTCTGCACCTTTTCCAACTCCACTATGTCCTTTTTAAGATGCGGCGACCAGAACTGGACACAATATTCCAGGTGTGGCCTTACCATTGATTTGTACAATGGCATGATAATATTGGCTGTTTTATTCTCAACCCCTTTTTTAATTACCCCAAGCATGGAATTGGCCTTCTTAATTGTTGACGCACACTGGGTCGATACCTTCATTGAATTGTCCACCAGCACCCCAAGATCTCTCTCCTGAGCTGTCACAGACAGCTCAGAACCCATTAGCCTATAGGTAAAGTTTTGGTTTTTTGCCCCAACGTGCATCACTTTACATTTGTCTTCGTTGAAACGCATCTGCCATTTGGCTGCCCATTCCTCCAACTTGGAGAGATCCTTCTGGAGCTCTTCACAATCCTTTCTGGTTTTTACCACCCGGAAAAGTTTTGTGTCATCTGCAAACTTAGCCACCTCGCTGCTTATCCCTGTCTCCAGGTCATTTATGAATAAGTTGAAAAGCACGGGCCCCAAGACAGATCCCTGAGGCACTCCGCTTTTCACCTCTCTCCATTCTGAAAATTGCCCATTGACCCCCACTCTCTGTTTCCTGGCCCTCAACCAATTCTGGATCCATAAGAGGACCTGCCCTCTTATTCCCTGACTGTGAAGTTTCTTCAGCAGTCTTTGGTGGGGGACCTTGTCAAATGCCTTCTGAAAATCTAGGTATATGATATCCACAGGTTCACCCACATCCATGTGCCTGTTGACCTTTTCAAAGAATTCCAAAAGGTTTGTGAGGCAAGACCTACCCTTACAGAAGCCATGCTGACTTTCCTTTAGCAGTACTTGTTCCTCTACGTGTTTTAGGATTTTATCTTTGATGAGGCTTTCCACCAATGTATTGAACCAATATATTCTTTATATTGAACCAAAATTTCATATATTTCTCTGAAAATTTAAAATGTTCAGGTTTTAGCTCAACTCTTAAGAGATTTATATTTGAAAGCTCACCCCAATGTATTTTGAGGATTAACATTCAGGATTAAGAGAAATTCTATATATTTAGGCCCAGGGCCGACTCTAGCAGTGGTAGAGCCCAATGCGGGGCATTCCTGAGGGGCCCCCACCCTCTCTGTGGCCCCCCATTCACGAAGAAAAGCGCTGTTGGTGCCATGAGCAAAGCATGGCATGTGGAAATAGTTGGTGATGATATGATAACGTCACCGCCAACTGCATCCAGGTGGTCCATTTTGGGCTGTTCAGAGGCAGGGGCAGGTGGTAAAGCTGCTCTTCTTGCCCCACTGACTTACAGCCCAAGGTAAAGCTGCTGTGCTCGCCCCACTGACTTACAGCCCATAGAGATCCTGGCTGCAGCAGGAGGCGATATGCTCACCCTGCTGGTGACCCTGAAGCAGAGGGCCCAATGTGATGACATTGGTCACATTGGCTGGCCCTGTTTAAGCCATTGCAATAGTCTGGCCTGGCTAATCAAACAGCCCCAAATGGCTACTATAAAAGCATCATCGAACTTTTGCCATTAATGGAGATCGCTGACTTTAGTAAACATTCACATGCTTCCCCCATTCTGACAGCTCAACAAGATGTATTTGAGCTGGTTTATTTTTAAACTCTTCCTTGCACTTCTTTATTTGCTTACATCTAATAACTGCTAACAATCTCCACAACAGAGAGCCCATATAATATGCCTTCAAACTGATGATGCATCTCGGGGTGGTTCAAATTAGTGAAATAAAGTGACATTGACTTGCTTTTAGCAGAGGAAATGTTTCAGGCTATAATAAGCTTTCTGTTTCTTTCTGCTTCTTGCTTGCTTGTTACAGTTCAAACATTGTTACATCACTTTGACGAGAAGTAGCGGGACTGGGAGACGGAGAAGTGTAGAAAGGACAAAGCTGTAAATTTGGGTTGGTAGAGATGATGAGCCTGTCAAAGCCAAAGACAGCTACTGTGCCATTAACTGTAGCAATTCTAGTTCTGATTCTGCAACAGGAGGGTGTCAACTACATAAAGGTAATTAGGATGGTTAGCTGCGCAATTAGGGGAAGTTGATCAGCCTCTTGAAAATATAAAGGGCTAATGCTGACTGCAGACCATCTGAAAAGTATTTTGCTCTGCTGGTATGAGCAAGTTTAGACCTAGGCTGAAAGTTATCCCTTGTTGTCCCTCTCTTTCCTCAACAGCAGTGGCAAGCCACAGCATCAGAGGAAGAGGAAAGGTGACACAAGACCTGGTGCCACTTCTGTTGTCCTCCACACTGTGCTGCTCTCTTGCGCCCTTCTGGAGTCAACATAGCCATGGATTTCCGTTGGTATCAGTGGCAATCTGGAACATTATCCCCCTACTCTTGAAACGCACTGGGGTGGTGATCTGCTGCGAAATCCGACTTGGCTCTTTTTCCCCATTCCATCCTAGGCGTTATGTTCAGGTCCAGTTCCATTCAGAACCTCTATGCCTTTTGTGAGATATTTGGGAGGGGGAATTTCACCAAATATCACCTTTCCCTGGAATTTTCCATTCTATACATCCCGGGCAATCTAATTCTGAGCTGCCTGGCCGCTGCAGGTACAGCAGTAGCAGAATGGCTACCGCTGCATCCCATAGCAGCCAGGCAGCCGCAGGAGGCTCTGTGGGAGAAAGGTATGTTCATCACCTTCCCCTGCAGTAAAGGAACAGGGCGGGCGATAGGTCTAGGCTCATGTCTGTGCTGGCTATTTTGCAGAGCAAGCCATGCGGGTTGCCACTGGTTCCATCCCCGTTCTGCCTTGGGAGCAGTAGGACAGGGCACTGTACTGGAGGTGGAATGCAGGTTTTCCCCTCATATGTCACCTTTTTTTAAGAGCTCAGGCATGCTGTCACTTCTGGAAGTGATGTCACTTCCTATTGGGATGGCACTTCCAGGGCATCATTTTGCCTTCGGCACCGGGCTACACTTTCATTAGCTACACCACTAGTGTAGAATAATATTGCAATCTGCTCTGATCCCATGAGATTGAGCAGGACATAAACTGAAATAATTATTGCTGTGAGCTTCCCTGATGGTGCCAGAATGGCAGAACAGCATTTTCTTAATTAATTAATTAATGTATTGATTGATTGATTAATTAATTAAATAATAAGGTTGTTAGATTACAATGCTATGGGAACATAGCTGGCAGAATTGTGTGTTTGTGTAATGGGACTCCACACAGTTGTGCTCTGAATCTCTCCCTCTCTGTATACTTTGTTTTCAGTGGTTGCCATGTCATCCAGTGTTGGGCAAGTTTTGACCGTCTCTTAAAAACGCCCCAGAGTATGACACTAATAGGAGTGAGTGTTCACTTTCATGAGAGAAAGCGAAATGTGGACAGTATTCAGGGATACCACCGAAGTGGAAGCTACACTTGCTCCCTGTCTCTGATGATCCCCAGACTGAAAATCAAGCACGCTTCTATGATGGGATGTTGTGCACTGGCTCCTGTACATAACTATCAGCTGGGCATTTCTGCCTGGAGGTGGTAATAATTAATCAAAACAACTATCATCCAGAAGCATGAATCAAAAGGCTAGAAAAACAATTTTTAAAAAATAATATCCTAATAATCTTTTGGCCACCAAAACAGCAACCCTGCTTGTGGGATGGCACAGTAATTTAAGGAGCAATGTGAGTCACTGTTTTATGTTAAGTATGGGGTGCAGGAAGGTATAGGAACCTTTGGATTTTGGGTAATGGAAGCTAGTTGAAGAAACTGCAGGGTCACAGATCTGGCGAATAGTAGGTAAGTGGACCATGACTCTCCTGTAGTGATTAGAAGGAACTTTTGCAAAATTGTGTTGGTCCTTTAAGGAGATTCTTATAAGTGATATAATGTCAGTATTGTCTGCTTCTGTTCCCACAATCACTGATGTGGATTTGACCTGCTTTTTCACCCCAGTAATTAGAATTACCCTATGCAATGCTTTTTCAGATAGCATTTAGTGGTTGGATGTGTGGTGGTTGTATATTTAGGAAATAACAATGACCCGCTGAGAATAAAAGTAAGGTTTGACATTCTAAGGCAGACAAAAACTTCATCTAGTCTCATGTCTCGTATTGTGATCTGTTTTGGGCACTGATTTACAAATACTGTTCTTTATTTTGCTTTGTCTCTTTTGAAAATGATCTTCTTAGTTACAGGGAATTTACAGTACAATAGTTTATTTCACTACAGATTTAGGAAGCTGTCATCTGTGCTGGACCTGAAAGCATTTGGAAGTAGTTTACCTCAGAGTGCCAGGTGCAAGGGAGTGGCAACAGGATACAGGCATCTTGTGTGCTCCCTGAGGTGTCTGGTGGGCCACTGTGAGATGCAGAAAGCTGAACTAGATAGGCCTTCGGCCTGATCCAGCAGGGCTCTTACGTTTTTATGAGGTACGCCTGAGGGCTGGGACACTTCTCAGCAAAGGCCTGTGCACATCTACTCAGATGTAAGCCCAGTTTTCCATTATATTCAATGGGGCTTATTCAGTGATGTCATCTGGTAATGAAGAACGGGAACGCTGGGCGGGACTTACGTGTGATTGGCAGCCCGTCTTTCCGTTCTGCGGCTGCCCTGGCCTCGGGCGGGAGCTGCCCCCGGTTGGCGCGCCTCACCGCTGCTCGCCCAGGCACCCAGCGCGCCCCCCACCCGTCCCCCCCAGCGAGCAGGCGCCCCGCCGAGGCCAGGGCAGCCGTGGAACGGAATGGACGGGCAGCCAATCACGCATAAGTCCCGCCCAGTGTTCCCGTTCTTCATTACCAGATGACATCACTGGGCTTATTCCCATATAAGCGTGGATAGGATTCTAGCCTGAATCAGTCATGATCTTCAGGTGTCCAGAACACAGTGCTTGGATGGAGCGGTGGAGAGTAAATCAATGAGGATTTTTGTGATGTCTCTTGAGGTAGAATTGATTGAATTGGGACTTACCTATTTTTGCTGCAATCTAAGGTCTTATTTTATTTTTGGCTGAATTTCTTTTCAATTAGGCTGACAGGGGACCCTGGCATCTCTTTTGTCTATTTTGGATTTCGCATTTAGGAGATAAAAAGCCAGGAAGGTCATGTTGGGGTGGAGCAGAGGGAACTTCAGATCCCAGGAAAGCTCCCTAGTGAAAGAGGATGGTATGTGTCAGCAGTGGAGTGAGAATGGAGCGTGTTCTCTTAGAAGACTGTAGTTTAAAGTGTCTTTTCATCATCTGGTATCAGCCACCTCACTCTGATTCCAACAAATGCATATCTACTCAGAAGTAAATTCCTTCACAGTTAGTGGGACTTACTCCTATATTTAAGTGTGGATAGGATAGTATGCAGCCTTGGTGGAACATCTTCCTATATTCTAACGATCAATGGTTTCCCCTCTGCTTCCCTTGCCTTCAGTAGACAGTGTGCCCTGGCCAACCAAACATATATGCATGCATTTCCCAGTTGTTCTCCTTCCTGCAAGCAGACACGTCAATCCTTAGTTAACACAGTTTTTGCTCTTTAGGAATTAACTGTTCGTATTAACTGCATATCATTGCAAGCAATAACTTTACCCAATGACTTGGGCCATTACTGTAGTTAAAGGTCCCCATCTCTGTTATTGAATACAGGTTGATTTGTTGGCAGACTCACTCAGATCCATTGCTTAAGGGCACAATCTAACCAACTTTCCAGCACCGGGGTAATGCAGCTGCAAGGCAACTAATATTCCCTTACTTTGAGGAGGTCTCAGTGATTGTTCCCCAACTGCAGGATGCAGCACATGCCCCATTGGCACAGCTATGTCAGTGCTGGTTAGGATTGCGCCCTAAATCAATGCAATGGTATTAGCACAAACTACTTAAGCGCTTTGAAAACAAAAATCCAAGTCAGTTATTTCCTGTCTCTAGTGGAAACAATGTATTGCTTTTAATGTTTCTTTCTCCTAATTTCATTGTAATTATTTGTAGGCTTTTCCCTTTGCACCTGCTTTACAAAAGTCATGTACCGTAAGTCATCTGCAAGATGGGTTTTGGGTCTTTTGATAGGGGTGCAATTTCAGTGGGCACCATTTTTCCTAGATATGCCTCTGCAACAACCCTCTAAGGCAAGTCATTATTATACTGATGAGGACTAAGGAAAATAGTTTTGTTTTGCGTGGACTCGGTAAGATTTGAAACGGGGGTGTGGCAGGCACAGCCTCGGCCTCTTTGCCATTATGCTACTTCAGTCCTTAGCGTGTATTCACTTAGGTTGCCCTTCTTCTACACACACTTTCCTGGGAGTAAGACAGACTGAATTAAGTGAGACTTACTTCCAAGTAGGCACGCAAAGGCTTGTGCTGTTAAGCATCTCTCATCCCCACGTATTCAACAGTTCGGGCTCCTTCCCCAACCTCATTTCCCGATAACCAATCAATGGCCTCCTCTTTGCTCAGGATCTTCTTTTCTTCAGGTCCCTGCCTTTTGTAATCTCTCCCGAAGTGATTTTTTAAATTGCCCGCTTGACCCGCGTGCGCCTCTGGGCTCTTTGCCTTACTCAGAAATAGACCATTTGCGAACATTCCAAATCACCGCATCAGCTCAGCAACGGGGAGCACAAAGCTTGTTTTGTGCAGCCGCTTTTAAAAGAATCGCGATTGCAATTCAGGCCTATCTCTTTCCATGGATTGAGCACGTCGAGCGGGTGATGCTTGTAGTGAACAACATAGGGCGACTTTCGCCATAGTATCTTGTGCATTCCCACTGCATTGCTCAAATGAGACTAGACACCAAGGGTTGACCACACACCTGCCTTCAAATCATGCATTCCCTTCTCTTTAATCCCAAAATACGCGTGGCACCGAAAACATATTCTGGAGCCTTGCTCCAATAACCTCTGCCTGCAGTAGGCACGAACTAAGGCCCCAGACACACACGAATAATCACAGTTGTGATTTAGACTATAACATGAGATTAGTTGAAATATTTTTTCCTCTTATTTGGAAGGTCTCCTTATTCACATATGCGACTGCAGCAGCGAGGAAAAGGCAATCTGCTCATGCCCGGACACGCCCTCCTCTTCTAACAGTGCCTGAATGCTCTCATTTGTTTTATTTCACTATGATCTCAAACGCTGATGCTTCGGAATGTATACAAATTAAATAAATTACGCCACTCCCGCCCGTGGCAAGTCCCGATCCTGCGAAAAGCAGGCGCTTGCACGAAGGGGCTGAGAACGGCCGGACTGGCTGGCTCCGGTTTAGCAGAGCTCTTCTTCTTAACACTGATTGATCACGGGGCTCTGGCAGGGATTTGAATCCAAGTCCAAAAAGACCCTCCCCTTCCCCGGGCAAAGCAGCGCCCTGGATCCCAAGCGCTCCGCGGCGAGAGCTGGCCAGGGGGCGTTGAGTGCGCTTTTACTCCGTCTTGTGTGCGGTGGGAGGAGCGACCGGGGAGGGCCGCCGGTGGCTCCCACCTGCAGTTGATGTGCGAGGAGGAGTGGGAAAGGCAAAGGGGAGTTTTGCTCGCTGTCCATCTGCCTGCGCGGCTCCTCGGAGGGCGCCTCCCCCCCCGCCCTCTTCGCCGCAAGCGCCCTGCTGCTGCTACACCGCCGCCGCCTCTCCGTCCTCGGCTCCCCTTTCTGCCGCCTGGCCCAACCATGGAGCCTTCCGCTGCCGAGAACGAGCTGGGCAGTACCCCAGAGCCCACCATCGTGCAGCCTCCCGGGACCACTCCCCAGGCAGCCTACCCCTCCCGGGACCCGCAGCAAGAGGAGCCGCCGCGCATCGGGGAGGACGCGCAGTTCAGCGAAGAGTTGGAGGACAGAGGTGAGCCTCTTCGTTCATCCCGTGTCGCCACCCTACCCCACCCCAGGTAGCCGGGCCCCTTTCACTGCCACATTTCCTTCTCTCCCATCGCCCTGGTGACTTCGGGAAAATTCCGAATTGGCGCCTGTTAGAGAGATCTTGCACACGCGACGCCCCCCTTCAGCCTCCTCGCTACGATAACCAGTTCCTTCTCGCATATCCAGCACTTACCTTGCCATGGAGCTACTACTGCTAAAAAATCTCTACCCTCCAGAATTGCCTTAACCCTCACTCTGCAGGCATCCCAGGACTTTGCTAGCTAATTTGTCCACCCCCCTCCAAAAAAACAACAACAACCCTGTCGTGGCACTCCTATAGCCATTTCTCCTCCCCTTAGCCCCTTTAGGGTGCCCTCCTAGCTTTCTCCCCATGACCTCTCATTGCTGTGGAACTCCTGGAGACCTGGATCGCCCTTTTCTGAATCCACCTACAGTTTACCGCAGCTTGTTTCCCGTCCTTATACCCACTTCACCCACCCCGACCCTCAGCCCCAAGGTGTATTGCTCCTGTGGCCCACCTTCAACGCCGAGCTCCTTAGTTTTCCGCATAAGAGGGGAAAAAAATGTCCCTTGCCTTATCACCTGCAACATCCTGTGAAAGAACACCCAGTCTGTCCTCCTTTGCCGTTTCTATTATAGCTATTTATAAAATTGTATCTTCACCTTAGCAAACATATAATAAGCCTATCATGTCAATTAATGGTTGGAGTGGTGTGTGTGTGTGTGTGTGTGTAACATGAAAGTCAGTAACGGAACTAATCCCGCCCATCTGAAAACACTGGCTCCTGAATGTTGAACCACCCCTATTCAAAATCCAATTTAAAATGCATTCACTGGCAGGCAGGCAGACAGGCAGCCCCATTCACTGCAAAGAAAGGATGCTGTTTACCCACTCCTACCCCTTTTCAGAGGAAACTGACATTTCGATCCATTGTCTCCCTTACAGGGACACCTACCCTGCACGTGCCTATTCACTAGCTTTGTATATTCTATCTTCCTTTGAACACCCCCCTCCCAATTCTTCCACTTCATTCTAGTTTCCTCTGAATTCAAACTTTCAGTGTGCTCTTGGTTCTTGATCACTGCTCCACAGTTCCTTTTCAGTTTATGAATTGTAAGAAGGAGAAAGTATCAGGGCTGCAATCTTGTTGGAATTGATTGGGCTGCAATCTTGGGGTGGGGGAAGACTGCGGCGCATATGTTTCCAAGGAGCAATTTCTCTGAAAGAATGTGATTTGAAAGCTCATTCATTTTGCAAGTAATGGGGAATATCTATCCACTTGAATGGGGTTCAAATTCAAGTGTTTGAGATCAGGAATCAAGAGATGATGATTTTCTTGGAATTCTCCTATCATCATGCATATTTTACACAGTACAGTACATCAAATGTCCTGTTGAGATTGTTGTATCCTGGAGAAGTGAAGGATAGTGGTGAGAAAGGAACAAAGGCCTGGTAAAAACGTAAAAAAAAAAATGGGGTGGGGAAATGTAAGACAAAGAATGTTAAAGCTTCTTCTTCTTTTGCTTCCTGTGAATAGTTCTGATCTGTGATGTTGGCTGTTATCTCCAAGGAAAGTTAAGAATGACTTTACCTTTTTTTTTTTTTATGATATAGTCTGCATTTCAAGCTGTTGAGGTGCTTTCAGTGGATCGTCAACAGATTTTTTCTTAGACTGTGGTGCAGTTTGCTTTTAATTCTTACATAAAGTATTGAGAATTTCTTTTTCCACTTGAAGGTTCATATAATTATATGAACATGTATTTGGCGCAAGAGGATCCGTTTTTTAAAAGCCCTCAGAACCACAGATATTAATCAAAAATATATAAAAAATGTTGTTTAAAGCAGTTTGTATTAAAGATGAACTTAATACCACATCAGTTTAAATTTTATTTGTACAGACAAGTGGAGAAACAGTGTAATTGGATAAAATTCATCAGTGTTAAAATATGAACTGATGTTAAAGTATCTAGGCTGCGATTCTTAGCATACTTACCTTGGACTAAAATTTCTGTTGAACTTGGTGGGTCTTACTTATGAATAAGCATACAAAAAATGCCCTTAAAACAATATTGCTCACAAATGCAAGTGTTTTGAATTATAATACAACCTTCATTATTAGATTCAAATTCATTCAAATTCATGATGTTGTCTATTCATTATTTTGTTATTGAAGTTTGCTATTGAAGGATCATTTTAGGCAACATTTGCATACATATTGTAAGCTTTATAAGGGCTGATGTTGACTGTGATAAAATGGCTAATATTTGGTAGATGTATGAATATTTGTGGGCTCTCCCTAAGGACTTCTCATACATGCCAAACAATGCTTTTCAGGGAAACTGTCCAAGGTTCTTCAAGATTCAAACATTTTAATTTAATCTAGAAGGAGTAGGTTTTGGTTGAATGCAGGTATTTTGAAATAATAGAAGATACACAAACATTACTTTATGTCATGACAGTCAACCCCTTGGTTTAGAATTGTGTTCCTTTTTACCTTGCTGTCACCTTTGTGGATCATAGATATCTGTATTAGAGATTTTGATACAAACCTTTAAATTGCTGTTTTTGAATGAACCTGACCAATTTAAAGGGACTCTGGCTAATTCAGCCTTTGATACTATAGTCTTCGATTTGGTCTCCCCGCAGTTACTACCAATTTGAAAAATATATCCTGTGAAAAACAAACAGGAGTTTGCTGTTTCCAGAAATGGCAAGATGGAAAAGGCAGATGTCTAATACTTGACATCTTATTTGATCTTGGTTAAATGTTGCTATTGCACTGCAGTCTTTAGAAATGAAGCAACAAAAGAATCAAAGGGAGATGGCTGTATAACTGTGAATTCTGTTCTCACCTCTACTTCCTATCTCTGAAAGTACAAGCTCCTAAAATATACCTTTTCTAATTCTCCGGTCTATTGTATTATCACCTTTGTATTTTAATCTATAAGCAAGCCATCTCTTGCTTTGTATTGTGAATCTAGTTAACCCAGCACCATAAACTGGTGCCTCCCATCTTTTTTGAGACCTGATCAAGAATTAAAGAATAATTGCAAAATGTGACTGTCAAGGTGCTTTGAAACCACTGTGTATTTTCTTTATGATTGCAGCACTCCTCAGGCTTTTTAGAAACCTATTTATGAATTGAAGGAGAGGAAAACAATGTCCTGTTGATTTATTCAAGCACCTGTAAGGTGGACAGGATAAGACCTAAAGTTTAATAGATAAGAACAAAACAGGGAAAAGGCCTGACTTGGTTCTGAATGGATGCAGCTGCATTTTGTTTAAAAGGAATAAAGCAATGTGCATTTTTTGTTCCCAATTCTTTCAGGTTTACTAGAAAGCAGTACAAGGTTAAAGCCTCATGAAGCTCAGAACTACAGAAAGAAGGCACTGTGGGTTTCATGGGCTTCCATTGTTGTCACACTGGCTCTTGCAGTTGCTGCTTTCAGTGAGTATTGGACCAGTTTCAAACCCTTTTGCCTTTGTCTTGGGTACCTTGAATGTCAAATATCACACATGATGCCACTCTGCTTTTATGCAGCTGTATTTCAGATAAATGTTCTGGGGAGGAAAATCTCAGGCTTGCCTGATGCCTATAAATTAATAACAGTTGTGTATTATTAATGTTGAGGCTAGATAAAGAGATCTGTTAGTCTTTTCAGATACAGAGATCTTTTTCAGAGTAATAAAAAAATTAGAATAAATTGATTTCACTTGAACAAGGTAAATATGACAAGGTTTATTTTCCTTTGATGTCTCACTTGGAATACAGAAGACAGACAGCACAAATTAAAAGATGTTATTTTATTTTACTGGGATTAGTAACCAAACATTGAGCTAATGTTTGGAGTAAAATTGTTGCCTTTCTTATAAGATTATTTTCTCCTGGAGGAAGATTTAATGATGCCCATATGGATGTGGCTTTTTATCTCTGGGCTGTTTAAATAAATTTCTATTTAAAAAAAGACATGCCCCGTGTAGAAAAAGGTAATATTTCTTTAAAATAGCATGAAACAAAAGGCTTCCTCCTTAGCTGAAGTGGAAAGACGCTAGCTCAGCACAATGTGAAAATGTTACACACTTGCACGGTAGTTGCTGGCTTATGAATAATGCACTGGTTTTTTTAATTTAACTAGAGCTTGTGATGTGCAATGCGAGGGTTCGTGGTAGTAGATTTTTAAAGTTGGTTTTATGTGGCCAGAGATTCAAAAAAATTGTTTTGTTCTTTAGAAAGAAAAAGCATGGTTCTCAGAGACCTAGGATTTGTGAGAGATTGAAAAGATCGTCTCTTGGTGTGATAGAGGCAAACTGGATGCCACTGCAGCATATGTTCTTGTGCTAATCTGCAGCGATGGGCTGCTGCTGAAAGTTGGTGTCAGCTCCCAAGGGGGGTTATTAGAATCTGGCCAAATGGGCTTTGCAAACCTCAGCATATATTACGTGGAGTAATTTGTATGGAAAGCACACACACTTGGAATTCAGTTTTTAAAATAAAGGAACTGTCCAGGCAGAATTTTCTGTATTACAAAAAAATAAGCACATATAAAACTATTGTGTTCTGTTTTATCGGTATAATGGAAATCCACTTTGAAATCAGAACAGCAGCGATTGTTTTATAATTCCTAAATGAAAGTCTTGGATGTGATAATGTTTGGGTCTTTCTACTGGGTTTTTTTTTTACGTGATTGGGATAAAATTATGCATGATAGGTATAGAGATGTCCAGAACTGGGGTCATTCATTGAGATTGATTGGTGTGAGATTTAGGAGGGACGAAAGGAGCACTGTCCCTCTGAATACTAGTTGCAGAGAAGCACTGGGAGGGAAAGTTTGCCTCTCTCTCCTGTTTGTGGGCTTCCGAGAGGCAACTTGTGGGCACTGGAGAGAATCAGGATGCTGGTCCAGATGGATCTTTGGCCTGATCCAACATTGCTGATCTTATATAATGGGGAATAAAAGTGATGAAAAAGGAAGTACTTTAGAGAAAAGTAGAGAAAAACAGTTATGGCTTTGTTTGGATTTTTTGAGGGCACATATGGGGGAATTTTTTTTTTAATTTTTATTTTTTTTAATTTTTTTTTAACTTTAAGTCTGCAAAATACAGTTAACAACTTTGCAGTTTGTTAAAATCTCAGGCTGATTGGACTCCCCTTTACATAGTTTATTTGGAAGCATATCCTATTAAAATCCTTGGGGCTTATTTCTGAATAACCATGCATCGTACTGGGCTGAATGAATTATTCTGTGTAAAACTTTGAAAACATACTTGGTTACCAACCCTTGTATTAAAATGTGCAAGTCCAACACTTGCATCAATCATTAAAACAAATATCCTTAAAAATGGCAACAACCAGCTCCTTCCCCACTCTTCTAGACTTTGGAATTTATTTCTTTTTTAAGTGTATTTGTTTTGTCAGTACCACGAACACAATTAAGTACCTAAGCATGGGTAGGCATTATGGTTAAATTCATAGCCAAGGATTGTTCGGAAGTATATGGCATTCATGCCACAAAAACTTAGGTTAAAAAAACCAGAGTTGTTTTATTCTAGTGTGGTAAAAGAAATAAAATGTACTTGCATACTTCAAAGATCCTGGGAATTCCAACATTGTCATTCCAACATATCTAGGGCAAAGAAGGCTGGTCACACACCTTCATTAGGCTCAAGTGCAACAGAAAGAAGGAAGTTATTCCCATGGCAGAAGGCTTCCAGCTGACTCTGGCTTGGGTCCTATAGACGTAATTAAGAACACAGTCTAAAACCGCGGTTCTCAAATTGAGGAGCTATGGCCCACCAGTGGGTCACTACTCAATATTTGGTGGTTTTGGAAACTGACAAGAGTATATTGGGCTAAGAAGCAAAAGGATTTCATAAATGACCTCAAGGTTCAATTGTCTACATATCCTTCTAATTAGATCCTTCTAAAACTAGAGAAAGTTTTAGAGATTCTTAAATGCAACTAACCTGGGTTTTTAGAGGGTTAAAAGCAGATGCAGTATATATCTTTATAATAAGTGATGCATATGTAGTAATTGACTGATATGTAACTAGCTACTGTAAAAATTATTTATGATGTAATGTGATGCACCATTGCTTGAAAAAAGTTGCAGTAGCTTTTAACTGTGCTGTCCTATCCATGACTACTGGGAACTTAATCCCACTGAGTTCAGTGGGATTTTTTCCCAGCTACTGTAAGTGTGTTTAGGATTGCAGCCTAACTCTGTGATAATTTATTAAGTTGGTAAATTGAAGGGTTCCTTCTGGTTCACCTTATTTGTATGACCAAATGATTCTTTCATACGTAATGCTGCGTCTCCCCTATCTTTCATATTTCCTTTCATTTGTCAGTTGTTTAGACCATCTTTCAGATCGGAAGGGTTGCTAGACAGCTTGATGATTGCTGTCTTCTTGATATGATTGGTTTTTGCTTGTCAAATTTAGAGTAAGTGGATTGATGCTATACTAAGAATTGCTTGCAAATAGCTGCTGTTTATGGAACACTGTTCCCTTGCTTCTTCCGATCTAATTGCTTGTTCAAAATGGCAAAGTGTTAGCACTGGAGACTGGACATTCAGAGATTGATTGCATCCCTTTCCTTGACAAGGCACACTTTTGATCCTGTATGCTTGCCAGCTGTCAGACTGTTATGTTACACGTACTCTCTTGGCCTGCTTCTAATAATTTTATTTTTTTCAGATATATCTTGAGGGTCTCCTTAGAAAACTAATTTTATATATTTTGTCTGCTATAGTTTTCTTCTTCTGTTCCTCACTCTGTGCATCTTTCATCTCCATTCATTTGCATATATATGAGGTTGTCTGGAAAGGTGGCAATAGTTACAGGACGGAGCACTTCTCATTATAGCTAAAATGTTGCTTTACTTTTATTTGCTAGTCTTGCTAGTGCTCCAATCTTTCTTTTTGACGGGATAGAACTAGTTTCCTTCTTAGGCTTGTCAGGTTACAAGCACCAGACCTCAGGATAAATTGATCATTTATCTGTAATTATATAGATTATCCTCATTATGGTAATGGCTGGGGCGAAGTGGAGTATGGAAAATAAGGTTCTAGGCATATCAAGCTTCCTATCTTTAAGTTCAACGTGGATGGTATGTTCATATTCATTTGCCTCTATATAGGGAGAGATTGCATTGAGTGACAGCAATGTCAATTCAAGTGAAGACTCAGTTTTAGCTAATTGTTTGGCAGAGAGTAAGAATCTCACTTTATCATTTTCCTCTGTCAAATGACTCCTAGTTGCCTATTTTGAAACAAAAAATGGAGCAGTGTGGCGCACAAAGCAACTATAATCCAGCAAGTCAGGTTGGCAAGCTATCTTGCCTATCCCCTAGGTTTTCTCTTTTACTGGCAATGAAAAGGGAGAGAACATCGTTCCCAAATGGCATTTCCTCTGCCATAGCCGGCAAAGGATAGTGTTTGCACATGGATCTCAATGTTACAGCAGTTGTGTGGGCGCCAGCCAGTAATATATGCACAGTATACACGTAAAGGGGCTGCTGTACTCCCAACAACACCTATACTTCTCTGATCCTGAGAAGTATAGGTGTTCTTGGGAGTACAGTGGCCCCTTTATGTGTATATTGTGCATATTTGGAAAATTTACCTGTCTTGCAAGGTACTTTTAAAAAATAACATTCAGAAATAATGCTTGTTTTCTGCATTGCTCTGATAAAAATGATGCCCTGAATTTTTCAATTACTCATTTACTTCTGAGACAAGGTTCAAAATGTTTATCAAGGACATTGATGAATCCAGTCTAAGGGCCAGAAGTTCCTTTTATTTATTTTTATACATATGCATTTAAATACGTATTTTAAGAGATATAATCCAGGAAACTGTGCCTCATATGTTTTCCCATGTTGAGCATATTTTCATGTCTCCATTGACTCTATCCTAGTACTTCATATATGGAATTATAGTGCATATTACAATTTTGTTTTCTCTATGGAATATTCCATTATTGCTATAACTTATTGTAACTTTAAATGAAAATCCGGCTCTAGGGCAGCAAAAATGCTTATTTCATCTAGATCATCATTAATGTTGCAGAGCAAAGTACCACAAACACAAATATGAACCTATCACTTCATCCTTGTTGAATTTTTGACATTTGACTTTAATCTTTATTTCACTGATAGAAAAAATTAATGGAAATGTTTGTCATCTGAGTCTTTGGTTGCGGCTAAATAAAGTTAGGGTCAAACTACACATTACAAAAAACATATGAATTTGGACACCTATGAGTGTATCCTTTTAGCTTGTGTGGGGGACACACCCCCCCCATTGTGGAGGAGAGAGTGAGTTTAATTTTTAGACCCTGCCACAGTTATGACCCTGATTGTATACCCTCCATAAGTGATTTACAATTTTTTTGGACATTCCATGGCTCTCAACTGAACATTTTTAAAAATTATGAATAGTGCATGGAGGGTTAGGTGAGTAGTTGGTGCTAGATCCATAGCATGAGGCTAAGAGCAAAAGCTCCCTACACCTCACTGTGGTTTAATGGCCATCTCTCAGTCTACTTAAAATTAAAAAGCAAGGGTCAAATTCATGTGGTGTTTGTAATTTGTAGTTTGGCTCTTGGGCATTACTAAATTCCATAGTGAATTTAATGGGATTTCCATGCAATACTATACATGTTTATGCAGGAGGACCTATGTTCAATGGGGCTTACTGCAAGTAAGTATATACATGATTACAGTTTAAGTTAGTAATGACTAATAGATTTCAGTGAGACTCAGTGCAATCCTAAACTGGAGTTAGGCCAGCATAAACTAAGCCAGCAAAGTTTGGCCAGCACAAGGGCCACCATAAAGCTTTTTGGACCACTCTTGGCGAGTTAGGGAGGATAGCTTATGTTTGTGTACTAGCCTCTCTGACTCGGCGAATGGTCCAAACATACTTTACGGTGTTCCTTATGCTGGCCAAACTCAGTTTAGGATTGCACTCTTAGTCACGACTAACTTTCTTTTTTTTTGCATATGATGTATTGTTTTTAGCAGTCTCAATTGCTACTGGCAAATGGTTGACAACATAACTAGTTGTAAATAGGAACTTTTGCTATTTCTGTGGAAAGACAAAATGCATATAGTACTTGGTAACTTCATGGATATTTTATAACTGGTAATTTTATGTCTTGAATAGTCATGGTGTAGATGTAGTAGGCTTGAAATCTAAGGACTTGTGAAAATTGTGAATTATATGTGATACAGAGGGTTTTGTGTGTGTCTTTTTAAAATACCTTGAATATTACTTTAAATAGGTATAATTGGTGTGCAAGATGTGTAATGTCTGTCACTTCCATAATGTCTCTGGGATAGACGAGAAGTTCGCAAACAGTGGGTTCATGGCCCACCAGTGATTCAGGACCCAGTTTTTGGTGGCTGGTGAAACTTTCAGGGTAGCTTTTGCTATGTGCATCAAGGGTTAAGAAATCTACTACTTGGGGGGAGGGAGCACTGCTGCCCAATCACCATTATAGCCACAGAGGCTTGAGCGGCTGATAAAGTGATTTTTTTTTAGATGGGGTCCCGATGCTAAAAAGTTGGAGAACCACTGGGGTAGACTGTAGTTTAAGTTTTTCTAACCAGTATAAAAAATTTCCATAGCAATGAGAATTTATTTTCCAACAGTTCTATAGGCCATTAATTTTCATATCCAATCTTGTGATTTTTTTATTACTCTTCCTGATTAAATTTGCTACCATGAATATTTTCATTTGTACATGGACATTAGTGCTATAATGTAGGTCAGATTTTTGGTGTTTCGAAACCCATACTTATTTGCATGGAAATATTCCTAAAACTTTGTAAGTTCTCCAATATTAATGAGAAAACTTGGTTGGCAAAACAAAATGCTTGTTTGAGGGTTAGAAAATGATTTTTTAAAAGACAAATATTTTTGTTTACATGGGAAACACTTTTTAAAACTTTTATTTATGGCAAACAGAATTGCAGTTTATAGGGGATAACTTTTAGTCTCTCTCTCTCGCTCTCGCTCTCGCTCTCTCTCCCCCCCCCTCCAGTGGTATTAAAACAATTGTCATAAAGTTCAAATAATGTGTTTTATATTGTAATTTGCATGCAATTTGAAGTAACAGAGTGTACAGAGTCTATATTATTGCTTGCAACTCTAGGTGTTTTAATTAAAAGACCAGATGGGACAGTCTCATAAAAGGGACTATAATGCCCCAAATCCAATCTCTAAAACGGACATCGCACAACTTATAGCCTTAAGTAGGGACTCTGTATGCTAGAATATGTGTACACATTTCAGAGTGCTTATTAAAAATCAAGGATTTGAAAACTGGCAAGCCAGGCTCCAAGTAATTAAAGTTACACTCACAATGCTGAGAAAGAATAACAACATACTAGATCTTCTGAAAGGTTCTCATGCTGAGCTGAGCATCACCAAGGAACAGAATGGTGGAATTTAGCATTGGCAGAAGATGTGTGAATAGTTGGTCCTATCCATCACAGTGAACAGAACTGAAAATGCAAATCTGGGAGGGTTTGGGGGAGTAGGAGATATTGCTTATAATTATTTAGCCATCTCTTTCAGAAGCTGTCACACTTGCCATGAAATATTTTCAGTATATCTGCAAGGTGGAAGGAGATTATGTTGACTTACTAAAATGTGCAAAATTCAGCAATTCTTCAGAGGTCTTTTTTTGTATCTAAAGACCATTGGTAAGAAGTACGTGTTTTATATACGTAGTGTGCCACAAACTGTTCCTTGTGATATCTTCCATTAAGAGTTTGTGAAAATGTAATGTCACTAATTACAATTTGTGCAGATGCTGTGAAAATGTGACAGGTTAATTGTTATGAGGGTGCAATCCTAACCAACTTTTCAGCACCAGGGTAAGGGCAATGCAGCTCTGGGATAAGGGAACAAACAATCCCTTACCTTGGGGAGGCTTGTATGACTACTGTTCTACTGCAGAATGCAGCACATGTCCCATTGGCACAGCTATGTCAGTGCTGGAAAGTTGGTTAGGATTGCACCCTGATGAAAGAGCAGCATAGTGTCTTCTAAGCAAAGAAAACAGAAGAGCCCATGGGCGGAACAGGAGGGGTCAAAAGGAAGGGGTGGATAGAGAAAGCTGAGGGGGAAAGGGGCCGGGGGGTTTGGAGGAGACACCAATGAGTGGAACAAATGTTTGAAGAGGGTGAAAAAGAAAAAGCTTTGGGGGCAAGAGCTAAATTTCTCACATGGGGTGGGAGGAAAGCCAAATTATGACTGTAGATCTTTACTTTAGACCGACTGTGCTACACTAGGTTTTTTCAGTGCTCTGTCTGGATATCAGAAACACTAAGGGCACAATCCTATCCAACTTTCTGGTGCTGATGCAGCTGCAATGCAGCTTTGAACAAATATTCACTTACCTTGAAGATGCCTCCATGAGTTCACCACCACCACCGAATTCAGAACGCACCCCATTGGGATGGCTACATCAGGACTGGCAAATTGGATAGGATTTAGCCCTTAATCAACTCTTCATACAGTTGCTCTTTGTTTTTTAAAGCAGTGGTGTTGGAGCACCTTTTTCTTGATTTCATCCCCCAGAATGGCTATGATGTTTAAAGGTGTGCATGAGTACGACCATCTGCATCAGTTCTTTTCACTTGATCAGTGCACAGCTGGATACGATGACTGCATAGGAAGAACTTGTAACTTTGGTTTAGCCCATGTGGGAAGGGGTTTTACATGCAGAACGTCCTAGATTTGGTTACCAAGCAGGGCCGAGAAAAATTCCTGTCTGAAACTTTGGAGAGCCACTGTCAGTCAGTGTTGACAATACTGAGCTAGATAGACCAGCGGTTCCCATACTGATGGGTTTGTGACCCACCAGCCTAAGAAGCACTGATCTATGCTCCTTTGAGGGGGTGGGGAGAGGGAAGGCAGCAACGCAATCCCCAGGATTGCACCATTGCTGGGATAGATGGGTTTGTCAGAACCCACCGGAAGTGATGTCATTAACTTGGAAGTGACGTTGTGGCTGGAAGTGACATCATCAAGTAGGAAAATTTTTAATACCCCCATAAGACAAAAAAACAAAGTGATTAAGTAAAAGTTTATGATAAGTATAAGCTTAAAAATTTATTCAAAATAAACAATAACCTAACTCCTAACTCTCCCAAGCAGTTGCTGATCTGCAGTTGGGATGTTTGGGGAATTTAAAAAAAATTCCCCAAACATCCCAAGGACTGCAATCTTATCCACACTTACTCAGGAGTAATTCCCATTGACTATCATTGTTAAAAGCATATACTGGACTTAGTAGCCTGTTAAAAGTATAGATCTGTGACATTTCTCCAAATGCAGTCAACATACCATGGTAGCATCAAGTCTAATATTAAAAATAAAATACACTTTTATTTGTATGGGGACCCACCTGAAATTGGCTCATGATCCACCTAGTGAGTCCTGACTTACAGTTTGAGAAACACTCTATGTATATTTTCTCAGAAATTCTATTGGGTTTGATGAGTGTGTTTAGGATTGCAGGTTTAGTGAACTGTATGGCGGAGAAAGATTTGTAGTTTAGTCTTTCATTGTTTGAAAAATGGTTTGCAGACTGCAGGTTAGACTTCTTGTAAATTGTGGTATTTGAAATTCACAAGATGTAATGTTAACCGTAGGAATGAGAGCTTAGGACCACTTGTGAGCCGACAACAGAATAATATGAGAGATAAATTGTTTTAATGGCTTGACTATTTGAAACGACTGACAACAAATAGGACATTAATTGTACATAGTACATTAATTGTGGTATTATAGCAGGATCTTGACTTCAGCAAGGACATAGTCTATTTTGTAGCAAGATCCAAAATTTTAAAATCTGTTTTGCTTTATTGAGTTGCTAGAAGTGGTTAATAATGGTGTGAAAAAAATGCTTCCTGTGTTATCAGGACACTAATTCCTTTGAGCCAAGGCAGCCCTTACTCATTAATGCTTGCTTCCTGACATGATATGTCTTGCTATCTGGTGATTGGCTGTGGCAGCCAACATTTATCAGGCTATCTATCATTTCCAACTGTGTGGAACTAATAATACCCAAAGGGGCCTGTTCTTCTGGTTTGGCATGTGGGATATTAGGTACGCAACACAAACTCATCACTTTAATTAACGGGGCTTGGTATTTCAAACATAAGAAAGCATAATTAGTAAGAAAGCTAAATCTTAGTGGAAAAAAGACAAAAAAAATCCAATCCAAAAAGGCATTTTTGGTGATACTAGAACAATCTGCACAACCTTGCTTTCGTATATTTTGAATATACAAAATCATTTGCTTGTCGCTATAAAGGACCTTTGTGATTTGATTTGACAAACAAGTTGACTATGCTGTAGGCCCAGTGAAAGATTCTTACTCTTCCTCACTTTCATGATATTCCATCATGCCTGGTTGGCTGCAGGCTCCACTGGATCAAATTTAAATTCCTTTGTGCACTAAAGCATGCTTGCACTGTGTTTATGACCATCATGCTATTTGAGTTTGCTATCTGCAAATTCGTTATCTGTGAGGATTTCCAGGAACCTAATCCCAGCACAGTACAGTGTTATTCAAACTGTGGTCGGAACCCACTTGGTGGGTTGCGACCTGATGTCTGGTGGGTCGTGGAAAGCTAGGAGCAGCCATCTTGGAAACTACAGACCTTACTCTTGTTATATTCTTTTGTGAGTGTTAACGGTTTGAATTTTCAAGTGAGGGTTTATTTTAAATTTGGTTTTAGTTCAGTTCTTTTATATAATGTTTTGTTCTAATCTTGCTTTCTGTCAGGGATGTTTCATGGTTGTGCAATTGCTGCAGGCCAAGAATGCCAATTTGCATTTCAGGAGTGTGATTTGATTACATCACATTGATGGTTGATGATGCCACTTTATGCCACAACATTCTTTCCAGGTTAATGACATCACTCCTGGTGGGTCCCGACACGAGTGGCATTCTAAAAAGTGGGTCCCGGTCTAAAATGTTTGAATACCACTGCCCTAGCAGATAATGAGAATTGACTGTATATTCTCTCTTATTCCTTCAAAACTGTGGAGAGGTTTATAGTTTCTACCCTATTTAGGGGAGAGAACTAATGTTCATGGACGTTCAAGTTACAAACATTGGTTGGGTAGTCCAGAATCTCCCCTGGTCTGGGTGCAGACCCCTGGCTTTGCTGCAAGTGTAGTTGAACCTGGGCCCACAAGAACCCCAGCAAGACATGTTTGGCCTCTACAGTATAATTCTTAAATAGTCTCAGTGGGGCACCCACAACATAGCAAAATAAACAATGGAATCCCAGCTGCTCAATATCTGTTGCTATGACAACAGGGATGCTGAATCAAGAGATTCCTGGGTATAGGGGATGGGAGCGGGAGAAAGATGGAAGCTGTGGGCAGGGCCAAGAATTGAGATACCATGAGAGTCAGAAGTTTTCAGGATTTACTGATAGTGATGTTGGACCCAAGAAAAAAATGACATGTGTGCAGATCCCTGGAACTATCCATCAGTAGGGCAGGAGATGTATTTTGGCCTGCTGATACTGAGAGATGATTTGTACTGAATGCTGTTCTTTGTCTTGAGGAAATTGTCCTGGTTCTGTTGGCTTTGCCATGCTTGCTCGTGCATTTGGCTGATAGAGTAGCCTTTGTTTGACAAGCCTAATAAACATGTTTTTTGATCTTCCTGTGTGTCCACACACACACATGCTTGCATCTAGGAGAGTAGTGAGTCTGAGCTCCTGCCCCCCCCCCAATGTGTATGGCACCATTATATTCTGTTTCATGAGTTTTATGTTGAATCGTTCAGGGTATGACCAACATTCTTGTGATAGGGAATTGGAATTCCAGTACAACCAACTTATTATTGGTTTCATAATTGATTTAAGCATGAATGTTGTTGCACAGTAGTGGAGAAAGGGGAAATTATCAGTTGAACAGAGGAAGAGTATGGAAGGAGTATTTGCATGACTGCCCCCCCTCTCTGAGGGCAATTAATGCTGCATGCCCACTCTGTTAGGGGCTCAGTCCAGCTGACCCAACATGAAATATTTTGCCACCTGATCATCCTGTAATTCATAGCCTTGAAAGAGTTGATTTCCTGTGTATGTGTTTTACTTGGTTTTGTAATGATTCCTCAATACCTGGTGACTCCCAGCTGATACCATTGAGAAGCATTATGTTTGAGGCAATGGGCAATGTTATGAATGACACCACTTGCTATTTACTTATTTTTAATCTCCCAAGTTGTTGAGGGAGCATAGAAGATTTTTCCACATCCCTGTGTCCGCTCAACTTTCCTATGCAGGCAGGTTGGTCTGAGCAGGACTGGGCCCAAGAACACTCAGTTATGACTTGGATCCAAATCATCCCAGTCTTCAACTTGCAAGGCGGTCATGGGTCATCCAGTGATGCTTTTCAGTTTGATTGGCAGGAGATTTATAACAGACAAAAGCAAGTTCGTCTTCACACGGCACATAATTAATCTATGAAATTCACTGCTGCTAGCTTAGATGATTTCATAGGGGAATTTAGACAAATCTAGAGGGGAGGGCTATCGCTAGTTATGATGGCTATATAACACCTCCAGGATCCAGACTGTGAGAGAACACACAAGTTTTGCAAAAAAAATGGTCCCATCCAAACTGAATTTAGTTGCAGCTGAATCTTATTGAAGTCTTAAAGTCATTATCACTAACATTCCATTTTTCCCCCAATGGGACTTAATTCTAGCTGGCCTGGGAATCAGTATATAATATAGTGAAATCATGTCCTCGGCTCAATTTATATCTGAAGATATACGGTGGATTGCTTGCAAATGAGAAACATCAATAAGATTGCCTGTGCACTTTAGGGAGAGCAAACATGCTCAATATATATATTTTTAATATCACAATATTATTACTAAAATATGGTCCAGAGCATTCACCTGAAGGATTCAGGTAGCCAACTTGATACAGTACTGGCCTGGGTCTTGTTCACCACTCTTGAAAGTTTCTGTGAAAGGTAAAACAATTTACAAAACAGAATTAACTTCTGGACTGAAGGCTTTTCAACCATAGATTTTTAGGCTATCAAAAAAAAAAATCAAACATTGCATAGTTTGAATGAAAGATGACCACCTAGCAGCTGGCAGACTTCCTTGCCCACACCTATCATCAACCCTTCCCATGTTAGCTGTGTTAGTTTTTTCTGCCACTTCCAGCTGGAAGGTACTCTTTTCAGGACAAGGCAGAGAATGCTCCAGAAGCTCAGAAGCAGCTTGGTGTGGGAGAGGTGCTTCTAGCTCAGAATGGGTGTGCTAAGTGCCTTGTGCATTGCATTTAACTAGGAAATGCTATTTCCTGAGTGGCCTGGGTCACACAGTACTGCCTTGGGTCGCACTGTGCCATTTCTGACATAGGTTCCCCATTGTTTCTCAACTGGTAGTACTCATGGGACCCGCTCCCCCAACCTGCACCACCTGGCAGCAAGACCAGCAATGCAACACCAGCAATGCAACACAAAAGCAACAGCAGGAGCCTTGACAGGCAGAGTTCCAGCATGTGCTTTTTGTGCACTTAAAAGGCCCTCTTGCCTGTGCTGAGCCTCTTCCCAGTGTTTGTCGCACTGCATCTGGTTCCCAATCTGGAAATAATTGACTTCATCACTAGTTACTTGCCATGGTTCTTCCAATAAGTGGACTGTGTGAAGTTGCACAGCAGGGGACAAATGTGGAGAAATGCTGTTTTACAGCGCAAAATGACAAGTTCCAAATGCTTCTGCTATTTAACATCTAAACCTCAAATTGTTATTTTATTACGATAAGAACGGCAATGGCATCCCCTGCTCCTTCTTGCATGGGAGGCATTAACTGTGTTGCTCGTCCTTTTTTTCCCCCTGCATTTATGCCCACCCCACTTTGTTTTTTCCTTTCTCTTCAGCTGCTGCCAGTCCATCCTGCCCACTCTCATGTTTTGAAACCTTTCTCTCCTTCCTAGCTGCCCTCTTCTGCTGGCTCCTCAGGCTCTCTGCAAGTTGTTACAAATCAGGGAGCGAGAGGGATGGACTGGCAGTGACAGCGGCCAGTGTGGGGCCTGCTGGAGTGGGCAGGCAGTGCACCTGGGGGGAGTCCCCCTGCCTGCCGTGGCTTACATGGGCTCATGGCAGGCTGGCCCTGCCTGTTTGGTTTTTATTTATGTTTCACTTATTTTGTATTTTAAGAAAGGTCTTTGGTGTTCAGATTCAGGAATGTTAAAATGTACGACACGTTCTCGAGACAGGAAGGTTCTGAACTATGTGCTAAAACTGTAACATTGTGGGATGAGTTGATGTTTCTACAGGAAATGGGAAGAATGTTTAGGCCTTTGAGAGCCTGATCCTGAGGGTTCTATCGCCGGCGGCCTACGCATACCACTGGCTAAAAGTGTCTTGAACACTTTTAGTAAAGCATAGGACAGTGCGAAGAGGGACTGCCCACATTGGGTCAGCGCCAGTTGGCGTTGGACCTCAGAGCAGCGCCAGCCAGCGGCAAGCCTTCTTGGGGCAGGGGGGAGGCAACGAGAGGGTAGAACTGGGCCGGGGGGGGAATTGGGCCTTGGAGGCTCTCTTCCGCCATATCCTGAACCCCCTTTTGAGCTGGGTGGCCCTGAACCATGCAGCATTGAGCTGTAAAAACTCTAGTCTGTTGTTGTGTCTAAGGAAAATTGAATGGTAGCTGAGGTGTCCATATAAAATTCTCAGTTGTCAATTCAGTGTGTAAGCCTTAGGCAAGTCAATGCCCCCTCTACCTAATACAGCATTCAATTATTAATATAGGTAGCAATATCCTGCCTTGAAAGGATATTGTAAGGATTACGGGGAAGAATGTATATGAAGTACCTTGAGCAGTTGGTAAAAGTGCCGTACATTTTCAATAAATGGTGGTATTATTTCTAGAGCATTTAGTTACAAAATATGTATTGTGATCTAATTTTCAGATGGATGAGTTGCTCATGATGTGAAATAACAGTAGTTGAGTTGCACTGATCTTTTTAAAGAAATTTTTTTTTTCAAAATAAGTAAAATTTTAACATTACACTAGCTTTGAATCAACATGGCTACATCATTTGATCTATTGTCTGATTCTGAAAATCTCATGCAAGTATAAATAGGTGATTCATCATGCAACATAAGGTGCATAAAACCTGACCTTTGCTTGCAATTAATCTGTTGATCTGTCCCCCAAATGGCGTATTTCAAAGCAGAATATAATTTAGGAAGAAATGTTACCACCTGTGCCTTGGAGATTGTCACAATCCTGCTGGATCTGTATTTTGAAGTGTCAAATGCTTAGTCTTTAATCCCAATGTCATGATTCTGAAGAAAACAAGGAATCAGGGCTATATAATTAGTTTTTCTGCAGATAGAAGCATTCGTGACTTGTTTTGGATTGTCTTTACCTTAATACAAGTTTACCATAATTCCACACAACTTGAACTAGACAAAATCTAGAATACTTGGCAGACATTTAAATCTGTGCCTACAGGAGGCATGTCTTTCTGCATATGTGAGTTCAATATAGGGTTTTGTACATCTTCAAATCTAATCTTAAAAATCAAGGGACACATGGAAGAAATAGAAAAGTCATGGTGAAAAAATGTGTCAAGTGCTTTAGTATCGCAAACACACATTTAATTAAATCAATCTCAAAATGTTTCAAAAATTGCAATGCCATCAATGAATTGTTCTAAACCATTAATATCCTGAATGTGTTATGAACAAGCTCTCCAAGTAATTAGACTTGCCTAGGATTAGATGCCTGATTTTACGTTTTTTCACATCAACTTTGCATTTCCAACGTATGTATTGGAAAGGAACCCAACTTGTCTGTCTGGTTATTTGCCAAATTGGCAAAACATCCCAACCTTTTGAATTGAGGGACTGTTCTAATGTAAAGGGCAACATATCTGTTCAACTTGTTTAATGAATAATTCATGATTAAAAAAACTGCCCTTCAAAGAACTGGCTTCAGTCAATTTTATTTTGCAAGCTTTGTTTTTTTGCTGCCGCGCATGATGCATAGATGATGCGTTCAAAAGCAGTACAGAGGCATGGCAGCTTGTGCCAAAATGAATTGACAGTGTATACTTAAAAAACGCATAATGTGCAATGAAATCCTCTTCTCTCCCGTAAAACGTCAGGAATCTCTTTTGGTTTTACTATATTGACCATGCGAGAACAACAGGAACACACTAGACTTCCAAAAACGCAAGTGTTTGCCGCCTATAACTTGCGGCACATTGAGTGCAGATTCGTGCTTGTTGTTTCACCAGTTTCATGTGAAGACAGACAGCCCGATCCTGCTCCCTGGCCGGGAGCTTATGCATGCTGCCAGGGAGATGGCAGTTGTGAAAGTGCCATCAGGCACTTGGCAGCAGCCAGACGGAGGGAGGTACTGGTGCAGAGGTCGGCATGTGTGGGTGCTGAGCCTCTGTACTGATCAGAGGAGCCTTAGGAGCCAACACTGGTAAATATGCCTCTGAGCAGGATGGGGGAAGGCTGTGAGGAGTGAAACTAGGTGGCGGAAGGGCGGAGAGGAGGGTCATTCAGGCCTGAGAGGGAGGCAGGGTCGGCGCCTGGAAGTCTTAAGTTATTAATACAGTCATAGACCAGCATGTATCACAAAACTACGCTCAACACATCATACAGTACAACACATTCAAAGTATTAAAAAAAGAAGCATGCATTATTATACCGTTCTACTAGATATCTAGGAGGAAAGAAAGGGAAGATTACTGACATTCAGTGTGTATAGTTTCATGGCCGATTTTGCAAGCGGCCGCAAAAAAACCCGCACTCATAAAAGTGGTCTGAAAGACGGCACCCATTAGGAGATCCTTAAATCGTCTAAAGTGGAAAGACCAGAAAGCCTTCTAGTCAGGGAAAGGATGAACCTTGGTGGAATTTCATCATAGAACAAGCAGCCTAATCATACATGTTCAATAGTCTCTACCTCCCTGTTTCCACATGGGCAGACCTTCTAGTCCATGGATGTGTTTTTATAATGCCCATCCATCACAGCCAAGGGAAATGCTCTCCATTGAGCTAAATGCCCTCCTGTGCCCCAGGTGCTCCAGTACAGAAAGGTAACATATCTAACACTCTCAGCTACCAGAAAAATTGGGTGTTGGATGGATACCCGCCGTCTTTCAATGTTGAACAAGCTCTGTCTTATTGCTGCTTTCGCTTGGGTTATTCCCATTTCCAAGACGTCCTGGGGGAGAAAACCATTGTCTGGAAGTCCTACATGAGGCTACTTGGATCTATGCCAGTGATTGAGCTGGTCGAGATCCAAGTACTCTCATAAAGGCCACTGGAAAGGTTTCCCCAGCCATGCGGGATACAGCAGCGGCTGTTTTTGTGCCACTGTATTGTCACATGGGTTAGGATTGGGGTGTGACTCTGGGCCATTCAAATCTAGGACTGTTCACATCCAAATAATGATTATACATGTTCAATCATCTTTGCAGACTCCCATTGCAAAGTGAATCTATTTCTTCCAGTTATTCACGTGGCCTGTCTCATCTTGAAGTTTTCTGGGCTTGCCTCTTACATAGGCAGTATACGTGCATTTGACCTGGGAGTCTGTCTTTCAGCTTAAGACTTGATAATGAGACTGTTTATTTTGTTGGTGGTATAAGATAATTGTTCTGCAATTACTTCATTTGAGCACTTTCCATAAATTAAACACCTACTATAGGCAATCGTGAATTTGTTAGATGTTCTGAAACTGTCACTGGAAATGGGTTCAGGCACTAAACTGTCATTAAAATCTAACTTCGTCCATTGATGCTGTCAGGGACTCTTATTACATATACTGTACTACAACTTCCAGGCCTGCCATTGTTACAATTTAAACAGGCTGATTCTGGAAAAATTCAGTTCTGGGACTCCACTGCTGCAGTCTAGTCTCAAATGTATGAATTATGCTGGTGCAATTAGCAGTTGTTTCCTTTCAAATGGAAAATAATTTGCATATTAGCCCTGATGAGAACAAATTACTACCAAAAGGTCATGAAGGCCAGATTTCTTCCCCTAGGCGAAGACTATTGATATGTTTGCTTCCACAAATCAACCCAGTTAAAATGTGTGAGAAATGGTGCTCTGATGTTGGATGAAATGCTGAGCCAGAGGGATGTATTTACACCTCTTGGTGTGCCCTAATGTTAAAAAAGCATGCATACTCCAATAGGTTAAATCCATTATTGTATGTAGCATATCATTGGATACCCAAGTTTATTGCTAGGCAATTTTAGATGCAGAGTGCTTTCTGAAAACCATGCAAGAATTTATAGCTTAGCCTTTGACAGCTGCCAAGTTGCTGCTAGCTTCAAGATGTTGTGCTTCCATATGCCATTGATTAAAGGGTGGTGAGAAAAAAACACATGCAATTTGGGTAACGGGCAACATTTCAACCCAAATTTAAAGAAGCAGTATTCCAACAGATTTATTTTTTAGAAAAGTTACTGTTATTTCTCAATAACAGTCAAGTAAACCAACAGATAAGAAGCTATTCTTTATTTTGTAAAATGTTGGGGAGACATTTAATTAATTGGATATTTTGAATTGGAAAGGAGTGCAGTTTTCAGGTCAGTCATCTTTTTGAATTCTGGAAATGGTTCTCGAAATTGTTCTTTTTTTGAACTTTTTAACAGTATGCTGATAATTTGATCTGTGTACAAATGAGAAATTCACACACAAAATTCACTCAAAGGAGAAATTCCTGGACCTCTTGCATTTGAAATGATGGTGGATGCTTTTGACTTGTCCCTCCTTCCACCAAGCAACATCTCTTTTGCCCCAGTGGGTGTTTGGGGAAAAGGGGGCAGTTTCAGCACAGCAGGCTGCTCTCCCTCATAGGCTCGGTTTGCTGTATTCAACGCTTAAAACTGTAAAATGCAGAAGTATTTTATTCCTCAGTGTTAACTTTCTTAATATCTGCATCTGTCTCTTTAAAATTTTGCAGACAGTTTTCCTTGGGTCAGGTCTGCATTTTGTCTGACTTTGGGGTAAACTAGGCAGAAATTAACCAATAACTTTGCATCTTTGATACCGGTTATATGAAGAACTCCTGGACTGCAGGCTGCAACTTCCTGATAACTGAGAAGCACCTCTGTGTTTCCTGTGAGTTCCATGCAAATTGGCCACAAAGATGTGCGGACATCTTTTAATATGATCACATTTCAGATACTCCTGGAATGATGGTTGTATCTCCACCAGTATCGTAAGAACATAAGAACCCTGCTGGGTCAGGCCAAGAGCCCATCTAGTCCAGCTTCCTGTATCTCATAGTAGCCACCAGATGCCTCAGGAAACACTGACGACTGCATGATACTTATATCCTGTTACCAATCCCTTGCATTTGACATTCAGAGATAGGCTACCTCTAAAACCTGAAGGATGCGTATAGTCATCATGGGTTGTAGCTTCTGAAGGACTTCTCCTCTGTCAATCTGTCCAATCCTCTTTTAAATGCATCTAGGCCAGGTGCCATCCTAACATTTTATAACAGGGAATTTCATAGATTAACTGTGGTCTGCTGTCACTGTGTAAACGGTTTGTTCTTGTCTGTGTTCAGGGGTAGACTGTGACAAACAGCTGACTTAGGTGCAAAATGAAGTACAGTGGGCCAGTGATGTCATGCACCCACTACGCACCACTACGCGAGTACCGGTTCCTAGAAGTTGAGCTGGCCCCGCCCACTCGAAGCTGGCCCCTGCTATTTAACCAGGGAACAGTTGAAGCAAAATATGTATATACATATCTCTAGAAAGCAAAGCAATAGAAGTTAAATCAACACTAACCACAAGCTGAAGTTATTACAAACGTGATCACATCCATGGCAACAATCATGACATCACTTCTGGCTTATGACGTAACTTACAGTGGGCGGACCCCAACAAGTGGCAATCAAAAGTGAGTACCTGTTCCTAAATCATTTGGATGACACCACTGCAGTGGGCCCACGTTATCCATGGGAGATCTGTTCCAGGAGACCCCCACCTCACGGATGCTAAATTCCTCAAATAATGAAATCCAGGTGGCTTTTTTTGGGGGGGGGGCGCTGTGCTGGCAAACTGGAAGTGCCTTCCAGGTGGATCCGGGAGGCCAGCGGAAGTGTGGGGAGACATTGAAAGGCCTGGTATGCAGAATGAGTTTTTCTGCAAACTGTAAGTGCCTCCCAGTCAACAGAGGAGGCCTGCTTAGGCCCTTCAGCCTCAGGCTTGACATCCATGGATATTCAAATTGGTGGGTGCTGGAGCCTGTGGACAGAGAGGGCCCACTATAACTCGTTGAAATAACCTAACAAATCAGGTCACCAAATGAAGCAACAATGTGAGGGTGCAGTCCTAAACTGAGTTAGGCCGGCATAAACTAAGCCAGCAAAGTTTGGCCAGCACAAGGCTCACCGTAAAATATGTTTGGACCACTCTCGGAGTCAGAGAGGCCAGCACACAGATGTGAGCCATCGTCCCTGACTCCTAGAGTTGTCCAAACGCTTTATGGTGGCCCTTGTGCTGGCCAAACTTTGCTGCAAACTTAGCTTATGTAGGCCTAACTCCAGTTTAGGGTTGTGCTCTGAAACAGATACAAATATATATTTGTGGTAGGTCCTCATTATACAACACCATATAGAACAGAACACAAACACAAAATGGAAGAAACCATCACATTTCCTCATGCTGGGAGCTGATTATTTGTTCACATGGCACTTCAGTTAAATTTGTACTTGTTGAAAACACCCAGTGATTTTAATATAGCTCCACACTGCATAAATGTATATATTTTCTTACCTATCACCGGATGCTGCTGCTGTAGCTGAAAGGTGTTTTGAATGACATTGCTCCAACAGCAAGATTTTGTTGAAGGTGACTAGCATAATATATTGCTCTGGAATTTAAATATCATAAACCATTTTTAACAGCAGTTGAGGGTTTGTGTGAGAAAGGGTTGGTTAGCTATTGTATTATGCTTCTGATATTTTTATGTTTCTTTCTATGACTTCCTTTCATTTGAAAATAAAGTGCATTGCAGTATTGCTGTAGTCTAGAGCAGGGGTCTCCAAACGTTTTAGCCGAAGGGCCACATCAAATATTTGGCATGGTGTCAGGGGCCGGAAAAATAAATAAATTTTAATTTAAAATTTAAATAAGTACATTGGAGATGGGACTTAGATGGATGAATGAATGGGCTCAAAATTCCAGGATTTATCCCAGCTCCAACACATGCCACAGGAATATAGCACTCACCTTATTGGACTCCCATTCCCACACCCCACAAACAGCTTGCTTCAATGTACTGGACTAAATATCTCAGAACCAGGAGATCACAGGATAGGAAACACCCATAGCATGTTCTGAAGGCCGAGGAGACCTCTCAGACCCTCAGAAATCTGTCTAAGGCCCTCAGAGGGTCTAAAAATGTCACTTCTGGGTCTTTGGGGAAAATGACCATTTTTGGCCTTTTGGAGGCATTTGAGAACCGGGAGGCTGAACACCCTCCGCATACAACCAGAGCATAGCTTGGAGGGTGCAACCTGTGCCTGCAAGGTCAGGAGGGCCAGAGGCTCATAGGGGACCAGAGGTTTGCTGCGGGCCAGGTAAAGGCTCTCTGAGGGCCACACCTGGTCCTGGGCTGGGGTTTGGAGACTCTGGTCTAGAGCAATGCCATTATAAACAGAAACAGTGTTCCTTTATGAACTGAAAATTGATGGTTGAGAAATGTTATGGAAGTGATGAATTTTTGTTTGGCAATGATAAAGTAAGCTACATCTCACTGGCTTTGTCCCAGACAACAAAAATCAATTCACAATTTAAAGGGTATGTTTGTTGATTTTTTGTTTACATAATTGCATCTCAGTCATGAGTTAACATTTGCATCAGGTGTTAGTTATTTGATCAGAACTTTTTAATAGGTGAAGCAAAGCTAATCTGCCATAATTCCATCGTATAGAATGCCATTTTTCTCCTAAAAATGGCTTTTTTGTAACTCTGCCTTGCATCTTATTCCACGGAATGCTTTACTCAAACCATCTATATTTAGAAACTAGCTTTTTGTGACCCGGCGTTGCCCGGGGGCAGAAATTATCCCCAGGCTCTATTCGGAGGAGGAATGAGTTTGTTCTGCAGTGCACCCCCACCTCTGGGGGCGTAAGGGGAGCCCTACCCCCACAGTATATCTGTCCAGATCGTAAGGGATAAGTGTACCACATGTGGTGCACGTCGTTCCAGGCGTTCCAGAGTAATGGTGGAACATACACACAAATATACAAACCTCCCTCAGAGGTGTGACATAGTGAGATCCATATATAGACATATAGAACCCGTCCCTGAAATAAAACAGTATTGATGACCTGGAACCCAAAATGCACACCAGCACTGTGAAATGAATGAGGAGACAGGGACACAATCAACTAAGAGAGCAATATGAAGGTCCCACTTACTGTCTGCAGGCAGAGGTGGCCTGTTAGCTCCCTGGACATAGGCCCCTCTCAGATCCGACTGGGTGCTGGAACTCTCTGGAGCATTTGCAACTCTTTGCAACTCCGGCTGTGCAAATTGCTTTTGGTTTCGCTTTCCCTGTGTATCACAGACCCTGCAGAATCGTCTGTGACCACAGGGTGGCAGCAGACCTGTAGCCCAATGCAATCCCTTTGGGTCCTGACGATCTGGCCCCCCTCCCCACAAAACGGGGGGTCTGACCCCCGTGTAGGGGGGTCTGACCCCCGCAGTGACACTTTCCAGGCTGCAAGGTACCTGTGTGCCAAGTTTCGTGGCCGTGGGTCAAGGCACGGAGACGTGTATAAATAACATACATACATACGTCCATTTTTATATATATAGATGGCATATGTTATAGCTGGGCTCCGAAGAACCCCATGGATTCATCTGTGTTCCCACATTTGTCCTGCAGTTTACGGTGCTGAACGGAGCTCGTCACCTCTGTAGGATTACCCCCCCCCTTGACTCACAGATTTAATTATGCACAGGTTTCCTTATTCTGGAGAGTTCCTGGAATGGAACCTCTGTGGTTAATGAGGGCCCACTGTATGCATAACTTTCAGGAAGAGCCCCATGTAATCCTTCTGATGGGTATATGCCCCAGACCAGTGTCTGACTGACCCCTGATGTAATTCCTGGCCAGTATTTTAAAAAATTCAGTTGATCCTTGTTTTAGGTGCACTACTCGCTTGAATTCAACTGTGCATGCTCAATACCCTCCCTCCCAAAGCACACAAAGAAAAATAGGTTAAAGAATTCAGACAATTCTGCCTGCTGTTGCACTTACATATGCCAGAGAGTGAATGGGAGATTAGTGAATGAACCTGTTGTTCCCTTAGTCTGTCTCAGTTTGTTGATGTCTTGTAATTTTAAAGGAACACAGCACATTTTTGATGTAATTTGAATATAGGTTTGATGAGAGCTCTTTTGGGACAGGGAGCCATTTGATTTTCTCTGTCAACTGCTTTGTGAACTTTGGTTGAAAACTGTGATTAATGTATTCAGTTTTAGCATTGCTTGCTCAGCCTGGAACATCATCCTTGTGTAAGAAGTGGGCCTACTGCACACAAAAATATGACATGCTATTGAGCTTCTAAATGGCACAAACATTTTTCAAATCTGACTTATACGGCATGGCAGATCATTAGGTTATTTAGGGACAGATACTTGCATATCATTTACCGATACAGGCAAAAATCATATTTCTCACTGGTAGGATTATTTAAGTTCTAAATGTCAGCATTTAAACCTTGTTCTTTTTACATTGCCTTAATGCAGTATGAACTCTGTGAATTGTTACAAAGCTGTGTTTTCCAGACAGAAGATGATTTAAATTATTCATGCTTGCATCACGCATGCCAGACATATACTAGTCTCTTGAGAAATTGCCGCTGTGTCCTAAAACAGTTTTAAGTCTGTATTCTACCTAAACATCTTGTTAACAGATTAGTAATTAGTACATTATTGTGCAAACATGCACACTAAAGAAAATACTAAATTGTTGTTCAGGAGTAATGGGAAGGATAGCAGTGCCGGTCTGGCTTTTTGTTGTTCCCTCTTTGTGGTGTTGAGATACGATACATCTCATCTGTGTTTCTAAACACAAATCTGCTGTAGTCCTATAGAAACTACGCTTGTGAAGGAGGACTGATTTTTAATGACAGCTGGTGAAGAGTGCTAAACCCTTCCAATACCCATTGCATATCTTCCCCAGCTGTTGTCTCACTTAGGTTTACTTCCAGTATTGGAATCCTTTTGAAGGTAGCCCCTGGGGGAAACTGCAGGACGGTCAGTCACAGGTGGGAGGGAAAGTTCAGTGCCCTTCCTTGCCCCATTTGCTCTCTCTTTTGTTGAGTTTGATTCCTCACCCAAACTATTCTTGGATACAGTCAAACATGTTTAAATTGGAATTAAACCATGGGGTTGTATTGTTTATTTGTTTATTTATTTATATGAAGAATTTATGTCATGCCTTTCCCATGCCAAAGCAAATGCATAAGGTGGCTTACCTGGGTAGGCTAATCTAAACCACCATTTTTCAGTGTGTGTGTGTTGTTGTTTTTTTACAAATATACAGTTTGTGATTCACTGAATCCTTGGTCCCAGATGTAGCCTTCACAGTGTGGTTCTTCCCTCTGGCTGCATGCCATTGACCTTCAGCAGGCAATTGTAAGTCAAGCTTGGATGGGTCCTCAAGGACGTACTCCATTCTTTTGCTGGCTGGCTTGCTCACGGCCACACTGGCTAATCAGCTCCATAGGGGGGGCCGTACTTCCACAACAGATACTGTTGCTTGTTGCAGCCTGGCATTCCATCTCCCATCCAAAAACAAGGCCACAGGTTGTCCTGCTTTGTTTCAGGCATTACCAGTAGCTTAACCACTAGTCCACTGGGTGTTCTGGGGCCATAAACTTCTGCTCATGGAAGGAACTTGCAACCTGTGACATTACTAGGGGCTTTGGACCAGACCAGGTGACAGTCTCGGGAGATGACACCACTAGTAGCCAAAATTTTGGAAACCTAATGAAAAATTTATCTGTTGAATTATCTGTATTCAACTGTTGTGGTCAATTAACCAGAAAATGAAAACACAATTACTTTATGTAACAAAAAGTGAATTTCCTTAACTCAAAACTGACCAGTGAAACTAATTGTTTCGAGAGCCAATGAGATGTTGTGACACAGCAGAGAACTAATAAGGTGTTAAAATGAGTCAGCTCTCATTTCCTTTCTCATAGCTATTACTGGAACTCTTGTTCAGTTGTGTGAATGCCATGAAGTTGTCCACTAGTTTTTTGTCAGTTACTGATTTGTTGGGTGACATGTACTGTTATGCATTAAAGTTTTTAAGTTAACCCTAGTGAAGCCACTGCATTTAGTATTTGCATTCAATTTTGTAATTTATTCTGTATGGTTTTTGTAAAAAATAAAATAAAAATGGAAGTGGCCCTATTTGCTGATTAGGGCAGTTTGGGGCACGGGAGGTTTGCAGAGGGTTTTGTGGGACTCCTGGACCCTCCAGAGAGTCATAGCAACCCCTAGGTAAGTTAAAAAAAAACCTCTTTTGTTCCCGGTGGTGGCTCAATCGTGTTGCCCTTCTGTGCAGGCACTTACAGCATCCCATAATCTCCCTGAGAGCTGGGGAACTGCTGCTGTATATGTTTAGTCCTGGGGTCAGCAACCTATGATTTTGGAGCCGCATGTGGCTCTTTTAGCCGTCTGCTGCGGCTCCGGAGTCCGGGTGAAAGTAGCAAAGGAGGCTCCCAGCATTGGCTGCGACCGCGGGCTTGCTCTCCCTCCCGGTAGGCTGCACTGTGCTCAGGGCTGCAGGTTGGGAATCGCCCCCTTTTCTCGCCTTCCTTCCTAGCCCCCCCGAGCCGGGAGCTGCTACCAAGAGCGCCTCTCTGCTCGGCACCAGTCCCGCGCTGCACGCTGCTCCGGGAAGCGGGGAGAGCGTGCTGGCGGCGGCAGCGACTGGGCTCCCGCTCAGTCCGTGGATAGCCTTGTGCAGAAGGCAACCCGCGAAGCTCCAGAGCTGATCCGCCAGCTAGAAGGGTGCGTGGCTTTTTGTGTCGACTGTTCCATGTGTTTGCATTGCTTCGCACACAGAGCTGGGATGGAGCGTGGCGGGGGGGCGGCAGCGTGCAGCAGAGAGCCAGTGGGGAAAACTTTCTGGCTCGCTCTCGGTTGGGTTGCAAAGTTGCCCCTGGTTTTGCACGCATTGGGGCAGCTCCCGCTTACAAGCACGGAAAGCGCTGGGTCTCGCAGTTGTGTATGTGTGTCCCCCGCCCGTTTTCCAGGATCTTTTGCCCGGTCCCTCTTTCTGCAACGTGGAGGGATTGTTTGCATCGATGGCATGCAAGTTGCAAAAGTTCCTGTGCACGAGCCTGGAATCCCCCTTTTGCAAACCTAAAAATAAAAAATCCTCCACCGTTTTGGAAAAAACAACAACACACCCCATAGTGGCAGCAGTGGCATGGGCAGCTGCTCAGCTCGGCTCTGGGGTCTGCCCTGCCCGCCCATCCTGCTGCTGCTTGTCACATGTGCTCTTTGCAAGCGGGCAATCCGCCGCGTTGCCCTGCAAGGTGCAGCATGGTGGCTGGTTTTTGTTCTGCCATTCGTTTTTTTACGCGCGATCGGAAGGCTGTGGAGGACTGGCAGCAGGGTTGGGGATGGGAGAGAAAAAAGCTGGAGACAGCGAATGACGAATGTCGAGACCTGATTTTCAGCCGCGATCGCTCATAAGAACAAAAGAAGAGCCCTGCTGGATCAGGCCAAAGGCCCATCTAGTCCAGCTTCCTGTATCTCACAGCGGCCCACAGGTGCCCCAGGGAGGCATGAGACAACAAAATGCTTGCATCCTGTTGCCACTCCCTATAGTTTTTTTATACATAGCATAAAGGTTAAAAAAAACTATATATGCAATATTATCTTCATTTTAGATGTCAAAAGGGTTTTGTGGCTCCCGAGGTTTTCTGTTCTCCAGAAAACGGGTCCAAATGGCTCTTGGAGTGTTTAAGGTTGCCTACCCCTGGTTTAGTCAGAAGTATGTCCTACTGAGTTCTAAGACAGACTCTCAAGTAAGTGTGTGTTGGCACATTTAGAAATGACTAGTTTCCTTTGGGTACAACCCATATGCTATGGCTCCCATTTTGAAAAACTAGCTCCATAGAACAGGATCAGAGATCACTGAAATGTACAGTGTTTCAGCAGACAGACTTGATACGTAGTGCCACAGAAAACAAATCTTAATACATGTTCTCTTTTATATATACATCTATTTTTACTTTTAAATACGTGAATTCAAAAAAGGCTGCTTGCTTTACCCTCCGCTGCTGTTCAAAAATAGCAACCAAGTGTGTATCAATTCATTTATAAACATTGTGCCACCTGCATTTGTTTTTCAACCTTTTGCTCATGCTGTTCTAGTGCTTCAAAAAGATGAAGCTGTATGGTGAGAACAACTCAGCAGTAGTTTTTGAATGTCTTTAAGGGCCCAATCCTGAGCCCTACAGTGTGGGTGGTATGATCATACCATCTGCACTGCTGTTGCAAAAGGTTCCGTAAGGCACCTCCAGCGCCGGCAGTAACCCATTACCGTTGGCTTGTGCGCCTGGGTACGACAACGCAACAGCAGGGAGCAGTAAGGTCACTGCTTGCGGCATTGCATGCTTTCTGGATGGGGTGGGGGGCAGAGAGGGGGGTGGGATTGGCAGCGACCAAAATTGCTGGTGCAGAGGCGAGGAGACGCATCGCCTGCTCTGAGTCCTTACTGTGGGGGAAAGGGACAAACATTTGGCTATTGCTGCGTTCACGATGGTCAGGCAGCTCAGGATTGCGCTGAGAAACAACAGGGCTCCCCCCTCTCTCCCCCCTTCTTCTTTCTTACTTGAACTTTCTGTGTTACTGTTTTGTGCCACAAACAGTTGAGTCAGAGAGCATCTAATGTATGGATTAAATACTTCAAAATAACTGAAGCTTATTCTATTCAGAGTTAATTTACTATATGGATAATCAGTGGTAATGCCTTAGGTGCCTTATTTTATGCCTTATTTAGTCAGAAGTAAGTCCTACTTATAGGGACGTGGTGGCGCTGTGGGTTAAACGGCTGCTGCTGGGCTTTCTGACAGGAAGGTTGGGAGTTCAAGACCGTGCGACGGAGTGAGCTTGTCCCAGCTCCTCCAGCCTAGCTGTTCGAAAGCATGTAAAAATGCAAGTAGATAAATAGGGACCACTTTGGTGGGAAGGTAGTGGCGTTCGTGCGCTACGGTGTATAGTCATGCTGGCCACATGACAATTAAATGGAAGCTTGTTCTCCATCAAATGCTGACTCTACAGGCTTAGAAATGGAGATGAGCACCGCTCCCTATAGTCAGTCATGACTAGACCATTCGGTCATAGGGAAACCTATACCTTTTTAAGTCCTACTTAGTTCTATGAGACCTACCGTCAAGTAAGAGTTTGTAGGCAGTGTAAATTTTGGAGTGAAAAACTAACCTTTACCAAAGAATTGCAGTGTTGCAAATAAATGTATACATGACATCTGTGGATTTTAATAGAATTAAAGCAAGTTTTATTTCCCTAAACATTCTGTAATTTGTTGAAATGTTGCAAATATGTATGGCAGAACGGATACTCAACTGATGCAGTTCCTGCATTTGCTTGGGAAACATATAAAGCGCATTAATCAAATGTACCGTTTATCATAGCTCAAGGTGTCCAGGTCAGTCTGTAGTGGAGGTGGCTAAATTGCACCTTGCGAACCACATGTGGCTCTTTGATCTACAATGTGTGGCTCTCGGAAACATGTTGGCTTTTTTGTATTACAATTAATGTAAAAGATAATTTTTCAAGATTTATAAATATTTACCAGGTGGAAACTGAGAGCCCAATTGGATTAAAACATAAGTTTAATGTTCATGGTGACTAAATATATTTAAGAATTTTTAACGCTTACTAAATATTGCAGATTTTAAATATCTCTCTCAGTGCTCTTGAACTACTGAAGTTTATTATTTGTGGCTTTTAGTGAAGCAAGTTTGGCTACCTCTGGTCTATAGTGTTGGAAGCCCAACATTTAGCCATAGCTTTCTAAACTTAAACAAAAATCCTCTTTGCTAAATGACTATTAATTCTCAAACAGACATATGAAACAGCCAGTTATATCTTCTTGCACTCTAATTGTGCATTAATTCCCCTACTTAATTCACTTAATTGTCAGGAAGACAAATGATCAGCATTTTTTCCCATTTTGTTAATTGCTGCTCTGTGCCTCACATATAGCCACTGAAATTCCTAGTCATATAATGAGCTTAACATGCTGTCATTGATAGTTTTTCTAATAGTAGCAATCATTGAAGAGTTATGACTGGGCATTGTATTTGTATTTAGTGCTTGATAGTGCCTAATGCCTCTTGGGTTGTCGCCTAAACAAATACATTCGGGTTAAAACCAATTACCATGTTTGGAAATTGTCAAGAGATTTTTTTATAGTATGCAGCTACAATTTTTATAGTATACAGCTCCGAATACAGCTGTCTATATATTTTTTCCATTATAAAATCCTTAAGGAACAATGCATTTCTTTCCCTTCCAAAGTGCAGTTTTTAGTAGCCAGGACTTCTTAGGTTAGGGAGAGGCTGTGAGCAATTGCCACTGTGTAAAGGTACATACATATACAGGTTGTGTATTTGTTTGGGATTTAACTCCGACACTAAGCACACTCAAGGCAGCTATAGTAAATCTAGTTGGTCTAGGCCAGGGGTCAGGGAACGTTTTTACCTTTTACCCCAAAATATGATATGCCAACGTTACCCCCCCCCCCCGCCAGAACAAAAGAAAAAAAATTACATATTGGAACCCATTGCTTTTTATCTGATTAATTAATGAGCTTAATATGAAGTTGTAAAGGGCGGAGCAAAACAAACAAAACGGAGCCAGCCAGCCAGCGACGGAACTGGAATGGGGGTAATGGACAGTCGCGCTGCCAAGACACAGCCGGGCATGCATATAGATTCATATGCATGCCCGGCTGTGTCTCAGCAGTGCGACCGTCCATTACCCCCAGGAATTTCATTTTTACCCCATTTGGGGTAATTTACCCCTGTTCCCTGACCACTGGTCTAGGCAAAACATCAATCAGTTGCATATGGTATTAATCCATGCAACATTAAAAACAGAGCAATAACTAAGGCATCTAAACTACCAATGGAAAGCAAAAACAATTAAACAGAAGTCAGAAAGTATAGCTAAGCAGGTACTTACGCTACAGTGTAAGACCATTAAGAACCTGTTAGAAGACATGGTCATAACTTGCACCCACAAAGGACCAGATATGCCTGTAGGGACCTGAGTTTATGACACTCCATTGGAAATTGGCATCAACCAAGCATGACCGAGTCAAGAGATTCAAAGAGGTGCAAAAGAGAGAAATGTTTACTGTGGGGATGAACGTACAGTATAGTGAGGAAAACTCACAAGCAAAATTCAGTAGAATAAATTAGTAATTCAGAGGCTATTAACAAAGGCTATTATCAATATGATAATGTGGTCATGCTCTCATACAGAACAGAATGAATAAAGCACCTAGAAGTGGACACGAGAGGATTCAGAAAACAGAAGAGCTTTGATTAGTGTGTGTGTGTGTGTGTGTGTGTGTGTGTGTGTGTGTGTGTGTGTGAAAAATGTTAGACCACCTTCTCAAAGGGCTGCTGATGACTGAAAGAGGAAGATAATTAGAATGGACTTCGCAGTCTATTGGGGTGAATAGCCAAATTCTCTAAGCTCCCAGTGATAGTTTAGGGTAGAGATCTTCAATGTTTTTCATCTCATGGCACATTAGCAAGGTGCTAACATTGTCATGGCACACACTGTGCTTCAGGTGGAGAGCCCACCTCCCCAATGGCCTCCCTAATAAATGACCCTTCCCCAAATACCCATGATACACCTGCAGACCATTTGTGGCACAACAGTGTGCTGCAGCCAAGAAGGTTAAATGACTGGAGTCGGCATTCCTGTAGAATTAATAGGAGCGAATTGAAGCCAGGGGGGCGGGCTTAGCAGCCATGTTGGATGACTCAAAACAATCCTTATTCCAAGCATTTCAGATTGCTTTGCTCGTACTGTTTAGGACTGAATAGTTTACTCCTGAAACAAAAACTTACGAAAATAAAAACGTGTGATCGTGTAGAAACATTATTGGTAACCTTATGAGTTAATATGCAATTACAAGGTTTAATTCCGCATAATTATATTAATGAACATACCGGACGAAATGCTACTTGCTGTCTATTTAAACTCAGATTGCACTGTTTTGACAGACTTATTTTTTGAAATCTACACAACCAAAAATAAAGTGTGAACGGGAAGGAAAGAAAAAAAGGGGAGGGTGGGCAAAAATTAGATAAATATGTAGGAAAATTACATTAACATCTCTTCATAACACAAGTAGTTGTCAATATGAGAGTAATTCTTTTTTACTTCTAGACTATTAAGAGTTTTTTTTAAAACTTCTACACTCACCCCCCCCCAAAAAAACACAAATTCTGTTAATGTTCAGAATTTTGAAAATATTACTGTAGAAAATGGAAGGCGGGAAAAAAGTGTAAACGGGAAGGGGGAAAAAAGGAGGGGGAAAATTTTTTTTTTACCTTCTAGACCATTAACAGTGGGTGTCAGAAAATGGTGAATAAAACTGCTAGGAACAACAAGAAATTACACAGCTTCAAAAATAATGCACTCACTGAACGGTAGTTTTATTGAACCGATGTAATGTGAATACATGAATCTTTCCGTGGAAATTAAATCCCATTTTTCGTACAGCGATTCGCACACCCGTATGCAGAACACGCAGGCATGATTAAAAAGGTTGAAATTAACTTTTACGCACGTGCAGGGAGATTTTTATTCGTGAATTCGCGGCAATCCTCCTCCTTGGCGGGAAATATCTGAGTCAGCCATATTTGTTGACCCTCGGCTTCAAGAAAATGACATCATGCCGACTCCAGTCATCTAACGTTCTTGGCTGCAGCACAGTAGTTGAAAATGGCTGGTTTAGGGGAATGAGTTCAAGTGAGGAGGAAAATGGGAGCAAACGTTATTTCCAGTGAGAAAGATGAGGCACGTTTTTGTGGGGGCTTCTTGGCAAGTTCTGAGTCAGGGTGATCAGGGGGGTTAGCACCCAGGGGCACACTGCCAGAGGTGTACCCCCTGCAGGTACATTGCGCCCCCCTGGTCTGAGAAGTAGCTCTGTGGGGTGCGTTGTCACCCCACGTGGCCGCTTCCCAGAGTGATGTGGCTAATAAGCGCCACACGGACTCGGAGGGGCGGTCCCTTTGAGGGTGGGTGACACTCGTTGTGCTGAGGCTGATCCAATTGGCTGCTTCCCCAAGCAGTCTAATGTTGGGGTGACTCAGGGAGCTGGTGTTGCTGTCATCCTGGTGTATTTGCACCCCTTGCCCTCCCTCAGGCCCGCCACTGTGTTGAGCTGCAGCTTATCTGGGTTCAAGGAAGGGAGGCATGGGACAGGAGGAGGAGAGAAATAGCATGAGCACAACAAGGTGGGTGAAGAGGCTAGTTCCCTTCCTGGGTGCTTGGGCTGGCATGGAGATTTCTGAGTTGCTGATGAGATGAGAATGTGTGGTGGGTCAGTTTTCAAACACGTGAGGGCTAGTTGCAAGGAAAATGCATATTTTTGGGTTCTAAAACCAGACCATTTGTTGTGCTTTTGGTCATAGACCATTGCAGAATCTCTTGTGGGATAGGCTCAACTTATTGTTATGGGATACCTGCCCCCTTTTTTTAATAGGATGGAGATGGCCTTTTTCTTTTGTGACAGATACTTGACTGTGAGACCTGTCATTCAGTTAGCATAAGGCTCTGACTGAATGTAATGGGCAAAAGGGGTAGACTAGAGAATGGAAGCCAGGGACAGAGGCAGTGGTGTCATTCAAATGATTTAGGAACAGGAACTCACTTTTGATTGGCACTTGTCGGGAACCCGGAACCAGCCACGGAGCCCGTTAGGATCCGGAACGCCCATTTGGTCCGTTCCCCCTGAATGACATAACTGCCTTCGCCCCCCTAGGAATCCGGAGTCGCTCCCTTTAACCCTCTGAGTGCCGGCCAACCAAGAAGAAAAGCTCTTTGCAGAGGAATTGGGAGGGGGGAGGAGGGAGAGTGAAGTGGGCGGAGTCAGCCCTAATTTTAACTAGTGGAACTGAGTTCCCCCGCTTTCCCCCTGCATGACATCACTGGACAGAGGCCTTCGCTTTTAGCAACCTTACATGGCCATGCTTTAAGGATAGGAAGCTATCAGGATTGTGGAATTGTTCTGCAAGTCTGAATAGGCTGGCTGAGCAAGGTGCAGCTTTTGCTGGAATTTGGCTAGAGGCTTCTCTGAGCTGGGCACAGAGAGAGGAGGGGCTTGAATTCAATTCATAGAGCCAAGTTCATAGTACCTTTAAGCCTCCAGGTTTAATGCCTAGACTGGCTTGTGGGCTTAATGCTTCTTGGCATCAATCTAGTTATAAAGAATTCAAGTCTGGCTTCTCACTTGCTCAAGACCAAATGTGTTGTAGGTAAATGTGTTGGGACCCCTTAAGGAGAGAAAAGCAGGGTAGAAATATGACAAATGAACAAGCCCCTGTAGAAATGAGCAAGGTCCCAAGGAATAACTGTACATTTGGATACACAAGTCCTGTGGGTTTCTTTTATCCCTGAAAAATTTCTCATGGAATAAGCCAAATGCCCTTTTCACTTTTTTAGTTGGCGAGTTGTGAATATTTCATGTGGGTTTTGAACATTTGGTTGCAACAACTCATGTTGATACCTGTGAGTTCAGATTTCTCAGAGGAGGTGAGACAGTGCCCTAGAGTAGACTATCTCTTGGCAGAGCTGTCTTTTGCCAGAGCACTTCTCCCTTTGTGTTCAGCTTTAAAGGGCAGTCATCTTTTCTTCCCTTTGGTTTTGGCAAGAAGGAGAGATAGCAGTGAAGCTGCCTTTGCATCATCTTTTCTCTAGAATTTTGCTTGGGACCTGGGGGGGGAAGGAAGCTTCCCTTTGGGACAGGGGTCAGCCACTGGTGCCCCTCGGATCAGTGCTTCAATCTCCTTTCCACTGGAGTAAGAAGAGTATTAGGCTGTGCATGCCTATTCAGAGAAATTCTGTTCCGTGGGGCTTACTCCCAAGAAAGTGTGTGTAGGATGGCAGCTCAAGTTGTGGGGAAGGTGGCCTGCAATTTTTATTGCGAAGAGCCACTTCTGTGTTTGCATCTGTTTCTTTGCTGGAAGTGCACGCATTAAATATGTTGATACCTCCCATTGAACAATTATTTTGTATCCCTCACCTGGTTCACAGACGGAATTCTCTTCGAATACATCGTTAAAGATGCAGGAATAATGTATGTTGCTCCTGTTCTTGCTTGGCTCTTTACATTTGGTTTCTCCTTCCAACTAATCCATTCAGAGTGCTTAGAAATGCCATGAACTTAGGGTGGGTAGGTACGGGGAGGGGGGCTGCTTCTTCCCCAATTGGATTCCCTTCTTGCTCTCTCCTTAGCTGTTCTCAATTGGCTGGTTGGACAGATGCCTACTCCTAGGGTAATGTAGGCAGACATGGCTCAGTATGAAGGGATCACCACTGCCAGTCTGAGTTTCTTTTTTGCTTGCCTGTTAGCTTCTCCAAAGGGAACAGGGGAAGTCTTCCCCCAGGTAGGAAAAGAACCTTCCTATGCATGCCTACTCAAAAGTAAGTCCCATTGCTCTGTTCTGCCAAGTATAGTGTTCTTTTCTCTGGATTTATGTGGTACTGATGGAAAGAAGAAGAGTGGTAAATAACTCTGTAACATGATCACGTAAAAGTTAAATAGCTGTCCAGAGCCTGAGGTTGTAGCTGTAGCATTACACTGGCTTTTTTTTGGGCGGCCGGAGGAGGGTGAAAGAGGGAAGTGCAAAAGTTGGCTTAAAGCTGAACATTAAAAAAACTAAGATCATGGCAACCACTCCCATCACTTCCTGGCAAATAGAAGGGGAAGAAATGGAAGCAGTGACAGAGTTCATTTTCCTGGGCTCCAAGATCACTGCAGATGGTGACTGCAGCCGTGAAATTAAAAGATGTTTACTTCTTGGGAGGAAAGCTATGGCGAACCTAGACAACTTAATAAAAAGCCGAGACATCACCCTGCCAACAAAGGTTCGCATAGTCAAAGCAATGGTTTTCCCAGTAGCAATGTATGGCTGTGAGAGCTGGACCATAAGAAAGGCAGAGCGCCAAGAATAGATGCTTTTGAATTATGGTGGAGAAGACTCTTGAGAGTCCCCTGGACTGCAAGGAGAACCAATCGGTCAATCCTCCAGGAAGTCAAGCCCGATTGCTCCCTGGAAGGACAAATCCTGAAGCTGAAGCTCCAATACTTTGGCCACCTCATGAGAAGAGAGGACTCTTTAGAAAAGACACTTATGCTGGGAAAGATTGAAGGCAAAAGGAGAAGGGGGCGGTAGAGGATGAGATGGTTAGATAATGTCACCGAAGCGATGAACATGAAACTGGGCAAACTCTGGAAGCTAGTGGAGGACAGGGAGGCCTGGTCCATGGAGTCGCGAAGAGTCGGACACGACTTAGTGACTGAACAACAACAACAAGGGGTAGGAAGGTATTTACTGGTATGTGTAGCAGTGAAGCTGATATTTGGGCCACCTGTCACCCAAAGCATGGAAAGAGCTTGTGCTGCTGCAGATCAGTGCAAAAGATAAATGTGATGAAGAAACATGGCCATAATCCATCTGGAATACAGGCATGTCCCAGTATCTGCTGGGGTTCTGTTCCAGACCTTCCAGTGGATACGGGAACTGTGAATACTGCGGGTGCCATTTTAAAGATAGAGGAACATCAGGGGTTTTGATACAGCAAGTAAAAAAAAGAGATTGGTTTACCGTTGCCCTATCTTTTTTTTCATAGGCATCCCAGTATCCATGTTTTCAGTTAATAACTGAAACAGTGGATACCGGAATCAGTAGATACCGGGGTACCCCTGTATAGTGTTGATTGAATTGCATTTGCCACATATTCCTGGAGCCAGGCTATATTGTATATTGAACTTGCCTTGGGGGAATTTGACAGTTTGCACTTAAAATGCTCCAGAAAAAACCAAGAGGTTGTTATAAATGGGTAATTGCAAAAGACGAGAAGAAACTGGGCATGAGCATAATATTACCCTAACAGGTCTTCCTGGAAGCTATCCCTGAATTACTTTAGACCATCAGTTCCAGTGTTTCACTGGCTTGTATGGTGCAGCCTACAGCAAGAATGAAACAGTCATAAAATGTCATTTGATTTGTGGTTCCATGTTGCATTCGTTTTGAAATGAGAACCTTAACATTTTTTCTGTGAGTTATTTTAATACAAATATTTCTTGGATAAAACTGTCCATCCCCACTCTTCCTTGTCACATGGATCCAACATATTCATACTTAATCAATGCCCGTGTATTTTTTAAAATCCATTCCAAGTTTTCAGTCCTTGTGTCCCATTTATTTTTGGCTCTAAAAACAATCCGCATTGATTACAATTTCATCACTGGTTAAATCAATAGTTTTAGTTCTATTGTTCAATATTCAGCTATGAGCTAACACTATGCACACTTGCCCTGCAGTTAGTTATACAATATTCTCTCTTTTCCCGCTGTGAAAATGCCTTGCAGCAGAAGAGAATTGTTTACATCCGAGGAAAGAAACAATCTGCAGATGGATAACTTGTCAATAGCTGTGTATCTGGAAGGCAGTTGGACATAAAGTCGAAAGTGAAGAATCTTTTGTTTTTTTTAAAGTAGCTTTGCAACACCACCATTTCCTGCTTTCCCTTCTACTAGCCAGAAGCCAGTAGAAGTCACTGGAAGGAGTAATGCTGATATCATGGAAGAATCTGGACCAGTGATGGTACATCAGCCTGAACAGGTTCAAAGTCTGTAATTACTGAGAAAGAAAAGTAGAAAATGGAGCAAAGAGACAACAGTGTGGAAAGCATATTTGATGGATAAAGTGCTTCAACAGTGTATCTCTTTTCTGTAAAGCAGCAGTTCAAAAAATGTGTACCCCAGAGCCCTGGGGCTTCCCAAGACGTTATGTGGGAGTCTTCCCAGGACCACAAGTGGCTATCATTTTTCCCCTGCCTGGTTTGCTTGTTCATTCCTCCCGTCTCTCCTCTTTGTGGCTCTTCTTCTTCATTCCCCTCCTGTTTTGGCTCGTGGTCAGTGTTTGGTCTTTGCCTCAATGCTGCACAGCCTTGTGAGTGGACCCTGAAGATAGCACTGGCTGCTGCCTTCCACAGCTGGTTCTGTGGTCAGGTGGTTCTTGGAAGGAGCTGTGGTCCTGACCCACACCGAGAAGTTTCTTTGCGGCCTGCCGGCACCATCAGTGAATCCATGAGCAGACAAGATTAAAAAATTACATTTAAAACTTCCATTATGTAGTATACTTGAAAATATTTTTGTTATGATTAAAATTAAACAAGTTGGGAAATTTTGTAAATATATTTATTAAAGTGTTAACTTCTAATGTGGTTTCTCATGCGTGCTCCTTGGAGCCCTTGGCCTCCCCCGGATTCCTTTTAGGAGTGTAAAGGGCTTTGGAGAACAAAACGTTTCTGCATCAGAGCAGAATCTTTAGGTCCAACTTGAAATTCTGTAAAAACATCCCCCACAAAAAAGGTTACTGAAAGTATAGACTGTCTGATATGTCCCAGAGCTTTCAGTGTTATGCATTCTAAGCTATACTAGTAGATGTTACTGTATGCTATACAGTAAAATTGCAGTGTGGTGCACTGCAGAAAATAGGATAAGTTGTAGGGTACAACAGTGGATGATACTAACTGGCCATATCTGCAGATGTCAAAAGCACTATCATCGGACCCAATCGCATCTCTTAAACCATCTTGGAATAGTCATACCTTACCTCCTCAATGCATTCCAGCTGTGTCTAGAGTGACAAGCGACTGATTTATTTTGGAAGTTTAAATCCTATCTTTCTGTGTTCTTTTTTTGTTTTTTTGTTTTTAAAGATGACTAATACACTGGGGGAAAGAGCAATTTAGATCAGGAAAATGGTGTGTCCCTAGGACTGCTACTCTAATTTTTTTTTTTTTAAAGAAAGGGAATCACCTGTACTTGCACTGTGTGTGTGATATATCAAGAGACCTGATCATGGTCCTTGTGTCACATTTGTTTTGACTGTTAAATTGAAATGTAAAAAATCACATCCATGTAATATTGTGGTGAGCTGTCAGTCTACTTAATTGGCTTTTTCAGCTTGTCATCTTTCTGCAGCAATGTTCCCACTATCTAATTAAAATCCACAGCTCAGTTTTTCAACTGGATGAGAATGATAAAAAAGACAGTAAAGAGTGTGATTATAATAAGCAAGACATCCTGGCTTTAATCAGTCATGTTTTATTTATAAAAAAAGACTTTAAAATACTGGGAGAACAAACCTTTAGTGTGAAAGAAAACATCCAGTTTTCTTAGTACTTTCCTTTTGTATTCTTATCAGAGTTGTGGCTTAAAAAAATTAGACATCACAATTTTCATCTTGTATTTCAAATGACACCTAGCAGATTCAGTCTTGCATTGACGTGGTCAGTAAAGATCTAAATGAATGGAAAAGCATTAAAAATGCAGAGGTAGTTCACTGAACTGCACAGTTGCCCATCAAGTTTCCCTATGCCAGTGGTTCCCCAATGTTTTACATCCGGACTCACCTAAAAGTTTCACTACCAGCTGCTCAAGCCTCTGTAGCTGTAGTGGTGATTGGGCAGCTTCTCCGAAATAGCAGGTTGTGTAACCCTTGATGCACATAGCTTAATTTGCCTTGTCAGTTTCACAACTCACCAGAAATTGGGTTATGAGCCATGGATCCGCAGTTTGGGAACTGCCATTCTGTGCTGGCTTACTGACTTACTGGGCCTTCTTTCCGGGCTGCACCAAATGGTGTGTTGTGTTCTGCAAAACCCCTAAAGGACCTTGTGGTTCCAGAATGCTAATTCTCGAGGCCCACATAGGAGTTGGCTGTTGGAGAGTTAAGGTTTAGGCACACTTGATTCTTACAATTTCTAGTAAAACCCTGGTATGTAGACTGCTGGTTGGTTGTCCCTTGAAAACAGGTTCACAAACTCTCTGGGAGTTTGGACACTGCTGTAAATTTCTGCAGGGAGGGGTGAAGACAGCACTGCAATTGCTATGATCACAAAGCTGCCTGGGGCAAAAGGGGCTTTTGGCCCTTACCTGAGGCAGCGCCAACCTTTTGGGGGTCTGGGGAGTCTGTGGACTCCTCTGCAGGCCTCCCAATGGCTGAAAATAGTGAAGAAAACTGCAGTGAAAAACAAAGTGGCCATTTTTCACTATTTTCAGCCATTGGGAGGCTTGGGGAGTGCTGCAGAGGTGTCTGCAGGGTCCCCAGACCCCTCAGGTAACGGGCACTGCCTCAGATGAGGACTAACAAGCCCCTTTTGCCCCAAGCAGCAGCATTGTGGTGATGGCGTTGCTGCCTTCACCATCACCCCACCCCTTAAAGGGGCAGAGACAAGGCTTCTTTGGCCAGGGCATTGCAATGCCCCAGTCTGGGAACATCTTGAAAGAATCCTAAAATTTTCCTCCTGAAGCTCAGAGCTGAATGTTATGGATTTTTTTTAAAAAATGGACTAGAATTTTTTTAAAGGCACTGAATAACCCGATGAACATCTTCAGTGCCTTGCCCCAAACTTCCAGATTTCCCTGGAAATCTGCCTGAAGTTCAAAGGGCTGTGAAAAGAATGGAAATTGTTGCGGATTCAGGGCAATGTAGAGGAAAGTAGAGGCCACCTGAAAGGGAAAAATGCGCTAGCACCTGTACTTGCACTTAGACCAGTGATTTTCAACCAGTGTGCCATGGCACATTGGTGTGCTGCAAATGATCCGAAGGTGTGCTGTGGGTGGGTCATTTATGAATATGGAGGATGTCGGCTCCAGTGACAGTGAGATGTGCCTTGTCAACTGTCCAAAAACAGATGGTGTGCCTTGACAATTTTAATGTCTTCTCACTGTGTCATGAGCTGAAAAAGGTTGAAAATCACTGCCTTAGACTAAGTTTCTGTTAACTTGGTTGGTCAAAATACTACTGCACTCTCAGTATGGAATGGGAGTGTGTTTGTGTCTACTTGAAATTTGCATCTGTGTGCTTCAAATATAAACTCTTGGTATGGGGCAATGAGAGAGTTTCCTGAGAAATATATCCAAGGGGGCTTCATCTGAAGAACAATCCTTTGCCACTGTGGAGATTGCTTTGCAATTCCCCTTTACTTAGTTAAAAAGCAGATTGCCATGTTGAATGAGCTGCAAGGCATTGTTTCAAAACCTTGAATAACTGCTGGGAGCTGGAGTTAATCCTGCGATCCTCTGATTACGATCTGTGGTTACCATTTAACTGGAATGGGTTTTTTTTGGCCACAATAGCTTCCTTGGGGAAAAAAAAGTAAAATACAGAACCACAATCTGGGATTCAGGAGACTGTATATGTGTATATATAATATTGTACTGTACTAATTTCATGTGCCTCTTTATATATTTGTAAATGAATATCTGATCCTACTGCCTTGTGTAACCACAATTTGAATATCACAATGAACCATAATTGCATGTAAGCTGCACAGTGCGTTAATGAATTTATGAATTTTTAATACTTTAAGCTGGAACTAATTGGTTTCCCCAGTGTGGTAAAAGCTTTTGTTTTAAATAGAACACATCTGCTAAATACTACTCCTACTTCAGTTCCTCAGCACTGCATGACATAGGTTACAGGATTAGAAAAATTCAGTCATTCAATTCATTCAAATACACAATGAGTGACACCATGATTATCTGTCAACTTCTGATTGTTTTAGTTTTAATTTGTATAATCCATCTCATATACAGTATTTTGAAAAGAAGTATTGAAAATCTGTGAATACATAAAATTTATATTAAGGAGAGAGTAACTGAGAAATCTCTAAATCGAATAGTATGTGTTCACAGAGGTGTGTGGTGGTTGTCACAGGATGTATGTAAATGTATATAGGCTAGAATACCAATGCAAGTGAGGGCGCAATTCTAACCTGGTGTTAGGCTGGCATAGTTAGGCCAGCAAAGTTTGGCTGACACAAGGGCCACGTAAAGTACATTTGGACCACTCGCAGAGTCGGGGAGCATGGTGCATGTCTGTGTGCTGGCCTCTGTGACTCCGAGAGTGGTCCAAACATATTCTTTCACCATTTACAGGTGTATTGTTCTCAGTGTAGTTCAAAGAGTAGTGTATGGTCTGGGACACATTCTGAAACTGATTTTCAGTCATTTTTTACTCAGCTGCTATTGTGCCAGTACATTCTATGTTGATATTTCTGCCCTTCCACCATAAGCTGATTTCTATACTGTGTGCACCTTGTTCCTCATTTGTCCAAGGTATAATCACACAATAGCCACGGTAGGTTAACTCATTGTGTGTTTTAATTATGTAGCATGCTACATTTTCAGTGAATTGCCACTTCTTTTGGAATCTGACAAACAGTCAGATTCTTACCTCTTACGTTCCTTGATTTACAACACAATCCTATGCATATTTACTCTGCATACCCATCTGACTTCAGGCTAATCTTTAATAAGCATGTATAGGATGGCAGCCTTCGTAGTTGGTCTGTATCAAGATTTTGGATGCATTATGAATTCACTTAGTTTCAGAATGAAATGTTGATATCGATTATGTCAGTGCCACCCTCAAATAGGAGGGTGATCTTTGTTCTTTGACAAAATGGAGCGGTACATTGGAATGTTGACTATCATGTTTGGTGTTCCTTTAAAAGCATTGGGAGTTGTTGTAGATAAGTGTTATTCAAACTGTGGTTCGGGACCCACTTGGTGAATCATGACCTGAAGTCAGGTGGGTTGCAGAAAGCTGGGAGCAGCCATCTTGGAAATGGCAAACCTTACTCTTGTTATATTCCTTTTGTGAGTATTAACAGTTTGAATTTTCAAGTGAGGTTTTTTCAATTTTGTTTTTAGTTCAGTGCTTTTACATAGTATTTTGTCCTCATCTTGCTTTCTGTCAGGGATGTTTCATGGTTGTACAATTGCTGCAGTCCAAGAATGCCAGTTTGCATTTCAGGAGTGTGGTTTTATTACGTTACAATGACAATGCATTTTCTGCTTGATGGTGTCACTTCCTGCCACAACATCACTTCCAGCTTAATGACATCACTTCCAGTGGGTCCTGACAAGAGTGCTTGTCGGTCTAAAATGTGGTTCCCGGTCTAAAAAGTTCGAATACCACTGTTGTAGATGTTATGCCAGAGACATGTTGTGACTTAATTGATTGTGGTTTTGTGTCAACATGGTACCCACTCATTTTATATTTCACTTGTTCTGAAGACCAGAGAACATCTCTTATAAACGAACTATACTCCAGAGATTGAAGCCTGGGGTGCAATATCTTCGTACTTGAGATTAAGCAATGTGTAAAAAGGCTTAGGTTCAGCCATCATGTGGAAGCAGCTCTCAGTGGTTTTTACTTTGGACTGTAATGCTGGAGATCTCTTTGTCAGAGAGGGGAGAGGGACAGAGTTCCTTAAACAAAACATCTGCTTCCATTCTACTGTATGGCATATTTATTTTTATTTACCGGTATATCTGAAGAAGGTAGAAGAAAACTATTCCATTTTTTAAAGCAAGTTTTGATTCTCAGGAATCTTGTCACCAGATGACACATGGTGCATGCACCCAGAGGTGTAACTCTGTGTAAAACAGTGGCGGATCTAGGGGGCAGGGGGGGCACGAGCCATGGGCGCCATCTTGGGGCTGTCTAGGGGGGCGCCAGTGGCCCCCGCAACATTGCATGGGTAGACCTGGGCTCCGGAGCCCAGGTCTACCCATTGGGACCAGCCGTGAGTACCCGTGGCCGTTTCTAATGGGTAGACCTGGGCTCCCTTGAGGGGAGCCCAGCTCTACCCGCGGCCGTTTCTAATGGGTAGACCTGGGCTCCCTCGAGGGAGCCCAGGTCTACCTGGGGCTGCTTCTGGTGGGTAGACCTGGGCTCCCATGGGGGCGCACTTCTATTGGGTGCCCCAGGTGCCATTTTGATTAGGTCTGCCCCTGGTGTAAAACATCAAAAAGGAGTTGTAAATGGTCTAGAACAGTGTTTATCAAACCCTAGTGGGTTGGGACCAACTAGGTGGGTCGAAAGCTAGTTTCAGGTGGGGTTGTGTAGCACCTAGCACAGCCATCTTTGGAAAATATGGGAAGATGGGGCACTGGAAAGGGGGAGACCTGCGTGGTTGGCTTTGCTTGTGTCAAGGTTGTAAGTAGGCTTTCTGAGTCACTTTCCTATTGGAAAATGGCTGAGAAATAATCCAATTTATTGCTGCATTCTCAGGAAACAGCAGACTCTGGCATCACAACGACTGCACCTCCAGCCATGGCATTGCTTCCAGTGGGTCTCGAACAGATTTTCAGTCTAAAAAGTGGGTCCTGATACTAAAAAGTTTGAGAACCACGGGTCTAGAATGAAAAAGAGAGCAAGGCGGCGGGGCGGGGCGGGGGGAATCAGTCCAAGTTTCTTCAGAGTGCTCTGCTTGCATCACAAATGTGAAGTGTACCTTTTAAATATTTATAAAAACTGTATTAACTATAAAAAAGACCATCAATAAGAAAAACAACCTTTTGATGCAGTGGAGGCAGGCAAGCTAGCTCTTGTAAAATGCTTTTGATGCATATTTTTAAATAACTCTGCTGTATATTTTTAAACATTAGGTTTTCTATACTCAAGATTTCTGGTATTGCACAGCATAGTGTACATTGCAAGGAGAGAAACTGGTTTGATAAGTAGCTTTTAGGTAATACTGTATTCATGCCTTAGAAACGGAAAAGTTTGGATTTTTTGTGTGGTGGTGAGTAGCAAGAATAAAATTACATTTGTTCCCTATCAAATATAAAAGGTGGTTTAAGGGACAAGACAAATTATGCTTCTAACAGCACAATCCTATGCATATCTACTCAGAATTAATCCCTGTTATAGGGGAGTTCTTGGGGGAGGTACATGCTCAGAGCACACCCCCAGTCTGCGGTGCAGTGGAGGCAGGTGTTTCTGGAGCGCACGCACGCAAGTGAAGCCCCAGTTTCCAGAGCCCCCCTCCCCCGGCAAACAGAGGGAGAACACAAGTGCCTGTGCTGCCCACCTGCCAGTGGCACCCTGTCTAGAAAGGGCAAAGGGGAGCCTGGAGGACAGCTCTGGCCCGAGGCTGGCCACTGCACAAACTACCCACCACCAAGGGAGCCACTTGAGGCGGCTACATTCTCGGGAACACATGGGAGCGAAAACGAGACCCCTTGCAGAACTGGTAGCATCAGGGGGGCACTTGAGAGGCCTAGGGTCAAGTGAGCCCATTCGAATTGCACTGGGAAGGGGAGCCCAGGAGGTGGTGGCTGCTGCTGCTGGGGCCACAAAGGAGCAAGCTGAGCAGCCCCATGGGACAAGATGGATCATGCTGGATCAGGTAGGGGTGTGTGTGTCTGGGTGTGTGTGTGTGTGTGTGTGTGTGTGTGTGTAGGAGGGGGTGTCCCTTGAGCCTAGCAGAAGCTCGTCCTCCAGTCCGGGAGGTGGCTGCCATCTTGGCTTAGTGTCTGCCCCCCCCCCCATGGCTTCACGCCCTTCCACACAAGCCTCTGGACTAGACATCTGCTCACATGAGGCCCGCCCGCCTTCTGCCAAAGATTGGCTCCTTTGGCAGAAGGGAGGTGGAGCAGAGCAAAAAGGCCATTGGGGTCCCTCTGCTTTTCTGTCTTGCAGCGCTTCAGGTGGAGAATTGCCACCAACAGGTCCAGTCCCCCCATTTCTGCCTGTGGTTCTGGTCTCAGGAATAGCAGGGCACAGCGCAGCCTCTTCCGCTTGTTTTTAGGCATTAAGCATCCTTGTAGGTTCTGCCTTCAGCCCCTTCCTTAAAAGGGAAAGGCTTTTCCCTTTAGAAAAAAGGACACGGGGGATAAGATACTGCACAGTTTGGAGAGTGGAGGCAACAAAGTACTTCTCTCACACAATTCTAGCAGTGTCATCCCCCCGTGCTTTCTGACCAGTCTCCCTGGGTGCTACTTCACAAATTCATTCCCTGAGAACAGCCTGACGGCCATCGTTGAAAACATACAATTGGGGGACATCAAATTCAGGGGTGCAGTCTCCCCTGGAGGCTCTACTGGGGTGTGTATGTGGGGGTTAGCACGTCGCTGCCCAGCACAACCCAGTGCCTGGGGCTTTTGCCCCCTTTCCCCCGTGGTCCGCCTATGCATTGTGAGGTTGGGGGTGGGGTGACGCCATAAAGAAGCAGCTTTGACAAGATCATACACAGCAGGTTTTCTTGCATATCAGGATAGGAGAGTTTGTAAGATCAAGGGCAATGGCTTTTGCCCAGTGATTCATTTTTTGGTGTCATTTTTTCACCCTACATTAGGTCTTTAGTACCATTTCCTGTTGTTGCTGGTCTTTTGGTACTGGTAGTATTCTTTCAAAAAGCCTCTGCAGGTAAGTGGTTGTTAGTGGGGTGGGGGTGGCATCCCTAGTGGGAAGTGGGAACAATCCCACTATAATGATTTCTGTTTTAGAGAGATTCTCTTCCACCCCAGCGAAGGAGGCAGCAAATTACAGGCCCAATCATCAACCAGCATGCGATTATCAATACAAGGAACCGCCTGCGTCCTGTTGGTGTACTGAAGAGTCCGCAGTGTTTCTGCCCTTAAAATTATGCCACTGTCCTCCACAAGAAGGAAAGACCTTGTTGAAGCATTAGCTTTTATTTTTAAGAGCTGGTGAAGAACTGCCACCCAGGGGGAGCAAGAGGAAGGTCTCTGCACATGTGTGACATGATGCACTTTTGTGAAAAGGACTGTCTTCTCAAAATTCAGGCAGGGGGAGAAGATTTTAATAAACATTTGTAAGGAAGAATTTGCTTGCCTGTGCGCTTCCTTGGGTCCTTTCCTTGGGTACTTGTGGTCCTTTCTTGGGAAATCCTTGGATATGGGGTGGCTGGAAGACCTTTCCTTGGGGACCTTTTCTGAGAGGAGGCTCCTTGAAGAGCACCAGACACTCAGGGGAGCAGTGCCTGCTGCTTGGCGGTGGCAGCCAGGCTCTTGGGCACCAGGTGAGAGGCTGCTCTCCTCCAATCGCTGCAGCCCTTGCCTGGGGCTCAGAGCAGCACTTTGTAGGCTCTGCCTGCTGGGCCAGGCAGTGCCTTTGGCCTGCCCCACAGCCCAGTGGCAGGAGGAGGACCTGGGGAGATGCTGCTGATGGAGGGAGCAGAGAATCAGGACCTCTGGGACCCATGCAGGTCTAGAGCCATAATCGGCTCACAGCATACCAGGGCCAGGGTGAATGCAGTGGAGGGTGAGTGGGCCAAAAAGCGCACTGCTTTTTTCACTGCCTGCTGTGCCTTGCTGTGAATGGCGCCTGCCTCCCCTCACGGCACCCTTTCTACGCCTCTGTCCCATTGTGTTCTTTGGAGCTTACTTCCAAGAAAGGATGTACAGATTTCACCTTTTTATGCACTGATTTTTGATGCATGGATTAGACTCAATATTGATATTATCAATGCAGATAAGAAGAACATTTCTGCTCCGTGGAGAAGGGGAAAAATATATCCCTTTAGAATCCCTGTTCTAAAAACTACTTTTCTAGGGAGTCAGACTATTAGAACTGCTGTTTTGCAGCACGCTCTGAAAAAATACATCCTTTTAGAATCCCCTCTCTTTCTTCCAGCTTGCTGATTTATCAATTTCACATTGTATTCTTCAGTGAGCCAGAGCTAGGAGAGGGGGTTTCTTTTCAGAGCCAGCTGAAAAATAGCAGTTCTAATTGACTGCCTGACTGATTTTTGTTTTAATTGTTTCATTTTAATTGCTTTTATTTAACACAATTTTTGGCATCAGTAGGGAGTCCCAGAAACAAATCCCAGCGAATACCAAGTCTAAAGTCCTATACACTCTTTTGTTAAATGCATGTGTCACGCACACTCTCGAATTGAACCAAAATGGGGGGAATTAGCAATACATTCAGAGCGAGAAGCCAAATTTAGCAGCGTGACAGTTTTGGAATTGTTGACATGGGTGAACAGTGCAAAACAACCTCAAAGTGCCTCAGAATTAGGCTACCAGCAACCACGAGACTGAGCTTAGAAAAAGGCAGATAGTTTATTAAAGGATACAGGCAAATGGGAAATGCCATATTTAGTTTTAATTACTTTGCTTAGGGGACCAATTTACAAAGTTTTAAATGGTTAGAAGTAGAAGAAATGCTGAGAGAGTGAGGAGTGTTATGAAGATCAAAAAAGGGAGGCAAGATTACCAATCCTATTCTGTTAGGTTTTTGGATACAAAGTCTTTCTAAGCAGCAAGGCAAGGATCAAGATTCCAGGTTCCAGAGGAGAAAAATGGGAGGTCTCCATGAGGAAGAGACAATTGGACTATGTGCTAGGGTGGGTACCTTGGCAAATGGCAAAGTGAAAGGAAAAAAAACTCATCTCAGGCATTTTCCCAAGAGAAGTGACCTAAAATGGAAAAGAAACATAAAAAGGAAAAAAAATGCTCCCTCTGTGAAACAGGAGTGTTTTCTCATGGAAGGACCTCTTACATTTGTGGAAGGATCCCTCACGCATATTCGTTCACATAAGGAGCTCCTGATGGCAGAAGTGCTAGTTGGGGTGCTGTCAGTCTCCCCCCCCCCCAAGAAGACAGAGTGAATGTATTCTGTCTGGCTTTAGGACAATTCTGTGCCACCCCACAGCATCATTCTGAAGTCAGAATGAGGGCCATGTTTTCCACCCTCATTCTGTTCACTGGAAAACAGTGGTGATTGCTTATGTTTTTGAGATGTGGGAAAGCACCATAGTTATCAGCAAGACTGTGAAATATGTTGGTAATAAAAACTAGGTTAAGGCCAGAAAGCCTTTCACCCCTGGACCTCCTCACCCCTTCCGTTTTGAACTGAAAGTTCTCTTAAAAGAACTTTTAGCTCAGCTCTAGTTCTTGCAAAAAAATATTTGTGGCTGCTTCCAATGGAGCGGGTAGCATGGGTGTGGGTTTGTGCATGTGCAGATGAGCATGTAATATGGCCCACCTGGTTGACCATTTTGATCTGCGCCTTTTGTCTATTCCTTCAGCAGTCAGTCATACATCTTATGCTAGCAGGCTGGGAAGTCATACCCTTATCCACTGCTCTCAAAGCATGTGTGCAATATGTGATTACATAGACATGTCCCAGTGTTGATTAGAGATTGCCTGAAGTGACTTGTGGTGGACCAGTTGCCAGTCGTGAGCCATCAGCTGCTAGTCTGTGGCAGGTCTCCTGGGTTGTCCATCTTTTGGCTTGTCAGTGCTGGCTTAAAGGCCAAATTAGACATGATTGGGTGGTGAAGCAGCCATCTTGTACATGTGTACTCTGTTCCTATATAAAGGGTATGTGATGTCTCTTCATGCCAGGATTTGGAGAAGAGAAGCAGTTCCCCCTTTTCATTTGTTTTTTTCTTTGATGCCTCAAGTAAAGTGAAGAGAATAGAGAAGACAACAAGAATAGGGATAGTGTGTATTCTTTTTTTAATTGCTGTACAGTAAGCTTTTGGGGAGAAAGAGGGAAGCATTGCAAGTCCTTTTCCTTGCCTGTTGCTTCTCCGAAGCTTGCCATGAGGAGAGGAAACCAAGCTCTCCACTGGGGTATCTGTGCATTTGTGAAAGAGTGCAGGTTACTGGTGACAGGTGATAATAGCTGGCTGATAAGGCAAGCCACGATTTCTAGACTTCTGCATGAAACATGTTTGCTGCTTAAAAGTGTGGAAATTATCCTTGGAATAAAGAATTGGATCTCAGTGCTTTCCAACTTTCCAGCACTGATGCAGCTGCAATGCAGTGCGCAGGTAAGGGAACAAATGTGTCCATACTTTGAGGGGGTCTCCATAACAGACCATGAAGGGGTCTGCATTACCACAGGATGCAGTGCGTGCCCCATTGGATTGCAGTGCGTGCCCCATTGATTGGCGTGCCCCAATCAGTGCTGGAAGATTGGGATTGGATTGGGCCCTCTTTTTGTGGTTCTTTTTGCTGCTGCTGAATGTTGTATCCCAGTCACTTGAACGCAAATGTTTACACTTCATGGATCATAATGAAAAAATAAAATGAATGAACTTAGCAAATTAATTTTGGCTGAAATTGTATTGCCTTGTTTAATATTGTAAAATTAGAAACAGCACAAGGACAAACTGATATATTGGAGGCACACCTTTGCTCATCTTTGCTCATCTTACAAATCCCTGTGGTTGGGATACCTGTTTGAGATAAAATGGGGCAATGCTGGCTGTATGTGATGTAGAGATGACAAGTCCAATTGTACTGATGTGGTGATGTGAATATAACTTGCAGTTGTATTGGGACAGTGCTTTATCCTGACCCCTTTTTTGATGGTACAGTGATTTTTGTTTTAATTTCAAGTGGCGTATTCCATTGAGCCTCTGTACCTCTGCTTTGATTGAAATGCTGAAAATTAGATACTGCTTTGTGTCAGTCCCTCAGGGGGGAAATGCTAATAATAAGGCTGGTTTCAGCAACTCCTCAGGGTGTTTTAATTCCCGAAACCGCCTCTTCCTTCCTGAAAAGAGAATTGAGAAATGGGTGATGTAATGTCACTGTATAAATGGGTAATGTATTTTAAGCAGCCTCAGTTAAATTTTTAAGCAGTTTTAGACAAACAAGATCGCTTTCATAAAGGGGAAGAAAGCATATATGCAATGATGCTTACCCTGTCACCAAATCAGCTTTAATAGATCAGTGCATGAGAAAATACATCCCTTTGAATAAGAATAATGTAGCATACCTTATTAGTCCTTATCTCTCTCGCTAAACAAGTGTCCCGACTGACTGACTTAATGCCCACCCTGGACCTAGAAACGTAAAATTTGGTGATTATATTCCTTCCATGACATAAGCACATTTTTTTAGGAAAAAAAAATTTTTTTTAGTCCCCTAAGGGGGGGTGAAAAGGGGTAAAAATACGTTTTCACGGGACTCTTAGGCCCTATGATATATCAGCTTGGTTTTTGCTTACAAATGTGACCCATACAAATGCTTGAAAACATAATTCAGGATTTTGCCTTAATCAACCCGTAAAGGGACAAATCTGATTTTGGGTAAATTATAGAACCCTTTGTATTACTTGGGCCTCACTGGCTTTTTCCCTGTGCTGTTGCCTGAGAGACGCCTGTGACTACATGCAAACCTAGACTAGGCCATCTTTTTTTCCCTGTGCTACTGCGTGAGGGAGGATGTGGCTTATAGACCAATTTAAGCCTTGACAGGGGCTTTGTTTCTTTTTTGGCATATATGTGTCTTTTTAGTAATAAATTTGTTTAGTGGTTACATCTTTATCCGCTAAGCAGTAAGTAGATATGTAGCAATGTGTTGGTGGCATAGGTGACAGCCCTCGCACGAAAAGTTCTGGCTTCTGTGTATAAGTATGAGTGGCTAAATCCGTGAATGCATATGAGTATTTTGTTGCATAATTATTTGTTCTCAGAACAATTTTGTTTGTTTGAATATATATACATTTATGTACAGTATGTATATACATACTCAACCAGTATGTATATACCACTCAGCCAGTGAGTTGTCGTATTTTCTTCTTGTGTGTGTACACATGTGTACACATATGTACACACACACGAAATTCCAGTCACTGGCTGACTGACACTGTATCGCCAGAATCCTTTGCCCTAGGACAGTGGTATTCAAACCTTTTAGACCAGGAACCCACTTTTTAGAATGGCACTTGGGTTGGGACCCACTGAAAATGATGTCATTAACCTGGAAGTGATGTTGTGACAGGAAGTGACATCAAGCAGGAAGTGCTATCATTGTTACATCATAAAATGACACTCCTGAAATGCAGATTGGCATTTTTGGACTGCAGCAGTTGTATAACCATGAAACATCCCTGACAGAAAGCAAGATTAGGACCAAATATTATGTAAAAGCACTGAACTAGAAACAAAATTTAGAAAAAAAAACCCTCACTTGAAAATTCAAATGGTTAACACACAAAAGGAATATAACAAGAATAAGGTCTGCAGTTTCCAAGATGGCTGCTCCCAGCTTTCCATGACCCACCTGACATCAGTTCGCGACCCACCAAGTGGGTCCTGATCCACAGTTTGAATAACACTGCCCTAGGAAGTTGAAATGTAGCTAGGAAGTTACTATTGGGTCCTATGTGGTCACTAAGACAGCTTTTTGAAAATTAATCCCCCAAGGGGTAAAACAAAATGATTAAATTTCTACATTTTGTCTTACTGAAGTCTTAAAACTATAATGTGAAGTTTCAAAATTAAAGGGAAATTCAACCTGAACATGAATATGGTGTGGGTCAAGTCATTTGATGCATGATTTTCAATAATTACAGGGTGTTACCTGACGCAGTACTGCTTTACTGTATATTCCTTAAAGTGGGTTGTACCTTGTCCACATTATTTCTGCTTCAGTTGTTAGCCGTAGTGGCAACAGCCAGATGTGGTGGTAGTTATGAGTGCTAGGGTGCTTCCTTCTTCCCCGGCCCCATCCCTGCTGTACGTTAGTTCACTCCTGGAACGGCTTTGCTTTTCAGAAAGGAGTTGAGACACTGTTGCACATGCCAAATTCCTACTTAGTTCTGCTTTCTAAACGTGTTTCTCTGAAGTCTCCCATTAAGTGGCAGACAATACTTGTTGAGCATTATGGGAGCTCAGTATGTCTGTATATATCTAATTAATTTTGTGTCTTATTCATTGAGTTGATATATGTGTACTTATCAAGCTGCAACTTTTCTTTACTTAAACGAATAAAAATATCACAGTGCTGTGTTTTTTCTTTTAGCTGTCTCCGTAATGAGATACAGTGCGTCATCATTTGGATTTGCTGTAAGTAATTGCAGGATGGAAACGTACATTAAGTACTCTCTCTAAACTTGGATCCCCATTTTTTTTTTCCTTACACAAATGAGTCCGTTCATGAAGAATATCAATTCACGGTAGAAGAATTTTGTTTGCATGGGGCATGAGAAATAAAGTCACACTGGGATGTCTTGTATTAGGAAAAAATATTTGAGTGTATTTAATAACATGCGAGTAACCCAAACTATTTTAATGTTGCCCAATGTATTCTTGTATTACATCACAAGATGCAATTCTGCTAGTTTGATGTCTTCTATTTTGTGCTATGTGCTAGCTATCTGCTAGTTTGATGACTTCTTAAATAGATGTATTATTGGCAGAAGAAAGATAATATTGGTGGGTTTCATTGTTTCAGTAAAGTCTGTAACTGTCTATATTGCTTGCTAATAAGATCAGCTCCTTTTAATGAACGCTGATCCCGGCTTTTATTCAGATACAGATCTACATGATCTCATTACAGATGTGTTACTTTAAGCCCAATTGGCCTTGATTCCCAAAACCAAATGTTTATGTATCTTTTTCAGTTTGATGCCACTTTGGATGTGTTGTCATCAGTGATAGTTCTGTGGCGCTACAGCAATGCAGCTGCCGTACATTCAGCACACAGAGAATATATGTGAGTATTCATGGCTATTTTTAGCTCCTATGGCTGTCTGTAGGGATGAAGAATTTGAAACTTACAGTACAGAGGTGCAAATGTTTTTCTTTCCCCGTTACCTTGATCCCTTGTACTTCTCTCTCTTTCTGTCTCTCTTCGTTATGTTAATCTCTATAAAATAATCATACACAGTTTCTATGTACAGTATGTAGATTCTAGGTACAGTATGTCGAACAGTGTTCCTCAAACTTGTGGGTTGGGACCCACTTGATCGGTCACAGTCTGATGTCAGGTGGGTTGCAGAAAGCTGGGAGCAGCCATCCTGGTAGCTGCGGACCTTACTCTTGCTATATTCCTTTTGTGAGTGTTAACAGTCACACTCAGGTGAGGGTTTGTCATGAACAAGAAGGGGTGTGCGGTTGTTTGTCCTGTTGGTCTTTGCTATGGTCTTTGTTTTGTTCTCTTGTTTTTGTGAATCAGGTGGCCACAAAGAAGGTACTACCAAAAAAAAAAAGGTTTTACACAAATCTTTTATTTTGGTTTCAGTCACTTGCCATAAATCCGTTTCACCAGCAATGTAGTTAGGAATTTATGGCTAGCTGCTGTTCCATCTTCAGCTTGTTTAAGCTTATGCCTTTAAGAGGGGTTTGGACGGATTTCTGGAAGAAAAGTCCATTGTGGGCTATAGGCCATGATGGATTGTACAACCTCCTTACATTAGTAGTAGGCTACTTCAGAGTACTGGGTGCAGGGGAGTGGCAACAGGATGCAAGCGTCTTGTGTCTTGTGCCTCCCTGGGACACCTGGTGGGCTGCTGTGAGATACAGGAAGCTGGACTAGATGGGCCTTTGGCCTGATCCAGCAGGGCTCTTCTTATGTTCTTATGTTATGTTGTTCAGTACAGTCTAGCCAATGACAGTGTAACAGAACTTGCAAACATGGGGTCCACAGGGCTGGTAGAAATGCTGTAGGAATCTTTCGGGTGTTGGGAGATGAGTAATAAAAAGAAAATGCAAAAGAGAATTTTCAATTGTGCCTGTTACAGGGAGATAAGGATGTACGCCTTTAGATAAGAATGTACGCCCTAGCTCAGAATGTACGCCCTTGATCAGGCAGAAAGTTGACGCACAAGTACATGCGTAAGGAATGTAGCAGCTTAAGTGCATGCGCACTGTTCTCGCTTCTGGAACAAATGCTACGTTGGCAGTGATTACTACGTTTGCACAGATGATGCCCATAGTACAGTATATATTCTTGGTGCATAGGTTTGTTCGGGGCCATTCTGCCTTGTTGGGGCAAGTGGACCTCAGGCTGAGTAAATCTTTCTGAACCTCACTCCACGTCTGTGTGTGGTCTGTCCGCATCACGATTACGGTTTCACAGGGATTTTATGATCCAATATTGACTATACAAAGAATGTAATAACTCATTTTCCTGATAGCTTCTTTTTCATTAATGACTTTAAAATAGTGTCAACTCAAGCCCACATAAAATATTCAATATTTCTAAAATCATCATAATCAAACAGTATTTATATACCTACCGCCTTTCAACACAAAGTTCACAAAGCGGTTCTGATGATGATGATGATGATAAATGGCTCCCTGTCCCAAAAGGGCTCACAATTTAAAAAAAAATGCAGACCACCACCAGCACAGGCACTAGAAAGACACTGTGCAGGGGTGAATAGGGACAATTATAAGTCCCTGCTAAATATAAGAGGAACACCACTTGAAAAAGTGCCTCTTGCCCAGTTAACAGGGGTGCAATGGTTAGTTTTCATAATTTAGATTTCCAAAATGTTCCCAGCAATATCTCTTGATGCAGTATCCAAGTAAAACACATTTAAAGTCTTATTTGTTCCAATCTATGGGCCAAGTATATGTTGGGCAGCTCAATCCTGCAGGCAGGCCGATAAGTCTGTGCTATCTTCAAGCTCAGGTTGGGACTGCGCTGGAACACACCATGGGGCAAGGGGAATGTTTGCCCCAAGGTAAGCCCCAGCCAGCGCCAGTCTGAGTCGCTCAGATCAGGCTTGGATTTAGGATACGGTCTAATGCCCTTGTCCAGTATTCTCCTGCCTCCCTGGGCTGGCCCGCCCAACAGATCTACCCTTCCTCTGCCCAGTTATGCCTCCCATCCGCCTCCGACACACCCTTGCCATGGGCCCACACCAGCAGAACGTGGCTGGTGATCAACCAGCACAGCTGACGGGCAGTGCTTTGGCTATGGGGCTGCGCTGCTGCCTGTGCCAGCCCAGCGCCCAAATCTGCGGTGCAGATGTGCCTTATGGCACATTTGCAACAGCACTTGGCCAGCGCAAGAGCGCTGCGCAGTCCCTATGCCAGGTTAGGGTAGTGCTCTAAGGAGCTTTCATTTGACATCAATGGGATTAAAAAGTGTTTAATTTTGACTGGCTCATGCCCTATGTTGGTTGTTCTTTATTTAGTAACACGCAATCTTTCACTGCTCATAAACTAGTATCTGCTGATGGATTTCATTTCTTTCCTCCAAGGGTTAGCACAGTAGTGGTTGGAAATGTCTGTTCCTTCTCTGAGTATTGAAGCCGGGCTCGGCCTTACGAAAAGTCTGTATATGTTAAAAGTCCTTTGCACATGTTAACATTGGTCTGCAACCAAAACAGAATGTGCAGCTGTAAATATCCTGAACATCTGTGCCTCTGCACGGATAATGCACACCAGGATAATGAAGGACTACATCTAATGCAATTTTTACAGACATGCATCCTATGACCTATCGAGTAAAATGTATGCAAATGTGTCTTAAGGTTGCTTCTGATGGGCTTTTATGCAACCTAATTGGCATGGAAGCTGCAGCAGCACCACTCCCTCCCCACATTACTGGGCCCCCTGAGGCTCCTGTAACCATGCAGGTAGAGTCCATGTTATGATTCCTCTTCACATTGCTGTGGAAAGTTGGGTTCATGCAGATGTGGATAAGAGTCACAGGGTAGATTCCTTGTGCCCAGGTATACTTTCTCTCTGCTTATGCAGTACAGAGAGGTGTGGGTTTCCCCCCCCCCATCTCCTGGCATTCATTTTTCGTCTCTCTTCTCAACTCAGTGTAAAGCCTCATGACAGTATATAGATTCCATAAGTAACAATCTTACTACTACTCCTTCTGTAGTTCCTATAAGCTTGAGCAGGCTAATACTTTCTCTTTTCTTTCTGGCATTCTCCTTTCTGTGTATTTAAAGTGGACTGGTTAGTTGGGATATCATCCTAACTAGACCAGAATCCAGATCTTAAAGAGACTGGATGGCTTCCGTCTTTCTAAGATGAAAAGATGCAAAAACGGAAAAGAACCCGTGCTAAGAGAGAGTTTTATTTGTTGCTGTTTAAAAAGGGTATGTCTGGGTTGGTTAAAATTTAATATAAAAAAGAGGAAGAAAAGGAAAAAAGGTCTGTCCTTTGGCAGTTTTGAAAACCAAGCTATAAGGTAAACCATAAGCTGACAAAGCCTGGAAGCCAGTAATTTGACTGATATCGACCATCTTGTTTTGTTAAGCATGGTGTCATCACAGTTGAATGAATATTCTAATTAACTTTGCAGAAGGCTGCTAAAATTGTTTCCAACTGCATGTTAGATACCTCACTAAATACAGTGCGTGAGAGGAGAAAGGCCAAGCGGTATCCACGTATTGGCAAGTTTAAGTGAAAACATTTGTACAGATTGTATTTGCACGCATCACTAATTTTTCCTTAATTCTTAATTCTGTAGCCACACCTCTGCTGCTCTCAGAGCAGATTGAGCTGAGAGTAGTAATTACCAAGGGCTTTATTATATACCCAGTTAGACATATTGTCACTACATTCTATTTGCCGGAAATCCAGCAGGATGATAATTAGACAGGGAGATGCTCCTCCATAGATATTTCACAGCAGCTAAATTATATGAACCACGTCTTGCTCTGCAGTTAAACTGCAGAAATATACCCTGTGTAGTACTTGCAACAAAAATTGCTGTTTAATTTTACAAGAGCAGGAAATTCGCTGCTAACTGTTTTACAGGAATAAAACCCTGGGCTAGACGAGGATAGGCTCACAAAGGGATGTAGGCAACTTTCCATGCGGTCATATTTGTAACGCTCTTTCTATGCTCTGCGTGGAGCTTTTCTTAAATCTAAGGAACAGGAGGTGTTGGAGAAGGCAGGAAAATCTGCCTTGTGCAAGCTAGACACATTGACATTGGGTTCTGTGAAAGGGAGAGTAGACCATGTAGGTTTTCTCCTGCCCCTTTAAGGTGTTTATGGTGTGATGTGGTAGGCTGTGGTAGGCTGCAGTGATTATCTTACCTAGAATCCAGGGAGGAGCAGAAGAAGGGGGAGGGGGGTAAATCCAAATGGTCCACGCCTACGAACTTATATCCTAAATTTTAGGTTTGTACGATACTGTCTGCAATGTTGGATTTATTACTCTAGTCTTATGAAACTTATTTAGTGAAGCTTTTTGTGTAGATTTTGATTGTCCATGAGCTTTTGCGCCTCTGGGAGAGGGAATCCACCACCACAATCTGTTCAAGCTGATTGAAGGGGAATCACCTGATTTCCCTTTTTTTGATGCTATTTCCTATTGGAGCCATATGCTTTCATGCAAGTGTTTGTAACTGTTAAAGGACTAGGCAGCTGCAGATTTCCCAACTCTCTTACTCTGTGTGGTGGTGTTTTCAGACTGCCTTTAAGTGTGAAATGTCTTGCCTCTAGTTCAAAGCGTGCATGTTGAGATGTGCTGATTTGTGGGCTCTGTTGTTTTTCAAGAGCCAGCTGCTACATGTCAGCTTGTGTGTGATGTGTCAAGTGACTGATGTGGGTATGGAATGTCACACATGCAGCAGTGTCTTTAAGAGGCACAGGGAATACGTTTATGGCAATAAAATGTCCTCCTGATCACACTTGGGCAGGAGGAAAGGTACTGCTGGGTTGTGATTTCATTTTGCTAGGTTAAGCAGGGAATAGAAAGAGAGGATGCCGAAGTGTAGCTCAAGTAGCTGTATTTGTACCTAAGAATTCTCCCCTGGAGATGTAACCAAATGCATGGTTGCATTTTAAAGGTGCACATAAGTCTTTGAAATCTCACAACGTGTTAGTATTTTGAATAGCCCAAGTGTTTTGACAATTCAGAAATCTGAGAGTATTGCAGCTGAAATTATCATTACCAGACAAATGTGTGAGGTTTGCAGCTTAACAGCCCAATCCCGAGCTAAGCAAAATGTATGCTACAGGATCCTCAGCAGCTGCTGGGATCTCCTCGAGGGGGGGGGAAGGCGATGTTCACCCCCCCAGGAAAGTCACGCCCCCTGCAGGGGGACTTGTCAAGTCTCTGCCAGCTATTTTGCTGGCAGGTACTTGAGCAGCCCCATCTTTGGCTACCCAGTCTGATGTGGGGTTGAGGCTCCGACGGTATCTTTCAGGATACATCTATTGGAAATTAGATTTCATAGTGACTGTTACATACTGAAGTCTTGGCTGCACTACTTCCAGTGTGCAGTTTATTTAACTTCTCTGAGGATGCAATCCTGTACACACTTACTTGAGAGTAAGCCCAGTGGAACCTTCTTCTGAATAAATATCATATGAATAGGATTGTGCTGTAAGTGTGCACACTTGGAATGAAAGTGGTTTTGCGTAGCATGCTGCACTAATGTTGCTACTTTACAGTCAGAGTAATTGCAGTTACTGTAGTTGCAGTTAATCGGTTTCAGACAAGCGGAGTAACGATTTGTATTTGGCCTATTTACGTGTTGGCATGCGGCTTTGTTTGCATTTTGTTTTGGACTGTAATTCTGTGGTTTTGCGAACAAGTTTCAAGTGTGTGTGTACTGTAATATGTGATGGCCTAATCCTGAGCTGCCTGGCCCGCCGAGCGAGTAGTGGTAGCCAGGCAGCTACCGCTGTGTCCAGCACCAGTCAGGCAGCCATGGGAGGCTCTGGAAAAGGGGAAGTTCGTTTCCTTTCCCCACGGTAAGGACATGAGCAGGCGATGGGTCTTCTCACCTGTGCGCCAGCTATTTAGCAAGAGTCACCGCTACCCCGCTCCGCCCTTTTCTCTGTCCAGGAATGCTTTCCAGCTCTGCCCGAAAAGGACGTGATGCCAGGGAGTGGTGCAATCACTGGCTGCCAGCTTGCATTGCCGTCTCCGGGTGGCATGGGGCAGGCATTAGCTGGGTGGTCGCCAACTTCCAACAGTAAGGGAGGGGAGGTGCCTTACGGCACTTCTGCGACACCAGTATGGGTAGTGTGCTCATACCGCCTACGCTGAGGGGCTCACGCTTGACCCCTGAGTTACCAGTTATATTTGTTTTTCATACAGATTTGGGTGACCTTCTAGTTTTACTGGGTCTTTGCTTGTTGATTGGTTTTGGAACAGTATTATATCTAATAAACTATGCTAACTAGTGCAGAGATAAATCAGAGTACTCAGAATTGAGAGGGAGAGAGCTTCGGCTTTTAATATATTCTATCATAGGTATAAAGAAGCACACTTCTAAATTTTGCATGACTACAGCATTTCACAGTCAGTAAATTTTTGAAAAAGATGCTACTCCCCCTAAATGTGGTAAATTAATGGTGAATCATTCATGAGATAATAGCATGTGTCTCCTCTTCGCTAAGATTTTTGTCCTGTCCGAGGTGAATATATTCTGCTAAATATGAATCGATACATATATTTTCTGTAGTAGTTGCCTTAGATTTGAATTAGGATTGATGTGTCCTTTTTGTCTCCAAGGATATTTTATTGTTCCAAGCCAATTTTTCTGTTCGTCCTCTCCTGTCCTTTGAAAACCATTTCATGTAGATATAGGTTTCTCCTTTTTGATGCATTAATGAGTCCATACCTCTAATTACCACACAAACTTAGGACTTTTTTGTACTATTATTGCATCCTCAAGGCTCTGAAGTCTATTTAGCCCATTAAAGTTCAGTTTAATGTAAAAATGGGTGCAGACATAAATGGTAATTTAGTATTTGACTAGGTCAAACATGTACTTGTGCCATCCCTCGTCTTTGCCCTTGTGGCTGCTATTTGTTTTTCTTGAAAATAAAACGTATAGGTAAAACTTTGGTTTGTGGAGGTTTTTAAAAAATTTTTTCCCATGAGTGGTGGTGTTACTCTTTAGCTTGCTTCATCAGGAGCTGTGATATATTGGAAATGTGAAATTGCAAATTTCTTCATTACAGTTAAAAATGAGGTTTTTATTTCAGTGGTGCCGAAATAGCTACTGCTGTATTATATGGGCAGGGAAGCAGCCACTTTCCCTTACCCTGTGTTGACCTACCCAATGGGTCTACTTGGATCTGCATCCGCCTTTGAGCAGGCACAGAACTGAGGAGATGCATGCCAGACTTCCCGACTCAGGAGTGGGTGCAGGATACAGTGGCAGAGTCTGCTGCCATCTCCACCCCACCCTGTCTGGACCTGGTCCACTCAGGATCCGCCCTCCATCCACATATCGCTTGGGAGTCCAGGCTGATCTAATTTCTGAGGTAGTTAGCTGAAGCCCCCTTATTAGGGATTAAACCTGTTTTCCTGGTCAGAACTGGTTTTGGTTCTGTATTTGCTGTTGAGAATGAATTTTCAATGTCTGCATTCTCTTTTGAATTCACATGTTGATGAGTTTTTTTATTTTTATTAAACCTTTAATTGGCATACAACAAACATCGGAACAAACAATACAGGTAAAATTTTCAATAACCATATCTTAAGTCCTTGCAGCTAAAACACCTGTTCAGTGGGACCATTGAAACGCTGGTTATTTGTTTTAATGATATGCACTAGAAAAAGAGCCAGTTGTTGATGAGTTGTCCATGGATTGGGGTAGAAGAGCTTGCGATGAGAGCTCTACGAGAAAATACAAGTGGAAGTGGACCGTTTGCCATTGGGATGACAATTTCTGTAGTGAAAGAACCATCTGGACCAACTTGCGACTGCACCAGACTGCGACCTCACCAGTCTGTGAGGAATGCAGTTGCAGAACTGCTGCCTTTTCTTCCCTAGGGTTGAATTTCTTTTTCCTGAAGATCATTGATGCCAGAGGCAGGTGCAGCTTTTGGTTGCTAGAGGAGCATGCGAAACAGTATAGCATATGCTTTTTTTGGTTTAAGTCCCTATTGGGGGCATCGGTTAACATGCTGCTTAACATACTGAGGTCATCCAGAGATTTTGGGTAGGGAGCCATCAATATGCTGGTGACACCCAGCTCTTCCTCTTTCCACCTGATTCCAAGGGGGCAGTTGAGGTCCTGGCTTGTTGTCTAGAGGCAGTGGGAAGCTGGATGTGGGTGAACAACCTGAAGTAAATCCTGCTAAGACAGAGGTTCTCCGCAAGTCCACAATTCAAGGAACTGGACTATTGTCGTGCTCTGAATGGGGTTGCACACCTTCTGAAGGAGCAAGTCCACTACTTAGGGATTCTCCTGTATGTGCAGCTGCTTCTGGATTCCTAGGTGGTGACTACTGGAGAGCCTTTGCTTGGCTTTGGCTGATCCAACAGCTGCTACCACACCTAAATCATTCAGAGTTGACCATGGTGACTCATGTCCTAGAGATATGTAGTTTAGATTACTGCAATGTATGTGGGGCTGCCTTTGAAGGACTGTCCAGAAACTGCAGATAGTGTGGAATGCAGGCACCCTTGTGGTTGTGGAGATTTGTCTGTTTGACACAGTTGGGCTGCTGCTGCACTGGCTGCCAATTTGTTTCCAGGCACAACTCAAAGTGCTAATTCTGACTTTTAAAGCTTTTTACGGCTCAGGACCAGGGTACTTGAAGGACTGCCTCCTTCCATATAATCTGACCTGTCTTCTGAGGTCATCAGAGGGGGCCCTTTTAACCACGCTATCATTGACAGAGGTAAGGGGGATGGTGATGAGGAATGGGGCCTCCTCTTTGGTGGCACCCAGATTGTGGAATCTTCTCTTGAAATTAAGAATCACTCCCTCCTTGGAGACCTTTCGGCAGGGCCTTAGGCCCTTTTTATTCAGGATGGCATTCGACAGCTGACATTATGGACTGGCCTTTTCAATCAAATGTAATTTTTAGCTGTTTTATATTATCTATTGGGCAGTGGCATTCCTATATGGGGGCAAAATGCTAAGAGTAGCAAGAACCTGAGCTCCTGTGTAACGTTCACCCCCACCCCACCCCGCCATTCGCTTCTCGAAGAACCGGCGCTGAGGTTTTGCTCTCCTGTACAGGCAAAGCCTGCTGTCTCTATTGAAGTTTGTCGTGATTAAAAATTTAAATGATAAAAAACATGTTTTATTAAACATAAACAGTAATGTATTGTTTTTAATTCTGTAAGCCACCTTGATTGCCCTTACTGGGAGAAAGGCAGTATATAAATCTTTTAAGAATGAATAAAATATTTTTCTCGCAGTCTGAATTCACCTACTTACATTACGTAAGTTAGTTGCGAATGAAGCTGCTTAGCTGGTCTTGTATGAGTTTCTATTCATAGACTTGGCTGTGTGAAGCAGAAGGGACTGTGTTGGTTTGACTGGTTTCTTGCTGAGTGCTTGGATTTGGACAGAAGCCTAGGTATAAAGGCTTGGAAATGGAGGGCTGATGCAAAGAATACCTTGCCTATTCTTTTGGATGTGTATGCTTTGCTAATCCTGTGATTGATTCCTACATTAAAGAGAACATCATCATGCTACTCAGAGTTACTGTGGATACCAGTCCTCACGGGGTGTTAAATATTTCAAGCTCAGAGTTGTGACCCTGTTAGCATTCTCTGCTGACAACAGTGAGAATATGTGACCTACAATATTGTTTGGTTGTGCATTACTGCAGAGCGAACCGTTCTCCTTTATTCTTGTAATTTTCCTGGGCCAGCTATTCATTGCTTTGGCACCTTGACTTCACCAGTGGAAATGCTTTTTGACAAAGCCCTTTTGTCTATGTTTTTTGAATGAAGCATGCCAAAAAAGTAATCTCGGTTGTGGCATAGATTTGACATTGCTTCAGCTTGGCAGAACTCTGTTACCTGTTCTGCAGCTCCTTTAATGAGTTTGATGTGAATGTTGTGTGTTCTGCCAAACCACCAGATTGACTGATGTCTACAGGGCAAAAAATAGTAGCGCACTGCTGTGCTAATTATAAGAGCCTCAGACTGTGCTCCCAATAGGTGACAAGATGCTGTGAGCCAGATGAGAAATGTAATTTTTTATTTCTTGTAATAAAGAAAACACATGCGGCTTACCAAGTGAATTATCATGCAGCATCATTTATCAGAAATGTTCACAACATTTGGGAAACCAGAAGTTCTATTTACATAAGATTTATTGGTCATGGTCTTATAGTAATGAATTTGGGGTCAACTAGGTTCCTCGATAGAGCTACATGGTCAACATTATGCCCTCATCCAGAATATTTGTGGGTAGCTTGGTATTGCCACTAAAAATAACCAGTTTGCAAAAGTATATTTCCATCTAGTAAACCTGCTGAAAAATTACATTTTTATTTGTTTGTTTTTTTTCCTAGGAACCTTACTGTACCTAGAAAAAACCTCAGCTGTGGTTTTTTACCTGTCTGATTGTTGTGGTCAGATGAATTTGAAATTGCTCTGGAAATAGAAATGGAAAATACCCCACTCTGTCCAAGACCTGAACTGGGAGGCTTGAGCTGACCCAAACAGGAGCCTTTCTCAGACATCATGTCTCTGTAGATAGTGATTGTATAAAGGGCTGCCAGATTGTACCACTTAACCCCAATCCCTGGCTAGTAATGTACATGTGTGCTCCAAGGTGGCATCACATGGAGAGATCCATTCTCTTAACTGACAAATGCTGAACTTGTCTGCATCGTAATCAGGGGGCAGAGCTCAGCAACATGATATTGGGAACTCCTCATGTCTTAGCTATCCATTGAAGAGGACTGAGGAAGAGCCCAATATTTGACTCATAGGCTTTTGTAGTTCTTGTAGTTCTAGGTTTGTAGATCCTTATAGTTCTTGGTAGTCATTTTGCTTCCCAATTCTGTGACTTAAAAGAACCAAGTGTATGTTATACACATATTCAATATAGTTATGTGCTCGTGTTCTTCCATTATATCTGTGATTGCTATTGGATTTTTTAAAAAATGTGTATATTTTGTTTTATAGTTTGATTTTTAACTGTATTGTTAAAGAATTTGTTGTAAGCCACTTTGGGTGCCCTTTGGGAGAAAAGCAGGATAAAAATCAAATAAATATACTTTGTATTATTCCTTAATTTCATTCTCTAAATGTTAAGATCACTGTAGAATTCAGTGTTTTGCCATCAATCAACAGGACATATAACCCCAAATACATTGTAAACATTTCATTTTTTTACAGAGCCTGTGTCATCCTGGGTGTGATATTTCTTCTATCTGCTCTATGTATAGTGATCAAAGCCATCCATGATCTTGCAAATAAATTGCTTCCAGAAGTGGTAAGATCTTGTTTAAAAAAAAAATCCTAAAGTGTAAGATGAAATTTTGAGACTAGACTCTGTTTTGCATTGAGATTATCTTTGGACAGATGCTTGTGTCCTTTCATTCGCCTTATAATGCAGTGGAGTTCCATAAAACTAATAAGGATTTCTGTATATTTTGTGTATTCGACCATTTGATTATATTTTTTCATTGGAAAGGACAGTGTTTCTCCTTTTCACACTGAAATATAAATGCTCTTCATAGTACAGCCCAAACCTCATACCCTTTTAGTATGCCTACTGTAGTTCTGGAAAGGTCTAGAATTTCAGCTACTGCTACTGCTGTGTCCTTCCTCGCAGACTCTTTTCTGCTCTTAAAGGGAGGACACAACTGTGCTTTTTGTATGATAACAAGAGGCTGTTCCTCTATGAAAGAATACTGATAGCCATACTAGCAAGTGGATGACAGATCAGGTTGCATGTGTTATCGTGTTTTCCCCATTTAGCTGAATTTTGTGCAGCCTATATCCACGTTTAAAGAATGTTTTATGGCAGTCTGGGCTGTATTATTGCCAAAACAAGGAGGTTGTACATACCCATCGTGGCTTGTAGCCTATAATAGACTTCTTTTCTAGAAAACTGTCCAATTCCTTTTTAAAGGCATCCGGGCCAGGTGGCAAGGAATTCCACAGATTAATTACCTGCTGGGTAAAAAAGTATTTTTAAGAATACAGTGTTGAACGCAGTGTGAAGGACAGTGATGCCACCATGTATGAGCAGTGGTGTCCTGTAGGAGGAGTAAGGACTTGGGACACTACTAAAGTGGAGCTATAGTAGAACTCTGCAGAGGACCAGTGTTCAGCCGAATGTGGCAGCTGTGAAATCCTGAAAACAAAATTGATTCTGATGCATGTTTGACCAGCAGGAGCAATTGTTTAGAATCCCTGGCCTTTGCCGAAAGGGAGCAGATGCTCCCTGCTCTTAGCTGTAGTAAAAGAATGGGATGGTAGGTTGCACAGTTGACAGCGGAGATACATTTGATAATCTTAAAGGGTCGGGGCGGGGCAGGTCTGAGGCAGAATTCCACTGTGGCATGGAATTCTCTCCTCCCACTCGGGTTTACCTGTGGTGGGCTGCATGGTGCTTGCTTCCTCTGTTGGGGCTCCATTTGGGCATGTCTCTGCGGTGTCCTCCTGGAGCAGAATACTTGCCATAAGCATTCTGAGGAGACAAGTGTTAACAGAGAATACCTTATGACATGGTTTTATTATCAAGTTACGAGAAAGGGCCTAAAGCGACTGATAAATAGCTGCAGAGATTATTGTGATAAAAATAAGCTACAACTGAATTTTGAGAAATCAAAGATTGTGGTCTTCGGGGGATCTTGGAAGCCCTCTCTGTGGACTTTTAGAAGGAACAAAATAGAACAGGTGAGGGAGTTTAAATATCTGGGAATCTACTTCCACTTCAAACACGCATGGACCCCTCACCGCAATGCCGCAGTCTAGTCAGCTAAGGTCACGGCGCAGGCCATTATACGATTTTTCTATTCTAAAGGCAGCTCCTATATTCCAGTTGCCCTAATGGCCCTCAATGCAAAAACTATCTCTCAGCTCCTATTCGGAATTCCAATTTGGATATCTGCATTTAATAATACAGTGGAGAGAATCCAGGCAGCCTTTTTACATAAAATCTTTGGGGTGCCGGGATGTGTGTCTTATGCAGCCTTTTGTCTCGAGTCCGGTCAGCCGACTCTGGAGACCTTGGCCTGGCTAAGGGTCTCTAGATTTTGGCTAAAAGTACACTACCAGACAGATCAGAATAGTTTACTTTGGAACCTTTTGATGGATTCGACGACTGCCCCGGGTTTGGCCTTATTTAACAGAAAGGTTCAGTCCATTGGTCTTGATGTGGATGAATTAGATATGATGCCCTCAGATCAAGCTTTTAGAACTTTGAAACAAAGGCTGCTTGATGTTGAAGACTGCTTGATGTTTTGTTATTGAACAACAAAACAAGGCTTCTGAGGTCTGTTCGCCCCTCTACTTTCAGCTCCCTGTTGCGCCTGGCAGAAAGCCTGAGTATTTATATCATTTAGTGTGCCCTCAAGAGCAAAGGGCTTTCACCCTGGCCAGATACAATACTATCCCCTCTGAATTGCTGTTTGGGAGGTTTAGAGGGATTCCGGTAGAGGAAAGCTTATGCTTGTGTAGTTTAGGATGTGTCAAATCTCTGAACCACATATTATATTATTGTCCATTGTACCAGGATTTGAGGTTGAATTACCTCACTCCAATCCTGGTAAATTGTTCTGGCTGGAGTGATCTGGCTAAAAACCAATATTTTCTAAGGGGAGTTGAAGTAGGACTATCAGAGATGATGGCTAAGTATGTTAAGAGGCTAATGATTAGAGGTAAGGTAATTTAAGAGTGGCTTCCACCTGCTAAGCTCCTGGTATCCCCCTTATTGGATAGGGTGGATGAGTTATTTTATTGATTGGAGATAGGTTTAACCTGTTTGTAACTTTTTTGTTTATGCCAATAAAGGTTCTGATGATGGGAAAAAAAACAGAATATCTTTGCATACATGTTGTGAGGAACAAGAAGTTGCTTGTGCAAAGTACTCCTTTGTGCCTCTATCTCTGTCATTGGCATTACATTCATCTGGCATTGGGGGCATGCCCATTCTCCTCCCAGCTTTGGCCTCTCCACAGGCCAGTTGCGTTTGCATCCAAGTGATGCTCAAGCTACATTGGCATGGTGTTTTTCCAACTTTGTTCTGGCATCCGAGGTGCAACTGTTGGCGGTGGGACTTTTAACCTGGTAGGCCTGACATTGCCCATGTATAATGTACATGGAGATATACTGGTGTATGTTGAGGATAGGATTGGGCATTTAGGGACTCATAATTGTAACTTACTCTAAAAATGAGATTGCTTGCCTTTAGAACGTTTTTAAAAGCTTAGTAAAATAGGTTAGTTGCCTGACTGATTTTCGTGGAATTATCATGTGGTTGGAAAAACCTTGTGCCACCATGAGAAAGTAAGTAACAACATTATTGCTTGATGTGGAACAAAACAATAGATCAGCTCACAAGTTTATCAGAATTGAGATGCATCATCCTTGTATTTCTTTTGGCACGAGAGAGGCAAGTATAATTTTGTGTGTATGTATATTCACTTGCGTCCTCCCATGTGAGAGAACCTGTCTTCTGAGGTTATGGGGGGGTCCTTTTGTGTGTTTTGCCAAAGCTGGTTGGCAGCAGCAGGAGATGTAGGGCCTTCTCTGTGGCCACTCAGCACCTATGGAGCTCCCTTCCATTTAAGCTATGAACTGCATCCTCCCTGACCTTCCAGCAGGGGCAGAACCCATTTTTTATTTTGTATGATCGTGTATTGTATGTAGGCTTATTGATTTGTGTTATTAAAATCAATTACAGGAATAGTGGGATAAAAATGCTTAAATAAACGTTTAAACTGCATTTGTTTTTGAGAGAAGATGTGAATTAGTCTTGCATGGCCTTTTCTTTGTTTCCTCCGTATCTCTAAGGATTTCAGAATGTGTTCAAACTTCTAGCCATGTAGTGAATTAAGGCTGAGGGAGTGCTTTGGGCAAGGCCACATATGAAGTGAACTTCATAATGGAGCGGTTGGCGAGTTTTAACTTAGGCTTTCTGCAACCAAACTTGGGGCCAAGCTAGATGTAATCAGGAGTTTTTGAAAAGCTAAAAAATTCTGGATGTATAGGGGTTAAATTGGATTGAAGTCACAGGATGGGTGGAAGGAGTTTAATCCTTCCTTTATTTTTGATAAATTTTAAATCACTCCTCCCCTCAGAGCTGCTAAATGTCTTGGGGGAGAAAATACAGGTACAATATACATATTAATATGTATTAACATGCAATCAAATAGCAACTGGCCAAAATGGGGGTTTAGCTAGAGCAGTGTTCCTCAAACTGTGGGGCTCACAAGAGACCCACTATGTGGGTAGCCAATTTCAGGTGGTTTGTGTATCACCTAGTGCAGCCATCTTTGAAAATATGGGAAGATGGGATACTGGAAAGGGGAAGGGGCTGTGTGGTTGTTTTGCTTGTATCAAGGTTGTCAGTACGCTTTTTTTCCCTTCTGATTCATTTGCTATTGGAAAATGGCTGAGAAATAACTGGACTGTTGCTGCTTTCTCAGGAAAGCAGCAGGCTCTGGCTTCACAATGATGGCCCTTCCAGCCATGACATCACTTCCGGTGAGCCCTGGAGAGTTTGTCATTCTAAAAAGTGAGTCCCAGTGATAAAATGTTTGAGGATCACTGAGCTGGAGAATGGCATGAGGGAGAAGGACTAGCCATGGCATCAGTCTTATTCAGTCCTTTCTCCATGGCTGCTTTTAACTTAAAAACACATACACGGAGAGAACATTCTGGTAATGAATATTTGCATGTTGTATCTAATTGCAAATAACATTGATTATAAGCATTTTATGGACAGTGAACATTAAAGATTTGGTTCCTGGAAACCTAAATTATCTAATGTATGTTCTGTCCCTTAAAAAAAGAGATCGGATTATAGTATACTTAACTCCAGATACATTGGGTTCTATCCAATGATGTCATCCGAGCGCGCCAACTACCGGAACGCTCGGATGATTGACAGCCCTCCGCCCCTATGGCGGAGGGCTGCCACGCCCCCCCCAAGCCTCACTGCGCCGGAATCGCTCCATTTTAGAGCGATTCCGGACGCAAGGGAGGGTGGGAGGGCCTAGCAGCAGCTCGCCCGTCCTCCAAAGCAGCGGCGCGGCCCAGGAGCTCCGCGGAACTAGCGGAACGGAGTACCAGGCCGTTCCGCTTGAATGATGCCTCTGGTTCTATCCTAACCCACAAACGGAAGGTGCTAATATTAACTCAAGGGGCAAGAGGATGAGCAATCATCGTTAATAATTCCAAAGTCCTCTGCACCAAGGGTGGGTAATCAGATCTCATAACCACACACAGCACTCCAAAATGTAGGACATTCAAGATAAATGTAGGATCTCTCACTCACACTCACTCACACACACACACACACACGTCCTCTTTTAATGCAACCCAATAAATGAAGGACACACATTCAAGGAAGTGATGTGGGCAGCCCCTCTTGACGCTGGCACTCTCTGTCCTGAAATGTAGGACATTTTGAAATTAACCAAGGGCAGAAGGTTGAAATGTAGGACATGTCCTGGAAAAAGAGGACATCTGGGCACTCTGTCTCCACCCCACGTAATGGTGCCTTTGAGGCTCCCTGTTTCTTCAGAACAGATTTTTTTTGCGGAGGAGGGCTGCGGAAAACTATAAGCTCATGGAAGGGAATGAAGGGAATGTTTGCACCTCATCTATTCACTTGGCATTCATTTCTATATTTAGCTGCAGTTCAAAAGGTTCTTGTACTGCTGCATTTTAATTACAATAAAATATTGTATTTTGTTACAATAAAATATTGATATTATCCCAAAATAAGGGACATGAAAATGAACCTCAGACTTTAAGAAGTGGTTTGGAAAAAAATTTCTAGATTCCACGTTTTCATCTCGATTCTTTTGAAATAGTATTAAAAGTATCTTGATTTAATTAATTTGGTTCTCAAAAGAAATAACCTTTTGAGGCTTGTGTCCTGTATGGAAGCAAGTAAATAATGATTTCACAGTTCAGTAATATAAAATGCACATAAATTAAAAAAAAATACAAAAACCAGGTTGGTAGAGTGCTGCTACGCAAGCATACATGTACTTGTTGATGCTGCCTTACATTTTGAATTCTCAGTGTGGTAAATCAATAGCTATTTGTGACTTGGACACTGTGTGCAATTCCCCAGGCAGCAGTGTAATTCATGCAATGAATGCAGGTTGTATTCTATTCTCATTACTGTGGGCAAAGATGTGGCCCATAGTAAAGAGTAAGAGAAATATAATAGTTGACCATAGATCTTCCATTTGTTACAGCGTCAGCAAAGGAGAATGGTTTCTACCAAATTCCAATATTTGCACCAAATTCCAATATTTGATGCACTTCAATAATTATTCAGCTAGCTAAGTCTTTGGTTGTGCTATTCAACAAATTGTACCTCTTCCAGACATCTGTTCCTTCTTAAATGGGCAAAAAGTAGGATTTACAATAGTAAAACAGCCACTGATTTTATTTGATTCACATTGTAAATCAGTGTATTTATTTGATTTATAGTTTACATTTTATATGATTACAAATCAGTTTCTTGAAACCCTTTTGCTAATGTGCTAATTTTAACATTTTTTTCCTTTTGTTAATTGTAATAATTTTGTTGCATGTTTTTGCTTAAGACCTTCCTTTTGTGTCAGACTGCCATTCACTTTGGATGCCCCATTTGTGCATCTAAAACAGGGGTGGCCACACTTGTTTAAGATAAATAAAAGCTACATCCAATAAGCTTCAGATGTTTGAGAGCCACAAGAGAAATGTTTGAGAGCGGCAATATTTAAGAAGCATTTAAATTCTTATTTACTCACAAACTCCCTACTCAAAGTGGCATTGCCCTTGCAATCAGGGGTCTATTGAAACCATCCTCCTTATAATATTCTACTGTCCTCTGCATGCCAGTTCTCATTTTATCTGGGCCCCTTTTTGTATAAAAGATCTGATTCCTCCAATCTAGTGAATCTGAAATTTCTTCTTAATGATTGTCTGATTGAAATATGGAGAGTGTTTCAAAGTTCCAGTTCCTATTCTCGGTGGTTCATAAGCACATCCATAATGAAGTGTGCTGGGAACTTCTTCTGGTAATATTTAATCTGTTTAGTATTTGTGTGTTTTAGGTTTTGTTTGCTTTGTAGTACCATTTTGATGATTTTCTTTGTGTTATGCATGCCAATAAAAGTTACTCATACTCATACGTACCATGAACATTAAACATACGTTTTGATCCAGTGGAGTCTCAGTTTATACCTGGTAAATAATGATAAAGCTTTAACATTTCTTATTCATCTTTTATATTAATTGTGATGCAAAAAGGAGCTCAGCCAACCCATTTCCAAGAGCCACACGCTATATGTCAAAGCTGCCGTTTGGCCACTTCAATCTAGGCGATGGTATGATAGTTTGAATTGAAGATTATAATCTTCAAGTGTAGTTTTCCATTGGTTTTTTGAGGCAAGGCTAGGAGTACAGAGACTTTGTTCAGGATTGGCATGCTGTAGGACAAGTGGCACAGAAAGTAGCAATGTTCTGTTACTTTGCCACAGTGTTCTGCCAGAAACTCCCTACTGGGCTTCCCCGAGGTCCCCAATGTCCACACTAGGCTGACTAGTTTCCCCTTTAAGCAGCCTCAGAGATAGGCAGGGGGTTCCTTCACCCACTGGTTCTCCTCTCTTCCAGCAGTCTTGCTTGGATTCACCGGCTGGCTAGCCTCCTCCAGACTGCCCTCATCACCGGCTTAGCTCAAGATACCCTAAGTCTAATTTGGCACCACAAAACACCACAAAACACTAGGCAGTCAGCTTACTTAAGCCACATTTGCCTCTTCCACTCTAGATGGCTCTGTGGCATGGCAGCCATACAACAACTCCCAATAGTCTCCCACAACAACCTTACCTTCCTTTATCCAGTCCTTCCTTTATCTAGTCCAACAGTCCATCAGTCCATCAATCAATCAGTCTGTCCGTCCGTCCCCTACACCTACTTGGTGCCAATCACCCTTTCTTTAACGATCCATCCATTCAGCACCTACCCAGTGCTAACTTACTGAAGCTCCTGCCTCAACTTTATACTGAGGCAGGCCAATTGGTGTCTGTTGCTGGGGAGGCTCTAGCTCATCAGCCACACCATTTTCCACCTGTGCTAACCTCCCTTCATAGCCAGGGCCCTCATCAGCCTGCAGCTGTGTTCCTGCTGCAGGCAAAGACCTTGGGGGTTAACCCTGTAATCCCCGGCTGATATGGACAAGAGGCCACTGCTGATACCATTCCCTAACTCCTGGGAGTATCTTCTATCTCTTCCAATACACACAGTCAACCCTTCCAATCAGCCCACATTTTTTGGGTGGGGTGGGGGGTTGGCTCAGAAGTGAATGCATTTGCCTTAGGTAGGCAGCAGAAGAAAAGAGAGAGGAAGGCGTATCGAGAGGGGGCCACAGTAGTACCCATTGTTGGTGGGGGTGCAATATCTTGAACCAGACTGGCTACTCTGAGATGTTTGCTACAGTTAGTGATGTTTCAGCTTGCAGTTTTTCAACCCGTCTGTTCCATTGGTGTTGGATAACTGCTGATCTTGGAATAGTTTGGGAAGACCCTGTTTGCAGCCTCCACTTCCCAATCTTGCCATGCCAATTTCTGCATGCCTTCTTTTTTGTGTGCTTTATTTACGCGGGCCTTGCTGCAGTTGCCAAATGGTGGCAAGAAGCCAGCCCTTACTTCCAACACTTTTTTTTATAACTCCACATCTCTGTCTTCACACAATGCTCGTTGAAGTGGGAATCTTTGCCAATGACAACATTCTAGGAATGCATCCACTATTTGACAGTTCTTGCTATTTCCTGGTTAAAAAAGGTAAACGTTTTCCCACGACCGAATGGTCTAGTTGTGACTGACTGTAGGGGGCGGTGCTCATCTCAATTTCTAAGCGAAGAGCTGGCATTTGTCCTGAGGATGAGCTTCCATGGTCATGTGGCCGGCATGACTCTACGCTGTAGCGCACGGAACACCATTACCTTCCTACTGAAGTGGTCCCTATTTATCTACTCGCATTTTTAGGTGCTTTCGAACTGCTAGGTTGGCAGGAGCTGGGACAAGCAACGGGAGCTCATTCGGTCGCATGGTCTCGAACTCCCAACCTTCCGGTCAGAAAGCCCAGCAGCCCCGGTTTAACCCACAGCGCCACCACGTCCCTCTGCACCTCCGCGTTTCCTTGTTACTGCCTGCTTAAAAGACATAAAAATAAATAATGATTTTGAGTAGTAGTTCCATGGTCTTTTAGATATACTAATTCCATTTTGTATGATCTTGACAAGCCCAAGCATGTGTCAGCTGTACTAATAATAGGTTACTATAATCTTGTCAATTCCTGCACATTTGTTTTGAAGAAAATAATCTATTTACAACTGACACCCTCCTTCTCATCCTATCCTCTAGCTGAGGAGTTAAAATCCCCTCGGTAGCTACAGAGAGGTTCAGTGATTTCTGATTTATTTGAGTCAAAGCAAGCCTTTCCAATCTCTTCTGTATGAGAAGGATCACACCAGTATAGGACCACTCAGCAGGAGATTAAGGAAGACAAAATGATTTAAGTTGTATATCCTCTGTCTGAGATGGCTGAAAGTCAGGTGATCTTGGCATGTATCAGTATACCTTTCAGAAAGGTAAAGAAGATGAAGGAATAAGGAAAAGGAGAGGAGACATATAAATCTAATTTGAATTGGTTCACTCTGCATTCCTTTAATAATGACATCCATCTTGGACTCTTTCTTTTATGCAGTACTTTTTATGTCCTTCCTCTGAATTGCTCAGGGCAGCCCCTGTACCTTTGCCACCTTCTGTTTCCCCCCCCCCCCTGGGGATTTGATTACACTGACAAATAGTGGCTGGGCACAGATAATTAAATCCAAGCAAGATGTTTTATGAACTAAGAAACTCATGACACCGAACCGAAGGAGTATTGCATAATGATTGGGGAGTTTTTAAGAGCATGTTTGATAATTTTTGGAGGACCTACATTGTAGTCATGAGATTATTTTCCTGTACAAATTGTGAATAGTTGTTGCTGTTAACCTGGGGGTCATTACAAGACTTGACTTTTCATTATTGGGCTGAACCCCTGCTAACTGGGCAAGAGGCACTTTTTCAAGTGGTGTCCTCTTATATTTAGCAGGGGGAGAGCAATTGTCCCTCTTCGCCCCAGCACAGTGTCTTTCTCGTGGCTGTTGCTGGTGGTGTCCTCCATTCTTTTAGACTGTGAGCCCTTTTGGGACAGGGAGCCATTTAACTTTAATGTTATTATTTGCCTGTAAACCGCTTTGTGAACTTTATGTTGAAAAGCGGTATATAAATACTAGTGATTGATTGATTGAAAAGGGTCTTGGGCTAAAGTCTGAAAACAGCATCCCATTGCAGTTCAACACATCCAGGAACATCCTCCCCTTTTAAGTGGGCAATTAAATAGTTTTACCCAGGGTGTTTATGTCTAGATGAAGTTTTTGATGCCAACTGTGGTTTTAATTTGGTTGTACTTACATGGGAGCTTCTCTCATGTACAGTACAGGTTTTCAATCAATCAGAACCTTTATTGGCATACAATACACAAGACATAATAGACAATACACAATACAAGGGGTTTAAATAGAGTAATATAAAATGAAAAATAAAAATGAAATAAAATATATAAGATATAAAATGCTAAGGCAAGGATACTAAGATAGCTTGTCTCTAGGATGTAGCGTCTGATATTTCACAAGATAGTGTAAAAAGACTGTCTTCTCAACAACTACAGGATCATCTGCTGACAAGGCATTCTTTAGAACAACATGGTCAGGATAGCTGCTCCACTTCCTCAGTAGAGGTGCTAAGAATTTCTTACGAGGGGCCGAGTGGAGTAGGCAGTGAGGTTTTCACAAGGTTAGCACGTTGTTCTTGCTGTGGACAGGCACTTTCCCGCATCTCAAAACGGTGCACTGGGATAGGAACATTATGAAACAATTCAAGTAAAATTACTACTTCGAACTGGAGAGGATCCAGTTTAGGATCCGGTATCTGGAATTCTGCAGGCCTGTTTTATGCAGTGTTTTGGATTACATACAGGTACTTTCCTAATCTGTTTGTTTATATTTTGCCCTTATGGCAGCTTGCACATAAAAAGACTCCCCCCCCCCACACCCATTGGATCAGGCCAAAGGCCCATCTAGTCAAACTTCTTGTGGCCCACCAGATGCCTCAGATACATATTGTCTGTCTACTTTGCAGACAGTACAGCTATAGGTAAGCTTTGATACAGCAGAATTGAGCAAAGCCAGGGACCCACTTTTTAGAATGACAGTCTGTCCAGGACCCACTGAAAGTGAAGCCATGGCTGGAAATGCCGTCATTGTGACACCAGAGTTTGCTGCTTTCCTGTGAATAAGTTGTGTTATTTCTCAGCCAATTTCCAATAGCAAAGTGAAACAGAAAGGGAAAAAAGCCTGTTTACAACCTTGACACAAGCAAAAATAGAGAAGGCAGTTGTAGGAAGGATACGTTGCTTTTTTTGTAAGTGTGTGAGGGAGACACTGTCAGAATTGATGCTGAGTGACTGCTTCAGTGACAGTTCACTTGTGTAGCGAGAAATGGTTACAGTACACCTGTTTCAACAGCCAGCACATTATTTGTTTTCCTCATCTGTTGTTCCTTGATTAAGTAGTTTTATTGTTTCTGCCACTGATGTCTCTACATGTAAAAATCATGTGATTATTAAAAGTTAGTTACCAATTTCAGTTGATTATATACAAATGTAATTGCTTTTGAGTCTTTTCTTCATCCTGCAGCCATTGGTCAACTTTGTTGCGCTATCATAGAACATTCACAAATATATTAACCGGATTATATATTCAACTAACATGTGTAGAAGATTTCACATAGCTACTAGTGACAGAAAGAGCTATGTTGTGATGAGTGTTGAGAAGCACAGGAGTCGGAATGGCATAGGGTAATGGTGCCAAACTAGGAGCCATGGAAACCAGCCAGGAAAGCTGCAGAGTTCTCATGAAAAGCCTGCCATTGATTGAAATTGGCTCCTGACCCAGTTTGAGAAAGAGTGATGTATAGGATTGTCACCCTAATGGGGAGCCCCAGTCAGTGGCCCAGTAGGTCGAGCCACCAGTTAAAAAGTTTGGGAACCACAGGTGTAGGGATTTTTCATATACAGATAAAGTCTTGTATCCATGGGGGATCCTTTCCAGGCTCCCCCTGTAGATATGGGGAAACTCTATCTTCATGGCCCCTACAGCCTATTAACATAGTTTATAACCTTAACAGGGCAAAAATGATCTTGGTTTAACAAGTCACTATAAGCATTTAAACTTATAGCAACATTATGGTTGGCTACTTACAGCTTGAATGCTTGAAAGGACTCGATTAATGTTAACGGGAAGCAGGAAGTTAACTGTTTCCTGTTAGCATTGATCCAGGTTTTTTTTCTTCAAGCATTCAGGCTGCTGGCAGCCTGTCTCATTTATTTTAAGTATTTTATCCTGCCTTATTCCACGAAGGCTTGAATGCTTATAGCGGCCTGTAAAAGATCATTTTTAAAACTACGTTAATCGGTGTGTGGGTGTGGGACTCTGGATCCACAGATTTGCAGATAATTGATCCACGGGACCCCGGCCGTATTGATTTATGTCAGTCAACTCTCTCTGTGTTCAGGACATTGGTACATATTGTATATACTTATGTACTGTACGTCTAAAACTTTGTGCCTGAAAATTGACCCTGAAAACATGGATCGATATGTACATGGGTCAATATGGTCAATAAAACTTGTAACAACAGCTTGGGTTGGTACTGGGCTAAGAAGCAAAAGGCAAGGGGGTTGGAAAACAAAGAAAGCCATGTTTCTTACCAGTAATTGTTCTCAGGCACACAGGCAGCAAGCAAAAAACTGGTAGCCATTTTTCTCCTTCTCCAGCCATTTTCCTCCTTCTCCAATTCTTCAACTTCCAGAGAAGTTGAAGGTACTTATGGGAATTGTAGTCGTTATGAGGGCTGCTGCTATGGAGATGCTGTACTGCATTCCTCACAAAGCCCACAACTCCTGTAAGTAGGGTTACCAGATACAAACTGGGACAGAGTGCCAGAATACAATACCTTTAACCATTGTATAGAAGAGGGAAATTGGGCAGGTGCAGCTTTTGAAACCCTTCCATGATGAGCTGCACCTGCCCAAATTCCCTCTTCTATACAATGGTTAAAGGTAGAGGCATTCTGTCCCAGTTTGTATCTGGTAACCCTATCCATAAGCACCTTCATCTCTCTCCCTTCTTGTCTGGAGAATAGCTCAATTTCTGTGCTGCTTCAGAAGAAAGTGAAATGGCTCTGGTTTTTTGTTGGCTTTCTGCTGCTGCCTCAGAACAATTACTTGATGAATCATTTTCAAAGAATTTCATAACCCCCTTAAGTTTTACTCTTGATTTATCCATGGGTCATAGCAAATTTTATTTTTTTGCTCCAAACTTCCTCTCTACTTATCCATGAGATTGTCTTATGGCATAAATATATGTGGTGTATACATATGTGCAAATATATGTGGCATAAATATATTTGCTGCACCCGTACTTTTGTCTAGGATGGAGTTTATCAATGACTAAAGATGTTTGAAAATGGCTTACTTCTAAGCAAGATAACACCGATTGTGTTCAGTAAGACTTAGGCTGTAATCCTATCTTACTTGCCTCTCTTACTGACAAACAAACCCCTCTTACTGACTATTCCAGTGCAATGATGTAAAAGAGGATTCTGTTCATATATATGTGGTGATCTACTGTCGCATACGGTGATCTGTGGGAAAGGATGGTAGTTGAACATATGATGTCTATACCTATAGTTATGCAAGTGTGTATGGTATAAGAAACAGACTGCAAAAAACAAAACCACGATACGTTAATTTCAAACAGAAATACCTGGATTATGAAAATGTTCTGTAGGGAAAATGTAATCTTCTGTTACAATTCAATGCTGTTTCTCTAATTAAGATAGTCCAGGGTGGCAGTGGACAATTAAACTAGATGGATTTGTCCCCGTGCGTAACGATTTTCAGAAGCAATGGCAAGTAAAGAGAAAATATGAGTCGAGGAAGAGAAGGGGTCCTGGGGGAGATGGCAGCAGATGGTCAGGCGTATTTTATTAATTTAGTACTGTATTAAAATGTCTCTTCTGATCATTTTTCTGGAGGCCGAATTAGATTTGCAGGAGAGTAGTTCACAGCTGAACCCTGTGATAGATACTCCTAAGACTGACTCCTGGGGTGTTCCTGGTGACAGTAGGCACCAGTCCACTTGCTGAGCTTCTTTCCATTTGATTTTCATCTGGGTAGCAAGTTATTCAGCTCTGCTGTCAGACTCCTTTCTTTGATTGGTGGTGTACGATAAAACTCGCTTCCAAACTGTCACCTGAACTGGAAACTGTTCAGTGCTCATAATTTGGATTTTTAAAAATACTATAATGTATACATTTGGAGGGGGGAAACCCTGGGAGATGTATTACAGAATAGGAAACCTGTACGGATGTTGTGATTACCTCCATTTGGTAGGTGCTTTACTGCTACTGTAGAACATCCTTGCAGTAGATTCCACTAGATGCTGTACCTGGGTGTACTGAAGTACAAAGAAAACAGAACTTTCTCTCTTGCTATCCATTTTTTCTCCTTGACTCTCTGTCTTCACTTTTGGCTCCTATTCCATCAATCTGGGCTATACAGAAATGCTCAGATATTTTCATTTCTAATCGCACCAACAGTATTATATAGGAAATAATGTTCCCTAGGGGAAGAAATAACTTTATTTTTTGAAAACCATAGAAACCATACTGCTTTGTTAAACTAAAAAAAATCTGAGTATCCAGGAATTTAATTATGTTTTAATTACGTTGAAACAGTCAATAACAGATATATAGAATGGCTTCATATAGAATGGGGGACATAATCTGGAGTTGATTGTTTGCCTGCCTGTATTTTCAGACCACTGCAGTGGGCAAAATTTGGCTTCATGAACTATGTGTACTGTAGACTGTTCACAACTTGTAGGATGATGGTATCCAATTTGGAAATACGCATGTACAGGTGGGGATTTTGCAAGGGCACTTTATTCTCTAAAGAGCTTAGTAAGATCTTGCATAGCACATCTGCAGCCAGTACATTTACCTTCCATTGAAGTGAAACTGCTGGCTTGCATGTGCAGAAGCCCCATGTAAGCTCATTTTGTACATGTTGTAGGTCAGGATATAAGACTGCTAAAAAGTCTTTGGGGAGGACAAAAAGCTTAACGCCTAGTCAAGTTACAAGTTTTGGATGTTGATCCTGAGTAGCTGTGAACATTGTGTGGCAATGACACAGGTGACTCCTGCATCTGCTTTTCATATTTCCAATGTAATATCTGAAGAAGCATGTTGGCAAGAGCATAGCCTGCACATCTCGTCATGGGAGATAAGTTATGTCTTTGGACATTACATCTAATGTATGAGAAAGTAGATATGCATCACTCATACCAAATTCCTTTGACCACTTTATATTCTGTGACCAATTAATATTTCCACTTTCTTTTTCAGGATGATTTTCTGTATAGCGTTTCCATTTTAAGTGGAATCCTTTGCACAACTTTGGCAGTCATCAAATTTATGTTGGGAAATGTGCTTACAAGCAGAGCATTGTTAACCGATGGTAAGTGGCAAATATTTTCCCCTGAGAGATGTTCTGTTACTGTTATAGCAGATAAAATGAGCATAAGCAATGACAATTTATGAATAGATTAGAGGAGAATACCAGTTAATGCATATCTAACAAATTTATTGATTTTGTTTTTTAGTGATTGAATGCAACATCTGACTCAGTTTCCTGATTCAGAAAAATAGATTTTTCTTTTAGATGTTTCAGGCTGCTAGTTTTAGGAAAAATAAAGGAATCTGGGGGTGCAATCCTAATCTAATTTCTAGCACTGGGGTAAAGGAAATACAGGTCTGAAGGTAAGGGAACAAACATACTTTTACATTGAGGAGGCCCCCCAAGACTGCCCTCGAACTGCAGGATGCAATACATGCCCCATTGGCACAGCTATGTCAGTGCTGGAAAATTGGAAGGATTGCAGTCTTAGGAAGATTAAAGAGAAGTAGCCTCATGAAAGTGCAGAGGCCAATAAACCTAGAAAAAGTAAGTCAAAGAAGATATTGACAAGCAAGTAAAAACAATTAGCAGTATTTAGGATAGTCTGATGGGAATACTTATTGCAGGAAACCAAATATTCCCAGTCCTGCATCCATACTAAATATAAATGCTCACTTCATATTGCAAGGGAACACATGGGACTGAGGGATCAAAATATATTCTGTAGCCAGTTACTTACTTCTGCTTCATTGACTGCGCAAAAGCCTTTGATTGTGTGGCGCACAACAAATTGTGGCAAGTTCTTGAAGAGATGGGAATACCAGACCACCTTATCTGGCGGGTCAGGAAGCTACAGTTAGAACCGGACATCGAACAACTGATTGGTTTCAATTGGAAAAGGAGTACGACAGGGCTGTATACTGTCACCCTGCTTATTTAACTTATATGCAGAGTACATCATGAGGAAGGCCGGCCAGATGACTCACAAGCTGGAATCAAGATTGCTGGGAGAAATATCAACAACTTCAGATGTGCAGACAATACCACTCTAATGGCAGAAAGTGAGGAAGACCTAAAGAACCTTCTGATGAGGGTGAAAGAGGAAAGTGCCAAAATTGGCTTGAAGCTCAACATTAAAAAAAACTAAGATCATGGCAACCATTCCCATCACTTCCTGGCAAATAGAAGGGGAAGAAATGGAAACAGTGTCAAGAGTTAATTTTCTTGGGCTCCAAGATCACCGCAGATGGTGACTGCAGCTGTGAAATTAAGACATTTGCTTCTTGGGAGGAAAGCAATGGCAAACCTAGACAACTTAATAAAAAGCCGAGATATCACCCTGCCAAGAACAGTTCGCATAGTCAAAGCTATGGTTTTCCTAGTAGTCATGTATGGCTGTGAGAGCTGGACCATGAGGAAGGCGGAGCGCTGAAGAATAGATGCTTTTGAATTATGGTGTTGGAGAAGACTCTTAAGAGTCCCCTGGACTGCAAGGAGATCCAATTGGTCAATCCTCCAGGAAGTCAAGCCTAATTGCTCTCTGGAAGGACAAATCCTGAAGCTGAAGCTCAAATACTTTGGCCACCTTATGAGAAGAGAGGACTCTTTAGAAAAGACTCTCATGCTGGGAAAGGTTGAAGGCAAAAGGAGAAGGGGGCGGCAGAAGATGAGATGGTTAGTGTTACCGAAGCAAAGAGCATGAAATTGGGCAAACTGCAGAAGCTAGTGGAGGACAGAGAGGCCTGGCGTGCTGTGGTCCATGAGGTTGCAAAGAATTGGACATGATTTAGCAATTAAGCAACAACAAGCCAGTTACTTCTGTGTGGATTATTCCCAATCCCAAATTAGTAGCACTGCAAGATTAATGTTGGTTCCTCTTGATATATGAAACAATCCTAGTGTCTTTCAGCGGTAAATTGAATTTAAGGTCAAAATACTATAGTGTGAAATACGAGCCTTAATAGTTCATGGCACAACTGCTGATGCAGTGTACCAGTAGTACCTCGTGTGGCCCAGGAACAGAGGTATTTGCAGTTGTCCCAAGGTCTTGTGAGACTGTAGGTCCCAAGAACTCAGGACACATCACTAGACCTTGAGAGTCCCACGGTAGTGGCCTCCAAAACATGACCAAATTGTAGGACTTACACAGTGCATGATTTCTTCCATCCAGGCGGCTGCGTATAAGAATTCCCAGATGCTGCAAGAAAGGGGGAGATATTTAATTTACCAAGGGACAAATCCTGCTACTGCATTGCATATGACTAGTTCTTAATGAAGCAGAAAACATCTGTTTCTGAAGTCTTCTAAATTGAAGCTTGTTAAATTGAGGATTCACTGTAACTGGTGCAGAGCAACTTTGGGAAGCTTTTTTTTTTTTTTCTGGAAACACAGGCAAAAAACAGTTTCTTGTTTAAAAGGCAGGAGAACTTCAGCCATGCTTTCCCAAGCCAATCTATCAGAGAGATTCTAGTGTGCTTGAACTGTGAGCATAGAACACCAGAGAGAATAAACAATAGCGCTCTTTTCTCACATCATCCACTGGGCTGCCTTGGGCAAAACGAGGCTGTGCTCACCGCAAACTTTCCAGGTAACTTTTCCTATAGGTAAGAAAAGGCTACATTCCAATAAAGGTTTATCAGTCAAAAAAAAGGCTACGTACAAAATCTTAATGGAGATCAGGAAAAAGTTTGTTACCTTGAATGCAGCAGACATGTAGAGGGATTTGTGGGAACAATGAAGTAGAAGAGGGAGTATGTAGGCCAGTTGAATTTAAAAAAAGTCTTCATGAACTGGCTAAACGGATAGGCTGCTTTGCCCCCCTCCTGTATTTTTCTGTTTATAATCAGGCCTATCAAAACCTTCAGGTTTTCAGCTTAGCCCCCTGATCCTTGCTGCCACCTACAGCTATTATAGGGAAGCGCCTCTGACATCCACAGCCCAATGGATAAGAAGCCCTCTACCCTGAAGATGTGCTGGGCTGCCAGGCTGTTTCTAGGGGATATTTCCATTTAGCCTGCTGCAACATGAAACCTGCTTATCATGTTGTGTCCTCTTGGAGACTTCAGTCTGAAAGATGGTCTATTCATAAAGTACTCTTTTTCCCTGTATGCCCTAATGTCCAGTGTAATTCATAATCAGTCACATCCTTTGAAAGAGCCAGGAAGCTTCCCTCTCCAGCCTTTAATTACGTCCTTGTGATAATTGTGTTGCTGCTGATTTTTTAACTAGTGAAATTAGGGGCTGAACTCTGTAATTAACTTGGTAGCTGTGTTTTCTGTCCTTTCAGGCTATTTTAGCCAAATGTAGCTCAGCCTAGATTTCTGCAGTTGTTATTTTTGAGCTCCGTGGAACTGAATTTTTGGGAAGATTCCCTTCCGCCCACCAGTCAGCCAGAGAGTGAGGGGGATGCAGTAGCAGTTGGCCAAGCTGAGTTAACATGTCTCTTGTGTATCACAGCCACTGACGGGTTTGGGTTTCCTACTAATTTGCTTCCTCCTACGACAGACTGTAGAACTGGAAGTTTCTCTAAACAGTACAGAGGCGAGCTCCAAATGTTCTGTCTGAAACATTCCTTTTTTCCTGTGTGTTCCAAGTCTCTCATTTTGTTAATATGCTAAGGAGAATGCAGAGGTCAGTGTTCCTCTAATGGTGGGTTGGGACCTACTAGGTGGGTTGTGCAGCACTTAGTGCAGCCATCATTGAAAATATGGGAAGCTGGGGCACTGGAAAGGGGGAGGGCTGTGTGGTTATTTTGCTGGCGTCAAGGTTGTAAATAGGCTTTTTTCTCTTTTCTGATTCACTTTGCTATTGAAAAATGGCTGCGAAATAACCTGACTTATCGCTGCATTCTCAGGAAAGCAGCAGGCTCTGGTGTCACAATGATGTCATTTCCTGCCATGACATCACTTCTGGTGGGCCCCAGACAGATTGTCATTCTAGAAAGTGAATTCCGTGCTAAAAGGTTTGAGGACCACTGGCATTGATATTTTGTACCCTCCATTGTTGTCCATCTGTTATTATGACCCATCTGGATTGAGAATCTCTGATTTCTAAAAGTTCTGGTATTTGGGAAGGGCCAGGATAAAATGTAAGGCAGGCTGGTGCACAGCTTAGTTGATAACCAACATAAGCAGAATTTATAGCAAATCTTTGTGTTACATCCATAGGCTGACACTGACAGATATACTGAGCAGAGCACCCTGGGTCCTAGTGTGTGTGTGTGGGGGGGGGGGAGGGAGGAGCGGCGCAGAGAAGTAGGTATAAAAGTGCACTTCATAGTTATTGAAACAGTCACCACATTGCTCTGCCAATGCCCAACAATGCCTGTAAGGAACCATTAGGGGGGAAGAGCTCAGCACTGTGACTTCTTCCTACGCTGCAACTTTCAAGCATGCCAACTATGTGAAAATGCTGCTTGGAACTTTTTCTCACGTTTTTTTGGTTTTCCAAAATATTATTAACTGGTTCAAGTGGTAAAAGCCAAAACCAACCAATAACCCCCCTTCCCTCCCCTTGTAGGACTTCTGGCAGTACAGGAACTTTTCTGTCCGAGTATTGGGTGCTGGTCATGGATGTCTATTGGTGGATGGTTGAGGACTGTTACTACCTTGGTGGCAGTGACATGGTATAGATTTGCACATGCATCTTTATTTTGGAGAGCCTCTGCACATGCTTGGATAGCGTGCCTTCTGTGTCTGCAAACCAGGACCTAGATCATACCCATTCAGGGATACCCTTTTTATCACTTAGAAGAATGCTCATGGTTTTCACACTTAAATACTGCACAGTTTGAGGGTAAGCACCACCACCAGAGGCCTTAAGGAGGGGCTGTGTGCAGCAAATGAAGAACTCTTCCTCAAAAAGGCAATTGTGCAAGGAAATAGGCAGCATCCCAAGTAGCCAGACTGTATTTGCTCTTGTGTGACATGATCAAAGTGACATCTTGTGGCCTGAATGTGAACTACAATGCATTTTTTCCCCACAGGGTTTTAGTTTTTGAGCAATGATACTCCTTAACAGTTGCGGATATGAAAATCTATTCACCACTTCATCCTACATTTCTAAGAGTGCAATCCTAACCTGGAGTTAGGCCAGCAAAGTTTGGCCACCACAAGGGCCACCATAAAGCGCATTTGGACCACTGTCTGAGTCAGGGAGGGTGGTGCATGTCTGTGTGCTGACCTTTCTGACTCCGAGAGTGGCCCAAACATACAGTGTCCCTTGTGCTGGTTAAACTTTGCTGGCCTAACTGTGCTGGCCTAACTCCATGTTACGATTGCACTCTAAATAACCTTTAGCTGGGAAGTTGCTTAAAAAAATGCAGTTTTTCATCCCTTTCTTTAGTGTATAACGATTGTGCTCTGGTGTGTACTGTTACAGGCACTTGGATGGTGTCTGCTTAATATGACATGCTCTGATTACTTCCCATGCCCATATCTTTGGGCTCCTTAAACAAAAACACAGACCATACTTCTATTTTTGAGTCTCCCCTGGCTGAAGCTTTGCTGCCTTACTTTCAGGACTCATGTAACAGTGCTAAAAGGCAAAGAAGATGAGGCAGATCTCCCCCTTATTCCTGCCTCACCTGCTTAGTGTGAAAACTGTGCATAGGTGTCTTTTAGATTACATGTGCATGCTTCTGAAAGCTTTTCTGTGGCAGCAGCAGACCTCCCCCCCCCCATTTGCTCAGTTGTCACATTGCAACTACTACCACAGGAGCGACAGGGGCAAGGGCACTGGCATTGTAAAATTGGTGTAAAATTAGTGATCCGATTCCAGAGACCATAGGGGAAGAAGATGCAGTTGTTTCTGTTACATGTACTTACATGTAGCTACTGTAGGGGCGAAGCTTAAGGCTCTGTGCCAGAGTTTTCAAAGGGGTTCGAAGGCAGTAATGGAAAAGACATACCAGTGTTGGGAGGGGGGCAGTGAGGGAGGAGGAGCCACTTGCCGAGCAGGAAGCCTTGGTACAGTAGAGGAGCAAAGGGTACCGCCAGAAGTGCAGTGGGATAGGGGAACTGAAACTGTGGGGAAGAGGTGGCCACGGGAGGCTTTGAAGGTGTGGATAGAGAGGGAGCCTGTGCTGGATTCAGATGCAAGCAGGGATTGGAGGGAGGGAGGCGATTCGCTCAGAGCCTTGAAAGAGGTGAATGATGTTGGGCAGCAGAGTGCTGGATGGAGGCGAGGATAAGCCCTTGGGGAAAAGCCCTTGGGGGAGACAAGCCCTTGGGGGAAAAAAGTCCAAGGTTCGAACTGCATGAGATTTATGGTTCCTTGAAAAGTAATGGTAGCGTTTCTACTGCAGCAAACTAATTCTATTCAAAATTAGACAGCAGCAGTGGCTGTTCTGGGAAGAAACTTGGGGAGATCCAGAGCACTGGGGATTTTCACCGATCTCTCCCTCCCGCCCTCTCCCTTTCCCTTTTTAAAAGCGAGTATTCATGGGCGTGACTGTCTAAATATAGGTCTGCATCACATAGCTCCAGTGGGTAGAATAGACTGTCTTCACCATTGTGTCTTTGGACCCTGCCAATCTGGGGTGTTCCTTAAGGATCCCTTCGTCTCTCTGTATTCGGTTTGTGTCAATAGGTTCTGCTCCTAATTTTTACTTTTCGTTTCAGGTTTCAACTCTCTGGTGGGCGGAATAATGGGATTCTCGATCCTCCTGAGTGCAGAAGTTTTTAAGCACAATGCTTCTGTCTGGTACCTGGATGGAAGTATAGGTGTTTTAATTGGACTTACAATATTTGCCTACGGTGCCAAGTGAGTGCGGTTGCTCCTCTTTGGTTTCTGCTTTGTGTCAGTGCAGCTGCTTGCTGAACAGGGATTGTGATGGTCTATGCCAGTGGGCTCCAAACTGCAGCAAGGAAAATCTTACCCTGTGTGAACAGCAGTTTGCATTCTGCTGGGGAAGGCACAAAAAAAACCCGTGTACCGCTCCAAGGGGTCTTTGCTGCCAGCCGCACACGTGTGGAACATTGGCTGTGCAGCTTGCTGGGGCAGCAGATCCTGGAAGCGGCTGGCCATGAAGACCCCTGGGAGCTGTAGTGGGGTCTTTCATGTGTTCCCAGCGGAACACAAACCACGGCTCACACTTTGGAAGGAAAAGGGAGGCACCAGATTCAGTCCACGGGCTGGAGTTCGGAGCCCACTGGCCTGTGCCTTGTCTGATGTTTGAGGCACGGAGTAGGCTGGAACCTACACACTTGCTGCAATTATGTTCACCTTTCGCTGATAACTGTACATTAGTTTGTGATTCAGCCTTGACCTTTCTACCTCATTACTTGCAGAGTTTCTTATTGGTTACGAACAATGGGCATGTGCAGATTTATGAGCCCCGTGCGTAAATAAAAAGGGGTGGTGGTTTCTCAGATCACATTTTTCACATTAAATTATATAAGGCACCAGTCTTGCTTACTCTGAGATGAAGAGGTGTCTCAAATCTGTTCCTTTTCTCTACAATGGCTGTTCCTGCAAACAGCTGTGGAAATCAAAAGCAGCAGATTGTAGCTTTGTGCTGATCCAAATCCTGGTTATTTTTTTTAATAATAATTTGCTTCAGTGGGGTGTGCAACTTGCACACCCCAGTGCAGTCAAGAACACCCAGCACTACTACCCACTGTTTTCTGCTTGCTACTTGTGACCGTCATCCTTGATCAACATCTGTTTTCATTCCAGGCTACTTATGGATATGGTTCCCCGTGTACGGCAAACGCGTCATTATGAAATGTTTGAATAAAGGGAGCGCTACAAGTACTGAACCAATTTGCAAATGTGAAAACATCTTGGCAAGTGGTGCCAATGAGATTTTACAAAAAATGCACTTTGTTTCCCATGGTATTTTTCATTTAACATTATCTATCAAGGGAAAAATCTATCTGTACAAATGGCAAATACGTGCACTGCTTAGATCGTGGCAAAAGCAGCAACAGCAGCATTTTCCTTTTGACTGTGCTATTAAAATCCTGCAAGTGGCAACAGAACTGAACAGAGTTTGCAATTTTGATACACCTGCTGCATTCTCCTGGAGGGATGAGAGTTCTTGAAGACACGCAGTAGCTACCTCTAGAAAAGGGCCACACTTGAAAAGGGTAGCCACACCAGCCTCCAGCTGCTTAAAGACTATTCCATTTACTGTTGTATGAGCTGCTGGAGGCAACATCAGATTCTGTCTCTGTTCTGTCAAATACAGACAAGAAGTGGCTTTCAGTTGTGCTGCTCCCAATTTTCCAGAACGAGGTTATGAGTGAGATGTTGCCAATGTCTTCTGCTAAGAACGTCGTGGTATATTGTACTTAACTTATGGATGCCAGCAGCCATCACGTGATGCTTGGTTGACTTTTTTAAATTATAGCCGAAGATAGCCCAGAAGACGCAACCACACATCCCTGCCCCCTCGGCTCAATTCCCACTGGTTAGAAGAACTTCATAAAAGTAGTTTGAAAATAGAGCAAAAGTTGAAATTGATAGATTTCAAGCAACGCACATGGTATGTTTTGCTGCACGGACAATATAAGCACAAAGTATTTATACAGGCAAAAGCCAAAAAAGTAAGGAGTGAAGTTTGATTTTGTGTCTGATTGTATTATACACTTATATATTGGTATGTATGGCTAAAAACATGGGTGTCCTGTTGTCTGGTACAAGTAAAGCAGTGATTATTTCAAGCTGGTAGCAAGCTGGTCCTTCCAGCTCTTAGGATATTCTTTAGGTATTCATGTTCCCCACCACGTCATCTTATGTGGTAGAGTATCTGGATTAAAAACTCCAACTCCCATCATGTATAACCAATAAAGCCATTAACCTATTACTTGTATTTAGCCTCTGGAAAAGCTATCTAGCAAATACATTGAGTAGTCTTCCTGTACAGACGTCCATTGAGATAGACTGTGTGCCAATATCTACCGTCCTCACCCTTGACGCGTCTTTGCATGACGACCTTAACATGTGGTAAGTGTATTGTTTTGATTCTAATACAGAAACGTGGCTTTGTAAGTTGCATTTTGGGGAGGTCAATGCAGATGTATTTTTTAACTTGGCAAAAAATGACCTCTCAGGTATCACATTTATGACCATGGAAATTGCAGAATGGGACCTCTTCACATGTAGTATTAGTGTCCAGCAAATACAGCTTTTCTTTTACCTGCTTGTATGAATTCATTTCTTACCCCTGCACTACCTTAGTAGGAAAGGAAATGTAGCAGTCTTCTGCACATTTGCGGAGCCATCTTCAGAAGCTTCTGGAAATTTGAGCAATCCGCTCCACTCAAGTGCTGGGAAGCCCTGTGCACAAGGTGTGCCTCAAAGGCAGCGAGAATGTCCAATTGCGTGCTCATTTTCAGCTGTTGAAGTATCATCATGAGGAAAGTTTCCCTTTTGTCTTTCATCCCCTGAGGAAAGTTGATTTTCTCCCTCTGTTTCCATCTCTATGGTCTAATTTTAGTAGTAGTTTTTCCTATGTGTGTCCAGTTTCTAGCCCATGCTTTGCTCACTGAGTAACAGCATAATTGTATGCTTGTCTACACAAGTAAGCCATGGGCTTCCATTCAATGGGGCTTCCACCCATAAATGCCAATTTATAAAGGATTGTGGCCTTAGCCTATTTCCCTGGCTTACCAGTTGGCAAAGAGCAAGCTACCAAAATAGTTTCCTACTGCTTACCAAAAATATCCAAGTAAAACTTATTCATTCACTTAAATTTCTTTCATTTTTTTGTTTGGCCCGTGAAAATGTGTAAAATATTCAGTATGGCCTTTGTACTGAAAAGATTGAGACCTCTGCTCTACACTATCCACCTATGTGGACTGATCCCTCGTTTGGGTATGCTGTTCTACATAACGTCTCCTGGTGGACTTGCGCCCACATCCGCGTAAGGGCGAAGCTCAGTAGTCTCTACAATGACTGATGCCACAGTGGACGTCACGGTGGCATGATGTCTATCTACATTGTTTATCTACAATTATAGATCATGTAGGTGCAGATACTTGAACCAGTCTGGCTTCAACTGTTGAATCTCTGTTCAAATCCTACAATTTGAAGTTGGAGCAGTCAAAGGAAATAAGGAATGCCTCCTTTTTGCCATGGAGGCCCTCATAGCAGCTGTGCAGGTTACTATATACATATGTAAAAATTCCTAGGCCTCTCCAACTCTCTCAAATAGCTTGTTTGTCTATGGATGGCTGTAGGACATTCAGTATGATGTCACAGATACAAGTTGTAGTATTTAACTTTCTGACAGTCCCATTTCAGAGATTAAAAACAGCTTGTAGTAAGAATCAAATGGTTGCTAACAATACATGAGGGACAGCTATTGGCACCTGTTAAGTGTATGTGAAAATGAGAGACAGCTCTGAGTCGTTACGCACATTTTTCTACATGTATAAACCTGCCCCCCTCAGCGGCATTCAGGTGTCAGGGTATTTTGTATTCAAGAAGCAACTATTTCACCTAAGTGGATGAAGATTCTCCCTTGGGTATCTACTTCATAATACTTAATTGTGTTGGCCGAAACAGGCTACTATTGCACAAACCCTCTACAAAGCAGAATTCAGTAGTGGATATGAGGTTCCATTTCTGAGAGAATATAGTCTGCTTCTTAACTACTATTTTGATGTAACCTTTAAATTAAAATTCATTGTTCAGAGAAATTCTATTCGTTTTTTCAAAGGAATTAAAAGTTTACAGACTGGAATCCCAAGATCAGTTGGTGAAAAAAGTTTCATTACAGCCCAAGTATCCTCCCCAAGGTACTTTTCAGAAGTTACCCAACTGGAACTGACAATATTGGGCACAACTACCTTCCCCTACTCCAAATGATTAAAAATATAGGATTGTAGTCTACTATACAGAACACTACTGCTTAGTAGCATAAACCTGGGCACTAAAATGTAGGTTCTAAGCACCTGGAAAAAGTAGGTAGACAGATCAACAACTAAGTCACACCAAAAAAAATTTATTGAAAAATAAAGTTCTCCCTACAACAGTAAAAGCATTGTTCTCAGTCATTAACACAGACATTACACCTCAGTTTTGAGTTTTCCATGTTATTAAATCTAATTTAATTATACTGTGAAACAACCTGCTTGAACAAAATATAGTGGAACACAATTTAAGAATTTAAAGATGGCGAGTGTTTAAATGTACAAGCACTGCTTTTGGAACAAACTATAGGATGAATACGGGCTTAACTATCTGTTCTTCAAATGGGAAAAGTAAATCTTTTTGCCCTGTTCTCTGCAGGCAACAATAGGGTCTATTTGAATAGTTCTCCTTCATGGTAGGTACAAACGATGCCACCATTGCCTCCTTTACACGTGCATCTCCTGCTATGATTATTACCACTACGGGTCATTTGTGTATAATGCAGTCAAGTTATATCTCTCATGTGGCTAATGTGAATGTGCCAGCTGTAAGAACTATGTAATGGAAATTGCATTTACTCAGGGTGGGAGAAATGGCAAAGCAAGTCACAACTAAGCATCTGGAAAGGGAGTAGTTCTGTGGTATGTTGGAAGCAGTTTCTTTGAACATTGCAAGCTACTTTTGAAATGCTGCTTTTTAAAGTAGTTTGCCTGCAGCGTTAAGTGGAGTAGGCTGTGGTTCAAGAAAACGAATGTTCAAATTCCCTATTGGAATGGAGGGAAGCTTCCTGAGGCTCTAGATCAGTAGGGGTTGCTGAATTAGCACTTAATGGTGCTTCAATAGCAAAGTTTCATGACTGGATCTGCTGCTCTATCACAAAGTCTTTAAGGAGACTGCTGTATGGCTGCCCACTGAGAATTCCTACATTGACGAATACACAGCAGCTCCGGCAAATGAATAATGCACCCGCTATCGTTGGTCCAGCACAACCCATTGAACTTTCATCTGTCTACCCCTTGATATTTAGACTGTATCCATAATTACAAGGCAGACTTAGTACCTTCCTGTATAGTAATATATATATAAATATAGTAACTAAATAGTTTAACAAATGACCAGTACATTGCTCAACACCAAATCCAATGTTACATACAAGTGCTCACATGGAAGATTATACTAGAGATACATCTTTCTTGTATAAACTATGTATTTTATAGCCTATATGCTTTTATACACACACATACACTCTTCTCACAGTTGCTACACATTATTCTGAGCAGTTCTATTACATGGTCCATTTTATTACACCATCACGCACACAATAATGCACCCACTACTGTTGGTCCAGCACAACCCATTGAACTTTAATCTACCCACCCCTTGATATTTAGACTGTATTAACCCTTGGAAACATTCCAGCAGCCTGTAAGCAGTAGAGGCAAAGCCAGCAGGCTCTGGCAAACAGAACCAAAAGGTGGGATTTATAAAACCATTGGGAACTGTTAAGTGATGTTGCACTCAGATGCATGTCAGACAGGTAGGGATGGTTTTTTGGTGATATTTTTTTGTCTTGACTAAAATAGCAAATTGCAGGGTTGTGTGTTTTTATCTAATTGTTTATTGCAAATTGTAGAAACAGCACAAGAAATAAGGGTGAATGGCCCTACAAAGGCAAAGCAATCACCGGCACGTACACCCCAGCCCGAAATAACCTGCTCAAATGTACCCAAGCTGCACCCTGATTGCTGTTTGGAGCGTCAAGAAACTGCTACTTACTGCTTCCACAGTCTTGTAAAGTTGCCCCACGTGCAGTATGAACTATGAACATGCATGTTCCTAGTTTAAGCAAGCTTCCCACTGTTTCTGCCACTTTTCCTGAGCCCTTATTGAGAACTATATGTGGATTCTTCCAAAATAAACAGAAGTGGTGTTATTTTTGTGAAATCGATCTAAATTTGTGTCAAACACTGTCAAAAATAAGCAAAAGCGGTGTTTTTTGCATTTCAACCTAAATTTAGTTTTATGTAGTGTTTTCAGTAGAAAAATCTCATTATTTAGCATTCTGTGTTGATTGCAGGGGGAAAAAACCATCCCTACAGATAGGATTTTAAAGTTACTGCAGGTGCCTCAGAAGTAACAGTGACCCTGCCAGTTGCTTCTATATGTACTTTGACTATTCCAGTGATTTTCAACCATGGCACAATGGTGTGTTGCAGATGTGCCACAGGAGTCTGGGGCAGAGTCCTATATTAATAGGCTCATTGGGAATGTGAGCCCTTGCTAGCAGCAAGGTGTGTCTTGTCAGTTGTCAAAAAACTGATGCATTGACAATTTTAGTATCTTCTCCTGTGTGCCTGGGCTTAGAAAGGTTGACCATCTCTGGCCTAATTCCTTATTTTCAGTTTGACTTGCTATGGCTGGGAGCTAGTACTTAACCCAACAGCAAATACAGAACAGCAATTTATAATCTTAAACTACTACCTTCTGCTTAATCCTGGCTATTAAACAAATCTTGAAGTTGGCCTGCAAAGTAGTTAAGCATGCATGGATTTTGAGGAGCCTATAAGGAAGGCTTGTAAACAACTACTCACCTATGCTAAGTAAAAATTGTTTCCAGGTGATCAGAGGAAAGGCATGTATTGAAAAGTGGCCAAGTAAGCATTTTTGAGACCCAGTAATTGCCAGTTGCCTTGTAAATTTGCTGTAGAGGGAAAGGTAACTCCAATGCAGAGGCTCAGGCCTAGAGACAACATCTCTCCACCCTTGCCATTTGATTGTACGGCAAGGATGTCACATGTTGGAATGGAGGTTACCTAGAAGGTCTTGAGGGGGGAGCATAAGCAAGAAGGGAGTGTGTAAATGTATGGAAGGTTGAGTCGTTTTGGGATTCTGCTTTACTGGACAGTAGCCACTGTAGTAAACTAGTAAAGGATGAATGAGGACGAATGGGGTCAATGACTGAGTTCTAAGGTAACATCAAATTACTGGACTAGTATGTACAGATGCAAGGGAGTGGCAACAGGATGCAAGCATCTTGTTGTCTCCTGGGCTCCCTGAGTCACCTGGCGGGCCACTGTGAGATAAAGGAAGCTGGACTAGATGGGCCCTTGGCCTTATCCATCAGGGCTCTTCTTATGTTCTTAAATATAAACAAAATAAGGGTTCAAAATCGGCATGTGGAGGAATGATTGAGGGAAGAAAGTGATGCAAAATTATAGCTTATCAAAGAAAGCATAATGCCTAGTTTAATTAAAGGCAACTGTCACAAAAACACTTTTTTAGTTGTAGAGAACAAACAGGTATCTTTATTCCAGGATTGCATGAAACCAGTTGCCATTCTTTCACAACAGTTATTAATGCGAATTAATCTTGTAGATCATTGGTTCCCAGCTTGTGAGCTATGGCTCCTTGGGGCGAAGCAGAAACCATCCAAGAGAACCACAGAATCCTCACGAAAAACTTGCCACTCTACAATGTATAGAATTGAAGTCCTAATAGTCACAGAAATTTGGGGTATCACTCTTTACAACAGTGGTTCCAAGTTCTCTACATATCTAAAGGCTGTTGCAAGATCAAGGATACCACCAGCAGAAGGATATGCCAAATAACTAGCTTAGTGTTATTCAAACTGTGGTTCAGGACCCACTTGGTGGGTTGTGACCTGCTGTCAGGTGGGTCACGGAAAGCTGGAAGAAGCCCTCTTGGAAACTCGAGACCTTACTCTTGTTATATTCCTTTTGTATTAACAGTATGAATTTTCAAGTGAAGGTTTTTTTAAAATTTTGTTTTTAGTTCAGTGCTTTTACATTGTATTTTGTCCTAATCTTGCTTTCTGTGAGGGATGTTTCATAGTTGTACAATTGCTGCAGTCCAAAAATGCTAATTTGCATTTTAGGAGTGTCATTTTATTATGTTACAATGATAGCACTTTCTGCTTGATGATGTCACTTCCTGCCACAACATCCCTTCCAGGTTAATGACATCACTTCTGGTGGGTTCCAACACCAGTGCCATTCTAAAAAGTGGGTCACAGTCTAAAAAGTTTGAATACCAATGAACTAGCTTAACAGCTTTGAAACCTAGAAAGGTTGGGGATGGTGGTTTTATAATCAATTTGTAAACTAGCCCCGTAGAACCTTTTTTAAATCTATATATGTTCTTTCAGCACACATACAAAGTAGATCGTTTCCACTTCTTTATACCAATTAAATATTTGAATTGAAACCTTTAAAAAATATTTTCATGGATATTAACATACAAACTAATAAGGGTGTTACCAAAAACCTAAATCCCTTTAGTGAGAGTAGGATTATGCGCTTCAAGGTGTTTGTGTGCCTTATGAAACAACTGTGTTATAGTATCATGCCTGCGACCATCTACTATCGGGTGAAATCTCTTCAGTTGTATCCTTCAAGCGTAGTTCATTGTATAAGCAATAGTACTAAAGATTTGAATGTATTTTTATATAAAGTCAAAACATTTTCTGCACTGAAAGCACTATTCATACCCGTTTTCTATTTGTAACCCTAGTAACAAAGCACACACACGCGCACACACACTTTCACCCACCTCCAAGAAAATCCTGACAAGTTGATTTACTAATCACTGAAAATGAACTAGGTAAACTAGCTGTGCGCCTCCCCTTCAGCGAGTAGATAATAGGAGTGCACCTGTATCCAGTGATGTCATTCAGGGGGAACGGACCAGAATGGCGTTCCGGATCCTAACAGGCTCCGTGACTGCTTCCGGGGTTTTTTTTTTTTTTTCCAACATTTGAATTTGAACTCAAAAGTGAGTTCCTGTTCCTAAATCATTTGAATGACACCACTGCCTGTATCTGAGCATCATCTACAGGAGCTTCCTTCTCTGGGACCACTGCTATTCCTAAAGGTTTGCTGATTCATACAACAATGAAGTGCTGCTAAGAAGTGAGAGCTGGCTGACCTACAGTCATACTTTACAATCAGGGCACCAATTTCTTAATTGTGGCTAAGTCTGTATTTTCAATATTAAAATTCACAATTACAAATTAAAAGTCACTACTTTTTCATCTTGGGCCTTAAAAGTACAGCGACTCATACTGACCACCTACATGGACATTAGGCAATTGCATTCCCCTTCTTTGCCAAGCATTGGGTTTGGTCAAAAACTTGCAAGTACAAATACCAGCTGGCAGCAGTCTAGGGACTTGGAGGTTGGATAATGTTGTGTTTGACATTTGTTTTATTCCAAAAGAAAATACTCTTTAGGAACTCATACTACCACTATTTATACAATGTGTATTCATCCTCAAATTCATGTTCCATTATAGTTGTTCAGGCATTGCCCTTGACCCAAACACACAATTAGAACAAAAGAAAAGGCACACAAATATTAGCAGAATGTGTTTTGACACTCATGCAAAAACCAAGAATCCCCCCCCAGCACAATTGTTTCTCTGAACTACACCAGAGTCAAAAACTAACAATGTGAAATATAGCAAAAGCATACCTAGAGATGTGCAAATCAAGTTGCATATATGAAATAAATGAGGTTTATTGGCATTTTTAAACAGTGTATTCAATCTCTACCTTTCAAAGGTAAGCCTTTTAATGTTAGAATTTTAAAAAAATAAATTATGCAAATGTTTCTTTCAAGTTCTGGTAATCTCATAGAGTAAGAGTTTGGAAGAATACCAGCTCAAAGAAAACACAAACTTTCTAAAAATAAGACTTTTTGATTTATGAAAACATGTTTCTGGCAAGATGGGTTTTTACATTCTATTTTTTCAACAAGTGAGATCTGTGAGTTGCAACCCAGAGTATCTATTCAAAAGCCAGAGTCTGCCAAAACTGAAGATCAGGCACTGGAATTTTCTCTGACAGAAAAAGATGTGCAGTTCTGCTTCTTAGTTTTCCCAAGTGAAACACCTGGCTCTTATTCTTTCTTTAAGAAGATCAGTTATTCAGAAAAGTCAAGGATGGGCAAGTACTCATGTCCTCAAACATATCTATAATCTAAAATTTTAAGGAATGTTACTTCAAAAAAAAGTCCTTAATTTATCTGTCTGCTTGCAGTTTTTAGAAATAGTCAATCCTCTTTATATACAACTTTGCTTATCTGTGAAGGGCAGAACTGCTACTTTCATCATTATCTATGCCTCTATCCTCATTATCCCCTATGCAGAGTGCTTCCAAAGGCTGCAGGAACCTTCAGAATGGCACCTGCGACCAACGCTGACCCTTTTAAAATGGCTGGTAAGTAGAAGCATCCGTCGGCCATGTTTAAGATGCCATTCTGAAGATCCCTGAGGCCTCTGGAAGGTCTGTGCAGCATTCAGAGATCTTGTGGCACTTCCTGCTGCCAGAGGTCTCTGCTGGATTCTTCTGAGGGCAGATAAGGGACCCCTTGCACCTATCCCCATTGGACCTATAGGACCAATGACTCCTTATCTGTGAATTTGCTATCAGCGAGGATTTTCAGGAAATAACCCTGGCGGATAATGAGGATTAACTGTAATTTAAAAATAATGACCAAAACTATTAGTTGAAACTTCGTCTGATTCTGTCCACCAAGTACATCCTTCTCTCTTTACCAGTATGTTCTCTACAAGGATTTCCCCCTATCAATACTACACATTTTAAGGCCATATCTATCCATAGATTTTCAATACAAGGGAATGGAGTGGACCAAGGTCCTCATGGAGGCAAAGTCCACTTGTCATTTCACCCAATGGGTAGACCTCTCTGCTTTGAGCTCTAGTGACAGGAATTTGCCCAGGGAGGAATTCCAGGGCACCAGATCCAATTTTGGATTCCCCCCCCCAGTAGGATAGTGGTCCAGAAGTGCCCCTTCAGGATCCTTGGAGAATGGAGCACAGCTCAGGAAAAGACAACCTCCCTGCTGCACTGTCTGATGGGTAGCACATCCCCACACTTTCAGGGCATATGCATTACATGCATCTCTTTTACAATGTATTTGTTTTTGTGCCCTTTCTATAAATTATTGCAAACATGGTCCTAAAGAACAGAAGATGAACAAACTCATGGGAAAAGTGGAAAAACAGGTGATACCTAAGGGGTGCTCATAGTCTGCAACTACTGCTTGTGGTGCTGAACATCATTATGTGATTCTAGAACTACTGAAACATTTGCATTGTTGGACTTGAACACTTCCATTGATGCTGTATAATCTGTTATTAATCATTGCTTTTCTATCATGCCTCGCAACATAAGTATTACTTTTCCTGATAAGTATTAGGCATTTAGGGTGATTACTGTGTATATTTGGAATGGCTTGGACCGAGCTGGAATTTTCCCACTGAAATGTTTGTAATTAAACTTGTTTCTGGATTTTCATTGTAAGCAGTTTTCATGAATGAAATAGGTACAGATTATGAGGGAAGAGTGTATTCACAGTAAATACTGTGTGTGCCAAAGAAAGCAAACTCATTTCACTTTAATCAGAAATTTACTGTCAGAAAAAATTGCAGCAATTTTAAGAAACTATTAAAGATCCAATCCAATTTGTAATGAAAATCGTATTTCTGCACTTGTGTGTTACTGATGTGTATTTTTTTTTGCCATGTACAGAAAGTCAGTTCAATAGGTTGATAACTAACAGATCTAGTCTTGTTTTGGTAAATACAGTACTGAAAGACCAATATAATTGATTGTATCATAACCTAGCATAAGCTATGCTTAGCTGGGGACTCATTTTGATGACACATTTTCTTCCATTATATATACACACATGGAAAACATAATATCTTTATTTCAAGGTTAATATGGATTTCGTATTCTGATGCCAACACAAAAAAGATATTTAATTCTTGACTCAGTCTTTTCTGAAATGGAACTTGGTATTCTGGTGCTTCATTCACTGGCTGTCTTTGATGTAAGAAAGACTGGAAAGACTGGAACTGACCATTGCAGACCACAGGCAAACTGTTCAGAATACTTTAACAAATTTATTTACAGCACAATATTTTCAAACACTTACTGTTGCAGTAATTGGTAGTGCTTTGTTTATTGCCAACATCAGTTTGGTGACATCCTGTTATCAACGCAGCTTAGACCTAACAAGTCAGTCACTTACATTGTGTGCCATTTTTAAGGCTTAAAAAGTGAAGGCTTACTTTTTTAATGGAGGCTCCTGTTACTTACAGGTCAAGTGTGAAGCCACAATTCCTTAATAACTTAAATAAATAAATACGTTGAGATTTCAAATGTTAAATATTGCAGAAATCCATGAAATTAGGTGGTTCACACTGAAAACTAATGGCTTGCATCTAGAGGAACATGCATTCAGAGCACAATCCTAACCTGGATTTAGGCCGGCACAGTTCGGCCAGCACAAGGAATGCTAAAGTATGTTTGGACCACTGTCAGAGTCAGAGAGGCCAGCAAGATGTGCGCCATCTTCCATGACTCCAAGAGTGGTCCAAATATACTTTACAGTGTCCTTTTTACCAGCCAAACTTTACTGGCCTAACTCCAGGTTAGGATTGCGCCCTTAGGGGTACAGTGGGCTGCCCTGGGGAAGAGGGATGTTGTCTTCCACAAGTGTGTGCACACGAACACATGCTTCTTTAGACACAAGCCAATGCTGCCAAATCCTAGTAGAGAGTTTGGTCCAGCCACTGCTTAGTTTTAATTCCACACATACAAAATTAAAATGTTTATTATGGTCTATCTTGATAATATTTTTAATCGACTCAGTTGACACGGTTTTAGAGATACTTTGCACAACTACTTTTGAAAAGTAGATCTTTCGTTCAATTTCTTGTTCAGCTCTCCTTAATAAAATAGTTATTGGTTTTCCAAGTACTACATTTATGAAACTGAAATAAAACGTAATATTTCAAAATGGAAAGTTTTACTTTAAGTGCGACTCTTAGCGCCACAATTTATTAGAGAATTGTGTTTTCCCTTACACAATCTTTGGTATGTCAAAAGATATTCTAGTACTTACCACATAAAACAATGAATACCAAATAATGACAATATATTACAAAAAAATAGAAATAACTGTATTTCCCCATTAGTAGAAATAGTATCTCAAGGTGGAAGGAAACACACACATCACATATAGATGTGATCTTGGAAAATGGTCCAAGTTTTTTTTCTCCAACCTGTGTTGGTTTTCAGACCTAGCTGCACAATGATCCATTTGTTTTCTATTAAAATTTCTCTTCCCTGCCCCTCCCCAATATGTAGTATATTTAAAGATGTCACTTGTGCTGCTAATGCAACATATATTTTTAAATTAAAAAAACTGTACACTTTTTAAAAGGAAGAGCTCATCTCTTTTCGACAAACAAATTTAAGTTCTCTGAATTGCAATTTTTTTTAACACAAATGGACTGCTTCCATGCACCCATATATTTTTTAGATAGGACTCCAGAAAAGCAGCTACATTCATTTGAAACCACTTTTGCGTACATAATAGTGTTTTAAATCTCCATTAGGTTCCAAATCAGAACCCTCTTCTCATATATTATTTCATTACTGCTTCCGTTATAGATTGAGCTTTCATTTCACAACCTTAGAAAAAATTTAGAATAATATTGTTCCAAAGGCGCCATTTTGCTTTCAGCATTCGTACAAACCATTCTACAATGAGAGCTTTGAGAAAATAGGACAGGGAGTGTCAAAAACATAAAATAGTACCAAACATTTAAAATGGTATTTCTGTGGCCATTTAAGCCCTAATAAATGCCACATCCATAATCAAGCCAAGGATTTTTCATTATGGCAGCCACTAATGCTCACAGTGCTACTTGCTCAGCAATCTTAGGACTGTAGCAGTGTTGTCGACAATACAATTACAATATGTGACAGGTCAGAGAAAAACCTACAACCAACAGTGACATATTCAGTAGCTGCATTACCTTATCATTCCAAGTACACAAGGACAGCACCAGCCATTCAGGATTCTACAGAACCCTAGAAACCGTGCACGTAGAATGCGTACAAGTTCGGCACCCCTCCAGGTTGGATTTTGTACTGGAAATAATATTCAGAAGGGTTGCTAATCCAGATGAGTTACTGGGAAAAGAAACCCAACACGTCCCAAGCTCTTCTGGTTCTTACAAATTGTTGAATTCCTTAAGTCAATAAGAGATTTCAGTGAACTTCACTGGAGTTGCTCACTTAGGAAAAAAATATAAATCATTACGATTTTTTGTAGATAACTAATTTAATCTGCTCCATCTTGGTACAGATTTCTGTGTCAGAGCAATAGTTCTGTCTGCAGTGAGCTGACCAGACAAAGTGCAAGATATGGCAGCAGCTCTTTCAAAGCCACTTGCTCTTTTTTGTCTCTTGGTAAAGTCACGTGAATTGGTGCTATAGACAGTCATGACAAAGTGCAACTTGTCCTTTAAGGTAGTCTCTACAAGGGCAGATTCTTTTGTGGTGTGGGTGGGATCCAGCACAGCTGAACAATAAGAGATCACCCTGGAAAACACAGCGTTTTCTCTTTTCATCAAAGAATGGCACCACAATATCATTTGCTGTTTCAACCGTGTGGCATTCAATATTGTATCTAGAAAAGAAAAACAAAAATTGCAATGTGACCATATTCCTTGTTCACTTATAGTAATTCAGGAAGTAGTATATCACCATTTCCAACTCCCAATGCCATATGTAGGCAGGCAATATAATAATAAACACCATATGCTAGATTACGATTCAAGTAGCTCCATCTAGGTTTTCATTCAGTTAATACATAAACCTTCATGAAGTAGGTTTGGAAAACCTTTGGAAGACTTCCGAATCACCATCATAACTGCTTATGCAACTAAAACTGAAAGTTTTATCCCAGATCATTTCATTCAGTATTATAGTTATGAGCTTCACAGGGGACAGAACATGTTTATTCAATTATGCTCTGGTCTATAGGCTTTTCTAATACGCCTGGGCATAGAAGTATTTCATTCCAAAACCAATGAGTCATTTGTGTCTCTTATGTACCATTCAAGAGCTGCTGATACAAGTTCATAAGAAAGCACTGGGGAACAGTACAAAACATATGTTCTTGTGTTATGTATCACAATACTTACTTCAGGAGAGCTTTGTCCTTGTTAAGGTGTTGAAAAAATGAGGGCTCACAGATGAGTTGATTTTCTTGACAAACCTGCTTACACGATTTCCCACTCTCAGCAATTTTAACCTGGAGGGCATTTAATGGGGGCCACATCACTTGCCCGTGACAGAAATCCTGCAAAAGCATTGCATAATACATGACTGTGTAAGTCAAGCTAATAAGGAATTGAAGGGATCTCCAGGTGATTCAATGGCTAGCAAATGGCACAGATTCTTAGGAAGCAGATATCCTGTGGTGTCTACCAAATGTGCAAGCTTATTCTGTATCAGACAAGTATGCACACAACAATTTTCAATGGATTGCAAAATATTGCTCTCGTGTTCTTACAGCTAGGCAAGGCAAGAGTGTCAGCAAAACTCTCTAGTGAACTTGAGGGCTCACACTATTAAACCTTGGAGCTCCCAAGGAGTCCTGTTCATGCAGCCTGCAAGTCGTCTCCTCTAATATTAAAAAAATTCCTTTAAGCAGAAGGAACTGTGTTTGATATTACAGGTGGGCCGCAGTATCCGCAGTTCCTCATGCCTCCCACCTACCCCATACCTTTGTTTATATTCCAAATAGTCATGCAAAATGGCTCTTGCTTTAACTGAACAAGCAGATACACAAAATGCTTGCTGTTACTGTATGCCTATCGCTTTGATGGACAAGCACGCAGGCAGGCCGAAAGGAACAGTGAACATTAACAGGAAGCAGGTTAATGTTCACTGTCCTTCTATCCTGCCTGCCTGCTTGCTTGTGTGCCTTGCAAGAGACATACAGTCATTGAAAGAGGCTGCTTGCTGGTTGGTTAAAGAGCCATTTCGGGTGGCGATAGGGAAGCCCCCCTTATCTGCAGTTTCTGGTATCTATGTGTGTGGGAGGGACTAACATTCCTCATGGATATCGGGGCCTGTCTGTATTTACTTCTTTGACTTTTGCTACAGTGTCTACAAGTTAGAACAGACATGAACTGGCATGATTTGGCTCCTACTGTTCTTGTCAAGTTTAAACAGTTTCATCTTATAAGGCAGAGGCAGTTGGAACAGACCATGAAAAGGCTGGAAATCTTTTCAGGCTAGTTTTTGTCGGTTTCCAGTTCCATCCTTCTAGGCTCTATGTCAGCTGTAGTCTCACTGAAAGACCTGTTGACCTTCTCCAGAAGCAAACATGTTTTACTACTGAGCTGTTCCATCTCTCCTACTCAATTCTGTGTCCTGCTACTATACAGGTTTGCACAGTGTTACTGCTAATGTGGCATCTGGCAATAGCAAGAGTTAGCAGAGCAACAGACAAATCTGCAGTACTGTGACACTGCCATGTGCTAGCTAGGAGTGGTGGTCCAACAAGCACAGTCACCCGCATGCTAGACCCTAAGTCACCAATTGTTTTAAAGACAAATCCAGTGTTTATTTGTAGTAGGAGTTGGCCTAATTTTCATAATTTACACTTTTCAAAATATTTAGAAATATTTGTAACGAAACAGAAGATTCCTATCCACAACCTCAATTATAGCTAGGATCACTCCTATTTTCAGAATAATTCCACATTCTTAGGAAAGGGATAGATTATGGTTCCAGAGGTTCCTGTACTGTTTTGTAACTTAATCCTGAAGTAGAAAAAGCGGTAGAGGAGACAACCAGTAGGCCAATTGCTGGACTCTTCATTTATTCAGAGGTTTATTGTACCTTACTTAGATGTGCTGCTAAGCTAGAAACTCTTAAGAGGCCACAATCATATGACCTCTCCAAGACATTTTGCTTGTTTGCAAAATGGTGATTACTATTTAGAGCAATGGCATTGCACACCTCTGCTGTGACATTACCATCCACCAAAGGTGACAGACATGGCCATATTTCAGCTGTCATTTTCCCTTCTGTACATTGGTATTTACATGAGCAAGTAGAGTGTAGGCAGCAGTACATTGCCCTGATAAGGAATATAACTTTCTTTAATAAAAGTCAATACTGGCATTTACTGGCAGCAAGCAATTTTTCTTGCTTACAGTACTTTTCTGACACAGCTGAGGAATGGTCTCTGTATGCCTCCCTTATATCCTAGCACATAATTTTTAACTTGTAGAAAATGTATGCTACCAAATTAAAATTGTATTCCTTTCATTCACTCGATGTTCTTTATAAATCTTTGAACTGCCTACTAACGCACCAAAATTATTACTTCTGAAGGTGAAAGTAATATTTGTAACCGCCCCCCCCAAAAAAGATTAAACATTACAAAAGAGCATGCTTGCTTCTTCTGTACAGTTAATGAAAATGTTGCACATCTATGAAAACAAGTTATCTGGACAGCTTGGAAAAGGATTTTGGTTTTCAAATTTGCCTGTATTTCAGAATAATTGCATAAATATAATGAGAGTTTTAAAAAAGGCTTGGCCAAAAGTGTCTGGATTTTGGGTGTCTGGATAAGGGGTAATCTATCTGTACCACTAAAGTAGCATCCAGCAGAGAAAAAACACTGGCAATAGACTGCCTTATGCAGGGAATCTGTAAACAGAAGACAAAGCTATACTGAGAGAGCATACCTGTCTCTCTATGAAAACATTCATTCTCTGGAGCATTCCTTCACATGTGAATTCATAGGGCAAGTAAGGTTCAATCTGTAAAAGTAAAATGGGCTTTTTTGTAATTCAGCTTTTAGATAAAACACTTATTTTAAAAGGTGTTGCATGCCTGAACAAGGACTTGTACAGTATACTCATTAAATTTACTGCTTTACAGTATATTCAAAACACTGCTTAGCAAGACTATCTGAAGATGCAGTCAATTCACCATTTTATGCAGCATCCATTATATTAAAATGCTCAACAACTTCATAACAGCAAGAATTCTTTATCCCAAACTTTTCTTACACTGTAACCAGATACATGACTTTATATGTATTCTTCACAATCTGGGTATATACTTTGCTCAAATTGAAGCAACCAACTTGCCCAGGGTGCATAATGCAATGATATGTGTCCCAAACAAGTATGATCAACATATGCCCAGATATGAGGCTCCATGTCCCCTTCAGGAGCTCAGAGAGGAAGACAGGTGCAGCCTCACCCATGAAAACATTGGCAAAAATTGCATCACCGGAATGATGCCAGGCTTCTAAGGTCTTAAATAAGAGATGAAGTCTGGAAAACGTATCATCTCAGTTTAGTTGGACATGATATGCAGAATATGCACACGCACGTGAATATGCATATTCAGAGGGAAAATCTCAACATGGTTTCTTTTAAGCCAATCCAGATGTGTGGTTGTGGCATCAAGCCTTAATTTGGCATTACTACATTATACAGAAAAGACTTTGTAACACCTGCTGTGAGTTCTGTTTGGTAATTTATAGCTTTTTATTTTGATAGAAATACTGCTGGCATGTTCTGTGCTCCCATCCAATTCTACTTCCCATTTAAGTATTGATTACAAAATAAAAAAAAACCTAGTGTTTATCTTATAACCTTTTGAGTCAAAATGGCTTTCACTGCCTTCTCCACTTCAGACAGATCATTAATGTTTACAGTCCAGACATGAGGCCTCCCAATGTAAACTTCAGCATAGGGATGTTGAGATGTCAGCTGAAAAAGAGTTATCACGTGTCAGAAACCAGGTTTATTCCAGAAGGAAAATTTCCAAGAATATGCAGCACGGGTACACCTTGTGCTACACTTGCAGAATAAAAGTTTATTAACACATACACATATTTCTGCCATTTAAGACTGTTTGGTTCATACGAATTCCTTGCACCATCTGATAAACAAGTTACAGAGTCCAAGTGAAAACAAGGAATGAATGGGTATGAAGCAAAAAGTGACAGGAAAGTGAGTAGTGTTCCTTCTAAGGGGATGTCAACCCCTAAAATCCCAATACTAAATTCTGAACTCTCCAGCTTCTCTTCTTCCAGATAATTTAATTCAACGGATCACCTACACAGAAAATATCTGTTCACTAGTATTTCTTAGGACTTTCTTTGAATCTATCCTGATGAATACAAAAATGTGATTAGCTGAGATGGGGAGGAAAGGAAGAGGAACCTACAACTCTAGCTCTGTCAAAATGGAGGAAGAGAGAGAGCCCCCTCTTGCATGATCTAAACACGACCATGGGTATCCGTTCAGACATAGCCAATATGCAGTCTTCTCACATGAATTATACAGAAAATTTTGGACAAGGATGTTCTTCAGGTACTGACCTCAAATAGTGAAGGCAACCATCTGATACATTGAATTCTCATGCCTTGCTGTCAAATCATATCAGGCCAACAATATGCTACAACAAGAGCTGGAGGATTTCATACTTGCATTCAATGTTCAAAAGTTAAAAATGATGTGCAATAAAATTTACATTAATATAGCCACCAATATGCAAAGTAAATCCTAATAGTAGGAAACATGAGTGTTGGTACTGAACAGTAGCTTACCTCTCGGAGGGTTGGCTTGCCTTTGAAAAAGTCTGTGTTTTTACTGCTTTTGGGTGGATCAAACTTCGGATTCAGAAACGCACATCCATTGGCAATGGCCTCCAGGGGAGCAGGCCCTTCGTATGGGAAACCAAGGCCCACAAAGAGCTGCAAAAGAAATGCTTGTAAATACACTTGTTTTAATATTAAATACGTTTGATTTTGTTGCAAGTTGCCTTGAGCCGTTTTTAACTAGTATGTGAGGTATAAATTCATAAAACAAATAAAATTAGCTCTCTTTATTCTGAACTTTGAACAGCAGCAGTATAAAATGTTGTCTAAAATCAACAGACAAAATGTGTGCACATATGAACTAGGAACAATAGGAACGATTGAGCCCTTTATGGGGAAAAACGATAATTAAGACAGGAACTCAGGACAAGTTTCAAACTTAGCTTGGGGACCATACCCACTATTTCTCTCAACTTTTCAATGTTCTTATAGCCAGGGCAGTATATTTTCTTTTGCTATTCAGAAACAGGCATTCCTGTTGCTTTCAGGTAGGTGAGATTCTATTCCTGATATATATCCCTGTCTGTCTATTGAGTGAGACCCCCTAAAACTAAAATTTTCAAACCAAGAGTTGAAGAGAAAAATTGAAGAGTTTTATGGCCTAGCACTGAGTTACAGTTTAAGATCAAGTTTTGGGAAAAGGAGATAATGCTAGGGATGTGGCAGGATTCTGATGGTGTGATCAGAGCTTCCTCCTCACTTATCTTGAAACCCGTGCCATATACACGACTACAGCTCACTTGGCTCAATGCAGGGTGACCAGATGCGATAACCACGAAGGAGGATGCAGCATCCCAAAATGTATAGTAGGACATTCAAGAAAAATGTAGGACATTACACAATACAAGCTAAAACCACTCAAATAGAGTGTTTGACTTTGTGTGTGTGTGTGGGGGGGGGGGGTTCTTGTCCTCCCTTAATGCAACCCAATGAGTGTAGGAACAAAGAACAAACAAGCAAGTATGTGGTGCTGGCAGCCCCTCGTAATGCTGGAACGCTCTTGCCTGTCTTGAAAATGTAGGATATTTTAAAATGTACCCAGGACAGAAGGTTGAAATGTAGGGCATGTCCTAGAAAAAGAGGCTGTCTGGTCACCCTGTCTCAATGCGATACAGTGTAGCTGGTAGAGAGTCAAGTAACAGTCAAGAGAAATTCTTGTAATAAGCTTTCCAGTTCTGAACAGTAGGTGGCAGCAACGTTTTTGGAAATGTCTGCTAATACATATAATATCATTCCCACCAAATCCTGATTTGTAAACTGAAAGAAGAAAAAGTCAACCCAAAAGATACACATAATGTTTTTACACATAAGAAAAGCCCTGTTGGATCAGGTCCAAAGCTCATCCATTCAAGAACTGTTTCCAACTGCAGCCCACCAGCTGCTCTGGAAAGTCCACAAAGCAGGCGAAAAAGGCAGACTTCTCTCCCAGAATTACTCCCCTGCACTTGGTTTACTGAGGAAAATTGCCACCAAGCTGAAAGTGGCAAATAGTAATTGTGACTAGTAGCTTTCTATAGACCTGTCCCCCCTTGAAGTACCCAGTCCTGCTTCGAAGTCGTCCAAGCTAATGGCCCTGACCACACCCTTTGTCAAACAGTTTCATGGAAAATATGTCCCCTCTAAATTGTCTGCCTGCCCTCTCCAGCTAACTAGCCTGAAGTGTCGTGATCTGTTCTCATTAGATAGGTACTTCAGCCCTCTGATCATTTTGGTTGCCCTATTTTTTCCACTTCTGCAACATCCTACTTGAGCTGCAGCAATCAGAACTGCGTTCCAGATGTAGCTGAAACATAATTTCTGTAGACTCAAAATAAGACAGTCAGTTCTCATTTTCTGTTAGGGTTAGGTTCCTGGAAATCCTAGTGGATAGTGAATTTGCACCCTGCAGGGAAGGGCTACTTTACCTGCCATCAGAAGAATCCAACAGAGACCCTTAGGAATCTAGCAGAGTGTAGCAAGAAGGGCCAAAAGATATCTGAATGCTTCAGTAACCTTCCAGAGGCTGCAGGAACTTTCAGAATGGCACCAGCAACCAGTACAGACCCCTTCAAAATGGCTGATTGAAGCTTCTGCTGGCCATTTTAAAGGGGCTAGAACTGGTCAAAGGTTCCATTATGAAGGTCCCTGCAGCTTCTGGAAGGACTCTGCATAGTGGATAATGCAAACAGAGGTGCAGATAACAAGAGGTAGATAGCAAGTCTCCTCCTTGCAGATAAGTGAATTTGCATATAAAAAGAGCTGTCTTAGACGAGGGATTGAGAACAACTGGCATGGAATTTCCCTGCTTCACCACTTCTGAATGTATTGAATGATCCACTATAGTCCCCTGAACTGTTCCCTGGATCACCACCATGATGTGATGTTACAGGAACGATAAAAAAGACAGCCAAGGAGATGCAAAAGGCATTTCTGATTTTTCATCATCCCACAAATCACATTTCTTTGCTTTTCCTGCAACCTGCAAAAGGCCCAATGAAACAAACTTCAATATTCACTGAACAGTCAAGCAAGGTTACCTGAAGGGAACCCACATGACACGATCTTTGTTGCCACCACCCTTTCTGCCAGCTAAAAATGTCCAGAGTGTAGAATCCCTGAAACTCCTTCAGAGAATTTTGGAACATTGTGGGGGATGAAAAGAAACAGTCTAATGAAGCATTAGGCATTAATTTGAAAATGTACCTTGTCCAAACATCCTAAACTTATCCCTACCATTTTAGCATGAGCCCACTTTTAGTCTTGAATAGCTCTTGGCATAGACTGAGTGGTATTAACTTGAAAGACTTTAAGCATAAGTGTATGGCGTGATTAAAGTACTCTTTCAAGAGGAAGAACACTTGATGCCAAGACAAAAAATGTCTTGTCAAAACACTAACAAGGTAAAAGGTCATCTGAATAGAGGATCTTAATAGTTTATGCTGGTGGAAGTTTAACTGAGGGGCCAAACATGGCAATGAAGCCTAGAAGATAGAAACCTGTCAACAAATCTACACAAAACCTGATAGGTATATCAAATTTTATTATGAGTTCTCTCTCAGCTAGCCAGTAACTTTAAGGAATTCAACGTTTCAGGAAGAGAATGTGGTCGATTTCTGCATGTCCATATAGCTAGCCACAAAAAAAAACAGCAACTCTGAAAAGCAATTAAATTATATCTTTTAATTAACCCCAACAGAAACATGCCTGAATCATTAATTAAAGGGCTTAAAATGTCACCAACAATTCAGTGGTGGCCCAGTTTTAATTAGTTATACAAAATGGAACTGTTGGGAAGATAAGCATTCCTCACAATTTACCTCAGCACTGTTGGAAACTCGTCTCTGTTCTATGCTGTCAACTTATTTAACAAAAGCTCCTTGGGGAAGAGACTGTATCCTGCGTGTCTTGACAGCACAGAGGTTTCTGTTACCACTTAATAATAAATACAGCATTAAATAACTGCTACCATCTGCAAAGTCTGCCTTAGAAGTAACTACATTATTCACTTTGCCAAGGTGATCAAAATACGGGAAACATACACCGCCTTTTGCAATGTGTAAGGGAAACAGTGTTTTGCTTCACTTTAAAGGTAGATTTCCATTTGCTCACTGTCAAATATAAACCTTCTCAGTGTTAGTAATATGTGCACACTTCCAAATGGGTTCTGTGCTTTAAAAAAAATCCATGAAGGGCCACTCTTGAGTTGTTACAGCATTTCTTTGATATTTTTTTTGAGCATACTTTTTCACATGGTGACCTCTGAAGATCCCCCCCTTGTAAGCTTATTTCCCTGGGAAGTCAGCACCCAAAACTAAACTGCATGTCTCAGTTACCCTTTCTAACTTTCATTCAGGAAGAATTTGCTGCTGCTGCCACCCTCCCCAACCCCGGGGAGAACACCGGGTTCTTGCAAACGACTGGAATGGGGCGCAGGAGAGAGTGAGGGCTATTCCAGAAGCTGGGTCCTACCAACGGGTCCCAACATCTATCGACCCTGGGCAAGTGCACCTGCAGCATCTAGGTCCTCAGTTTCTTCCGTACAGTTTCCTGAAGCCTTCCTCATGTTCTCTCCTGCAGCTGGTAAGTTGTCAGGGAAAGCAGATGGTCAGAGACCAACGCATATGAACTGCATGATCCTGAATAAGCATCAGCAATTCCCACAGCCACAATGGATGGGACAAAAGATAGTCGACATCAGCGCAAGTCACAGAATTACATATTATGCCCCTTCCAATGCATACGAAAAATTGCTTGAGTACCAATAACTCAACAAAGAATGGGTGTGCTTTAAACCTCAGTAGAAGAGCACACCGGGTTCATTTTCTAGCAGTTAAAAAACCTAGATGTAGTTGAGCTGGGTAAACTTCTAGATATCCTGAGTAGACTTATCAGGACCAACATAGGCCACTGATCACCCTAGGAGACACCTGCTTGTGGTTAATATCAGATAAAGCCACAGAGGCAAATGCAGTCAGGAGATCTGGCAATATTATCTTGAGGCAGCTCTTGTAACCATCCATACAACAGCTTCTAAAGGAACAGGAAACAGATTGGCACACTTAATTTGCATCAGTAACTCATTTCCCTTGAACCAGTTTTAGAGCAAAACAACAGTTACGAGAACTTAAGGGCTAGCCCACATAATCATCTGGTCAGGAATCTAACTTTTGTGGTAGGGTGCGCTCCCTCCGTAGAGCATACCAGCATATAATATGAACACAGTGGGCACAGAATCATGTAGGTTCAGTTCAAAGAAATCTTCCCCTGATTTAAAAGTGATGGATTGTGCAAATAGGGCTGTTAGGCTTATTGATCACAGTATCCATAGCACTTACAGTAGATGAGCACCCATGCATCCACTTTACCTGCTAACTGCCCATGTAGTAGTCCAATTTGACCCAGAGGGGAAAATTGACCAGCTTATACAGCAGTAGCAGGTATGAAGTGTCTCTTCCCTGACACTTGGGCAACTGCTCCAGCAGAGCCCCAGGCAATCTGGAACACAGTTTTTCCAAAGCGCCTGACATCCATGGTAACATCAGACACCCAGTGGAAACCCTTACATCCCAGTGCTCTAAACCATAGCCATAGTAGTGATCAGCCACTATGGAGTCAGAGAAACTAGATCTCACTGCTACCATAATCAAGACAACATGTTTGAGGTATGAAGGACTCTGATCCTATTGTACTGCTCACTGCTGTTGTCAAGAGCACCACGGAGCCCAAATTACATATGGAATAAACTAAGCTATTTTCCAACTGCACTAGATAAAACTGCCAACTACAGTTCTGAATTTAGTGGAGAAGGTGAAGTCTGCCCATCACTATACAAACTGGATCTCATACATGAAGTGTTTAGAAAAGCAACAGAAAAGGAGAAAGCTGGACTTCTGAAATACATTCATGCCATAATCTGATGTAGTGAAAAACAAAAAGCAATGAAGTCCTTAGAGCTTTAAAAGTGCTTTAGATATGCGGATAGGAATTGTTACAAAACATCAACCGTTGTGTGTCAAATGCTGCATTTAAAAACACCTAAAGGTAAATGGGTTGGAACACACACATTTTAATTAACTAACTCAGTAGTCAACTTACTTTTGTCTCTCTCAGCAGGAACTGTAAATCGCGTCCGCTGAGGATGCCATGATTTTTTACATAGCTGGGCATGTGGATAGTACTCGTCCCGTGAACTGTTCCATGGACTTCAGAGAAGGTATGAATGATGTGCAAATAAGTCTTTTTATTCTGGAAAGAGACACAAGTCAGACGGATGAGTCTTCAAACACAGAGAAGCCACTGTTTTATTCTCTAAAAGCCATTCAAATGCATGGTTTGAAAGGCGGATAAAAGACACATGAAGTATATGATAAAACTTGCAATTAATATTAAAAAGTCTCAGCTGCAATGAGAGTCAACAAAATAGTTGTCAATTGTTTCCATGGGAGCAGAGTCACATTGTCATGAGCAGTAATTAATTCACCACCTGTCTTCAAATGAAAAAGTTATCATGCTTTTAGGAATTAAATCTGGTTCTTAACACTATTTTGGGAGGAAGAATACAGGTTACTCCCAAAAACCCCACGGATACAAAATCTGTGGGTATGAAAACCCATGGATTTGGCCCATACACATCCTCTGAATCGAATCAGAGCTTTGCTTTGCTCCAGAGAGTTTCCTAAGACCTGTAAAGGCAATCACCTGTGGCCTCTGCAGGCCTCAGAATGCCTATTTTGGGCAAAAAAAAACCCACTACTTCTAGTAGTTACGTTTTTATGCCCTTATAAGGCATTCTAAGGCCCAGGGAATCATTTGTGCAGATCCACAATTAAAGGATACTGATCACAGTACATTCTCCTAGGAAAATATGCATACGATTGCAGCCTATCTCAATTCATGGTCATATATTTGCTAGGCCTTGAAACAACATAAAACACTTTCGATGTTTTTGGTCTGGAAATTTTTTAAAAATAAATTGTTCTATTCTTTAGAACTCACACAAAGATGGATTGTGAAACAGTATAAAAGTACTCTTTGAAACGTATTGCATGACTGCTGCTTCTCAAATCTGTAGCGCTGTAACCTCAAAGTCTGATTTCTTAGCCAGATAGTAAATGTCTCCTTTGTCTTTGGAATTAAATAGTATGCGCTTGTACTCTGCATTCCTTGGGTCCATCACATGTTATTCACAGTTTGTGTTGAAGATGCTCAGAAATCACGGACGGGGTCTATTCAAAAGACAGGAGACTAGGGAACATCTTCCTGCTTGGAAGGTCAAGGCATCACTTTGCACATTTTAGTTCTGCAACACTACCTTCACGCTATAATGATCTAGTCAGTTAATCTTCCGTGAGAGCATAAGAAGTTGATTTTTATGGAGCCATGGAGTTCTGAGATAATTTGGCTTTCCTAGACCACCCTATCACATTTTTGGTGCACATTTTGCCGTTCATTACCCTGTGTGGGACATAAAGAACCCATTATTGCTGATGCATATATTTACTAACAAAGATTGTATTAATACACTAACTCAGGTTCGAATGTGGAAAAGATGGGCCTCAGAGGGCCAGAGAGAGGGACGTGGGAGGAAAGCAGCTGCAAGCAAGCATCCAAGGTTGCAGAACAAAGGGGCACCTCTCTCTGTTCTTCTGGGGGAGATAAGAAAGAGAGGCACTGAATCTGGAGACACGGTTGCTAACAAGGCGCTGAGAAAATGTATCTTGACTAAGATAGGGGGAGGGAGAAGAAGGGAATAGGTTTAAGCATTCTTTTTGCTATTAGGTGATACGAGTAGTTGGTGGGGGGGGAAGAAGGTGGGGGAATTGAGTGCTCCTAGGGGGAAGGAAGGCAGCGATGGGACAGGAAAGTTATAATGTGCTGCTTAAACAGTGAAGGGGTGTGGTCTCTCTCTCTCTCTCTCTGGCTTGCTTCGGCCGGCACCTTTAGAGGAGAGGTCCACCGCTTTTTGCTGACTTTGAAATAAAGCTTTCTTCAATTGGCATGTGATTGGATTTATTACTAAACACCTGTAACACAGAAACAGCATTTTGATACTGAGGCCATTGCCTGATGATACCAGTTTCAGGAAGGATGTTCTTATGCTGAAAAAATATCTGCTTGGATTACTCTGGATTTGAAAGGTTCCAGCAGTTTCTTAGCTGCCAACATTTCTACAGAGACTTGGTCAGTTTCTAGACGCATTTGGAAGTTGCAAACCCCCAAAACATTCATGAAAACCTAAGCATGCTGTCTTGGAACTAAGAACTGGAATCAGTGGTGATTTACAGCTGGGTTCAAGGGGTTTTCCTGCTATTATGGTGATGATGAAAAGACATGTTTCAATGGAGTGTCCATGAGTGCACATATGGAGGCCAATACACATATACATACACCACACCTAAATACACAAGGCCTTGACATGTATTCTGTTTCAGTCTGGAGGTAAAACATCTCCCCAAGCAATTACTGAAGTTACACTCCATTTCCTAGAGCCTATATGACGGAATATTTAGAAATCAAGTTGGTATTACATTCATACTTTGCCATAACAAACGCACAATCAAAATACAAAAATGCTGCAGAGCGGAACAGGAATGAATTTTAAAAATTCATTGCATGTTGTTGAAAGTGGAAAAGATACAGCATTTTTGTTAAAGCATTTTTTGTTAAATGAAGAGTGGGGAAGAATTCAGTTAAACTGGGATTCTTCATTTCGCTCAGTACAATACGGCTGCACTAAGAATGTACACTGCTTGAATTTTGGAATGCAGCACTGCCTAAATATTATGCTTACGACTCTTAAAAGTGAAACCAGACTAAACTATATAACTATATAAACTTCTAACAATATAATCTACTGACTTTTGGGGGCTTTTTAAAAAACCACCTTGAATCTTATTTGCTGAAGCCATAAATAATCTCAGATTATAAATGCTAGTCAATACCATAACAGTGCTTTTATAAAATGAAGTTGTTTCAATTTTGCCAATTTTAGTAAGGTAACCAGTGCAGTCCCCTCTTTAGAAGGTTTTTTTTTTTTACACAAATGCACATATCAAGTGTACTCAAGCACACTTTTAGAATGTCTTATTTCCATTATTTTACGGGGAAGAAGAAATGTGATTTTAGGTTGCTGTCCGTGCAGCTTTAGAGGGGGAAAAGATTCTCACATCTTCTGAGGTTTGTAGCAACTTCAATAGCTGCTGAGGGATGTGCAAGGAGTTAGCAGAGCTTATGAGGATGACCAAATTGTGCTGTTAGCACTAAACATACTTGAACAGGCTATGGCGAAAGACCACGGTGGAATGTCCCAGGGATGCCCTGGGGTAAACTGCAGAATGTTGTTCAACAACATATCTAAGTTGATATCAGAAATACCTCACAAGTTCAACATATTAAATAGCTTCTGCTTCTACATGATACTGGGTAAGGCATCTACATTTACAGAGAATTTTCCTATGAAAATTTATTTCTTTGAGCACTTTAGGCCTTGAAGATATGCACACAAAAACAGTGAATGAGTTAATTAATTGATTCATGTTCTAAACTATGGATCAGTAGTAGAAAGCACATGAAATAAATGCAAAAAGGGGGGCTTACAGTAGAAGAACTGTTTAAAGTGTGTGTGTTTGGGAGAGAGTGTTCTATTTTATGCTGTGCCATGAAGTCATGTGCTAGAGCAGGGAGGGGGGGGATGAGGAGAAGGAACTGTTGAATTTTTGGATCTTTCCAGCCCCCCCCCCAAAAAAAACACTATGATTTGAAGATTATTTGAGTGCAGGCAGTTGCTGAACTGAGACCATTAAAAATACATTTGTTTTGACCCCTGCTAACTGGGCAAGAGGCACTTTTTCAAGTGGTGCTCCTCTTATATTTAGCAGGGGGAGAGTAACTGTCCCTCTTCACCCCTGCGCAGTCTTTCTAGTGGCTGTTGCTGGCGGTCTGCCTTTTTTTAGATTGTGAGCCCTTTTGGGACAGGGAGCCATTTAACTTTATTATTATTACTATTTGCCTGTAAACCGCTTTGTGAACTTCGTGTTGAAAAGCGGTATATAAGTACCTTGATTGATTGATTGATTGATTGATAGAAGTGCTGCCATTTAAAGTTTTGCTTTACAAAAGAAACAAAGCAATCTAGTTGGTGTAGCACAGTGGCTAGGAGACCAAGCTGCAAATCAGGACTTCCTTGGCTAGAATCTCACTTCTGCTATGAAATTACTAGCTGACCTTAGCCAAACCACTCCGTCCCAGCTTCTACAACAACATGAGGCTATTACTGCTTGCCTTACAGCAGTGGTTCACGAACTTTTTAGCATCAGGACCCACCTAAAAAAAGTTTCAGTTTTCCAGTAACTGACGCCTCTGTGACTATAATGGTATTTCTGCAGCAACGCTCCCCCCATTAGCAGGTTATTTAACTGTTGATGCACGTATACTAATCCTCACTGTCAGTTTTGTAACCCACCAAAACTTGGTCCTGACCTACACAGGGGCCATGGACCTTCTATTTGAGAACTGCTGTCTTACAAGGTTGTTGTAATCAATAAAACAGATGAAATGCTTTGCACACCCAGATAGCACTATGCAAATGTCTTAGTTCACTCAAGAATGCATTAATATGCCCAGGCTTAAGTGAATCACCCAAGATTGTATGCTTTAAATTCTGCAGTAATGAATCAGGCAGGGGTAGCACCTCTTTCTCCACAGCATATGAAATAAAAATAAGTTCCTAGCACAACACACTTCACAATGAGAAGCAAATGGTCTTCATTCCACAGTACAGGGAGAACAGCAGCATCTGTATATGCACCACCTGAGACATTGTTCTAAACAGCTACAATAAACTTGCCAGTTACAGGGAACACTTCTGTTGATCATTGCATACACCGTTATTACCGTATGCCAATTATTTCCACCTACTTTTAAAAGCTTCTCCATATAGACCTTGCATTTCAAAGAAGACACAACAATGCTTGATGTGTCTTTCACCTCCTAAGGCAACTTAGTTAACAGGAAAATATAACCCTAGGGGAGTTGGAATTTAAAACTGGATACAGTTGCATCTGCAATAATCAGCTGCAAAATCACCATGTTATGGCTGGTGGAGGGGGACGAAGAGAGAAGTAGCTGATATGCGCTTTGGTTTACATGGAGATATAGTACAAGTAAAAAAATGCTGCTTATCAACCTGGCAGCCTAGGATTAGCAAAGCCAGGCAGGATTCAAAAGCTATGCAAGTCACCTCTGTGGGATGGTCATCTTGTCAATGAAAGCACATGCTAAAAAGGGATGAAGTATAGTCCGGTTCCATAAGGATACCGAGTCTAAACACCTCCTTTCCACCATGCAAGGATAGTCCTCAGGCTGGTGAGTTTTGTGCTGAAGTTCTGAGACACATAACTAAGTGCATGACCTACGTTGAGCACCATTTCAAGAGATTAAAACGTTGGATGAATCTCCTTTTTGGCCTGGTGGCTCCCTTGAACTACTGGGCCATTGGCCGCTGCTCCCTTTAAGGCTGCAAATTCTATACATGATATAGGGCGGTGGGTTTTCCATGAGGATTCAGTGGCTGCCCTGACTGGTTTCTGAGGCTCCCCAGGGAGCCATGGCTCACAGTGGTAGGAACCATGGCTTTACAGAGCTGTTGTAAGGCCTACATAAAGTTAAGCCATGGGAAGTGCTTTGCAAGGTGTACTATATAAATATTAAGTACAATTATTACATAAATATTCATCAGCACTGATTTAGATGAAGTCAACAAAGTCTAGCTTTTGCTGAGGTGGCAAATACGTGTTTTGGTCTGTACCACATGAGCAGGAGTGGGTTTATATGATTGTTTTCTCCCATACAAAATATCTGCCTAGAGCAGGGGTCCTCAAACTACGGCCCACGGGCCAGATGCGGCCCACTGAGGACGTTTATGCGGCCCGCCGGGTTATGGCAAAATCAGACCGGAAGTGACGTTCGACCTAAACTCGCGTTAGCTGACCGGCACTCTGGGGGTTAAAAGGAGCGACTCCGGATTCCTAGCGGGGCGAATCGGAAAGGGGCGGAGTGGATCGAGAAGCCACTTCTTGCTCTGCCTCTTCCTGCATATGAATCTATATATGTCTGTCTCTTGGCAGCGCTACCGTCCGTTACCCCCAGGCAGTGATGTTATTGAGCGTTCTGGATCCTGAAATCTGGGCTAGCTGCGCCCACTCGTCGCTGGCTCCGTGTTTTTATTTTTTTATTTTTTTATAAAAAGTCCACCTTAAGAGCTCCGTCCACCACGGTCCACCTTAAATTGTATGAGAGGCGTGGTGTGGGTAGTCCCTAGCCAGCACTTGCGTACTTCAGGCAGCGCGGTTTGCCTAGCAGCCACCACCACACCACGTGCACGGACAGAGAGGTGTTGAGCGGATCGGTGCAAGGCAGGGAGCGAAGAAGAGGTACGTGGCTGCTGCTGGCTGTATGGGGGGGCCTGCAGGGAGGGTGAAAAAAGACAGCGTGGGGGGGGGCTTCGTGTGTGTGTGCGTGCGCGTGCTTTTGGCCTGATCCCTAAGACAAGGTTGGTGATTGGGGGTTGCAACTTGGAGGGAAGGCGCAGATGCGGTGAGCCTAAAAAAGACGGCGGGGGGAGGCTTTGTGTGTGTGTGTGTGTGTGTGTGTGTGTGTGTGTGTGTGTGTGTGTGCTTTTTGTCTGATGATCCCTAAGACGAGGTTGGTGATTGGGGGTTGCAAAATAAGATATATGCAGCGTGCATAGGAATTTGTTCATAGTTCTTGTTTTTACTATAGTCCGGCCCTCCAACAGTCTGAGGGACAGTGAACTGGCTCCCTATACTATTTAAAAAGTTTGAGGACCCCTGGCCTAGAGGAAACAAAACTTTAGGGAGAGCGTTCTCCCTGACATACCAGCTTCCTATGTGTGGAGTGCAGCAGAGCACTTAAGTGTTAAACTTTACTTATAGATTAACGTGGCAGAGATCAGACCATCATCTTAGTGAGAACGAAGCATGGCGAATGGAAAACCTACACGGTCAAAGAATCTGGCCAGAATTCTGCTTTTAAAAGGATTTATATTTAGGTAGTAAATATAAATATTGTTTTTGAAGTGTTTTTAATGTTAGTTTTTATATTTTGTAAAGCCGCCTTGAGTGCCTTTAGGCAAATAAGGCGGGGTATAAATCTAATAAATAATAATAATAATAGTACAGTCTAATTCTGAAGACTTGAAGTCAACAACAATAAGGTTGCTATAAGTAATTAGCCACAGCTACTAACCCCCCCCCCAAAGTCACTGTTCTGCCATTCTGTTGAAAATGTGCCATGTGCCTCCATTGCACACTGAACAAAAACCAACTGCTTCGCTTGGGGACCTAAAAGTAGAACATTTATATTGCACTGGCTCAAATCCACTGGAGTAAACAGAAAGCAAGAAGGTTTGCTTTTTGAGAGAGCATTCATCTGACACATTAGGCAACTAAGATAAAAAAAACTAGTTAGAAAACATGCACTAGGAAGCAGAAGAGTTCTAAGACCACCAAATCCTATTGCAGACATTTTCTGTTTGGAAAGGAGAACATTGAACATATTCATAAACAAAAAACAGTAGTAATGGCACCACCGGCAAAACACAAAAAAATATTAGGATTTAGAGGCAACTGCTATCCTGACACAACAACCTATGAAAAGCTGGCCCAACTCCAGTGACAAAGTCTCCACGAGCACAAAAATTACCGTATTTCCCCAAGTATAAGACACACCAATGTATAAGACACACCTTAATTTTGGGGCCAGAAATTTGAAAAAAAAAATGTACCACTACACATAAAGTTACTGAACTCAAGTTTTATTCATAAAACTACTCATCACTGTCAAAACTCCCATCCATTAGCTTGTCCTCATCTGTGGTTGATGATGAATCGTGTGTGAAATCGGAGAAAGAGCTGACCTCGCAAACCGGAGAAGGAGCTGAAGAAAAGTTTTAAGATGCTTTTTCTTTGGGTGGGGGGAGAGTGGTGGTGGGCGGGGGGGGGGGAATGATGACAGAAGAAAGCAAAGGGGAAGGGAAAGGCGAAAGCAGGAAAGATTTGGAGAAGCAGCTGCGCCTCAGGGTGTGCGTTTTGAATGAGCTGCTAAAGACAGAGCGGGACTATGTGGGCACTCTGGAGTTTTTGGTGTCGGTGAGTTGCACCCCCCCCCGCGCTGCTTCTGCTTTGTATTGGCGCCTCAGATGCCTTTTCCTTTCTTGTGCACAAACAATCCTCTCACCCTGATGCACACCCCTTGTATAAGACGCACCCAGTTTTTAGAGCCCAAATTTTTTTGAAAAAAGGTGCGTCTTATACATGGGGAAATATGGTAAGTACTTAGAGAAAGTTTAGGTTTCATAACGCAATGAGTGAATTGTGCCTGAACCCATCTCTCTGAAAAGATTCACAACCCAATCCTAAGCTGCACTGGAGAAGGCAGGCCAGTGGGCCTGCGCTGTATCCAGTGCAGCTTGCGAGGCCTGAGGAGCCTCCCCGGTGGCTCCAGCCTCCTCATTGGCTCCCTCCGATCGGCACCCAAGAAATTGAAGGCACAGGTCCAAGGGGGCTCTGCGGCCCGGGGAGGAGGCCTTAGATGCGGCCTACTAAGCTTCCAGAAGTTAAAAAGGAGCAGACTAGATGCCTGTCTTAAGGAAAGGTGTTCCATGACACAGAAAGCTAAGTCCCAAATGCAGCAGCAGTGGGGTGCAGAGCAGAGCTTCCTCAAAATATCTCAATAAACAAGCAGTCTTTGTGTGGGAGCAAGGCAGTCCTTCAAACAACCACATCCAAATACTTCCCTATGTGAAAAGAGGGTCATAGTCACCCAATACAAGTTTGCTATAAGCAAAAATGTGTGCAGGATTCAATAATGGAACACCAACAGTGAGAAAGTCAAATTGGCTCAGAAACCACATGATATGCCACCCTGGAGATAGGAACCACAGCCTCGGGCCTCTGCCCCCAACTCCAGTGACAAAGTGCATTTGGAGTCTCCTCCTTTAACTGACCCTGTGCAGGCAGCAGTGCAATCCTCTCTGGACAGCACAGGCTGAAGTCACTGCAGAGACTTCTCAGCATGGGGGAAAAAACTGCTAAAGCCAGGCTGAACCACTGGTTGGTTCTGGTAAGCTCCACTCCTTGTGAAATCCATGACAGCTGGCAATGAAACATGACCTCTACATTGACTCATTCTGCTTTTGGTGGCATTGGTCAGTAACTCCAGCTTCAGTTGTGTCTATTCTTTAATAATCTGCAGATGTAGCAACAGATTGAAGAAAGAACGATGAGGTAAAAATTAAATAAATTTTAGGAAAGCTGTACAGAAATGTATGTGAATGGGATTAACTACAGTCTTGTACAGAATGCCGTATTTAATTCTCAACAGCAGCTACTTTGCAAAATTTTTGAACCTATGTCTATCTGTTGTTTCCCATAAATCCAACTAAATGCATAAGTATACTGAAAGAACTTCTGAGTGCCAGTTATATAAACTCAATTTGGCAGGAGTATTTGTTATTTCCTCTTTAGATCTTATTCTCAATACCACGGCTTCTGTAAAACAAATTATGTTCCCAGAAATACATGTGTAAGCCACTCTTTCCTCAAACAGATGCCAGCTGAGAGGAATCTTGTGAAGTACTCTGTCAATACCGCACCAAAGAAGAGCGTTTCCCATCATGTCTGTCTCGTGACTTTAAAGAGACAAACAGAGTGCATTTATCAGAAAAAACGCATACAGTTTCACAGATCTTGGTATGCAAGCCTCATAGCAGTTGTCTTAAGACATAACAGTCTTCCTCGCCAAGGCTGTAGCATAACTTTAAGATTATCCTAGAGTCGGGGGGAATCTTTACAGCACTGGAGTCAGAGATAATCTGCACAGCATTTCACTAACACAGTGAAGGGAAAGGAGGAGATGACTTCAGTGTTACAATACTCTTACAAATTAATTATCCTAAGACCTATCAAGGTATGGATTCTTACCTTGCATCCATAGCTCTGTCTTGAAACCCTGGGCCACAGCCATACCCCTTTCCCTATGCTCAGCAGAAATCCCTGGCTTTTTCCTTTCTGGAACAGATTCTTTCCTTCATAAGGCATGTCAGAGGAATCTACGGGTGCTAGCATGCAAGGAAAATAAATTTCCTTGCACAATATTAGATGTAGCTTTAGCAGTTAGGCAACAGGAGACGGAGGAAGGTTCCAGTCATAACCCTTAACATAACTAGCCACAGCAGAGGCCAAGTATTCAATATAATATAAACTAACCTGATGCTAAATAGAATTAAAATTACCGCATGCTTACTTAACCCTAGCCATGGAAAAAACTAATCCATGTAAGCTTGTGTATGACTATGACTACATATATATCTGAGCACAAGCATTTACTCCAACAGATTAATGTTTTATTTTTCCCAGCAAGTGTTCACATGCAAAGAGGCATTAACTGACATTTTTGGAAGGCACTACTAAACAGATGGGGCATTTAATGAAGATAGAAACAATTATGTTGGATATAGACGATAAGCTGACTGAATAAGGAAGGAACTGGAAAAAATACATTTAAAAAAACCCAGACACCAATGATACATCTGTTAACGACAAGACATGCTGGTCTTCTGACACAATACTAATCATGTCAGGAAGTACAGCTGACTAATAGGATTCAGCAATTCTTGAGGCTTCTTAGTGCCTTCAAGTATTGATAATTAGATTAGAAACTGTAATCACAGAAGTCTGGAGCTGGGAGAAATGATACAAATTAACAGATTCCAGCACAGCTCTTGAGATCAAGGATCGGAAATAAAACAACCGATTATTTCATAAACAGAAAAAAGGATAACGAGGATAAAAAAGTTAATAAAGTACATCTTTAGTTGTGATGGACACTAGAAGAATAATTCAAGTAGTTATGTCTTCAAATCAATGGAAATTAATTTTTACACTCAGGACAAAAGATACAGGGCAGTCCCAACAACAAATGAATCACTGCATATAAAAACACTCTAAATTAAAACAGACATGGAGGGGCCATATTTGATGGGTTCCTCAGGTTTTCTAGCAGACAGCTAAAGTTGACCAGCAAAACAAACAACAAAGTACTCCACAATCCGCATGCCAATTTTTTTCTTTTGCAGTTATGCCTTCTTTAAGTGGACTTTACACAGCAGACCATGCCCTTGGGAAGCAGGATCAGCAACACTAAAATGTAGGTGGTCAGAACACTATGCTTTTACAAGCCAGTTAAGGATTCATTCCTGGCCATCCCCAGGAAGTCACCACAGCCATGGAAAAGGAAATCATACAGGCTTTTGGCTCAGGGTTCCATCTCTTTTTACTGTTAGCCAGAACGAACCTGCCTTGTACGGTCTGACCACTTGCAAAATCCGTGAGTTTAAATAACAGCTGGACTCTTAAATGAGTGTAGGTATGCACAGTTTAACAAGTGTGACCCGTTCTGCAAACTCTGTTAGGTGCATTGGTTGTTGCCCAGACAACTGCTAATGGCTGCCAGGTCACATCCCAGAATGCCTTGCAGGCCCAGAGAAAGCAGGAAGAAGGCAGCTAGTTACGGAAAGCACGTGAGGCAAGTTAGATGGCTTAAGAGGGGGGGGGGAGAAGAAGCAGGCCCGGCGAGTTCAACAGGATCACCGTTGTACAGTCACCGGAATGTCGCTCTGTGGCACATACCTGTATTCTTAAATCCTTGGTCTTTGCAGCGCTACTCAGCCTTTCCTCTTTCATTCACAATAAGTCTATAATAGAGGCTTCCTTCCTCACAAGGGTCCTCTTTAGAAAGCAGCAAATCTCAGTTCCTACAGGGCCCTTATGAGGAAAAGAGGAAGTGGCATCTCAAAGTCGAGCCCTGCCTGAAAAGTTAGGAAAGCAGCCTTTGCTAGCAGCTAACTAGCAAACTGTTAACTTGTATTTCTGCAAGGTTATACTGCATTATTTGTTCTATGTGTTGCAAACAGAGCGTTTCCAAGTGTACACCATACACATTTTCATGTTGGAAGCATCTATTACATTGGTGTTGCAGATGCACAATAGAGCTTGAACTGACCACATTGCTACTCTGCAGCACATTTTTTTTGAGAAAGCAGATCATTGCAAGGTGTTGTTTTGGCCTTGACTAGATTATTAAAACATGTTGTATGGAGGACTGTCCCTTGAAAAGAGTTCAGAAACTAAATCCTAAAGCTAGATTGCTGGTGAAAACCATGTGGAGTTGGGTGGATCGTATTAGATACTTGCTTCCTGAGGCACCTGGTGGGCCACTGTGAGATACAGGAAGCTGGACTAGATGAGTCTTTAGCCTGATCCAGCAGGGCTCTTCTTATGTTCTTATCCCTGCAGGAACTACACTGTTTTCCCATCAATTTCTTGCTCCTATTCAAGGTTCAGGCTTATACCCCTACATGGTTTGAGCCTCTTACACCTTTAGACCATCTCCTACTGTACAAATGTAAGATCTCCCTGGCAAGTTCTGCTTAATGTGTCATCACTGAGTGAGTCTTTAACAGAAAGCACATGGGACGAGAACCTTCACCCTGATAGCTCCTCAAATGTGGTTTCTGAGTGAGTTTGTGGGTCCCCTTCGATCTGCTTCAAAAAGCCCTTAGAAGACACTTGTTCTGCCAAGCATTTGGGCTGGGAAGTCGAGCTGCCCCCAGCATCTGATTTGGTCGGTCACTGATACTTTTAAAATGCTGGGACTTGTTTTCATTGTAAATTGGTTCTTTACGCTACTATATTCTCATGAATTACCTTTGGATTATCCAGTGAAAAGTAAACTGGAGAAGAGAGAGTGTCTATATGCAGTTGTTCCCAAAGCTTTTTGCACCAGGACCCACCTAAAAAAGAAGTTTCACTTTACCAACCATTTAAGCCTCTATGGCTATAATGGTGATTGGGCTATTGGGTGACTGGCTTTTAGGTGTAGATTAACGGCACAGATATTTTTACTTTCCTATTTTTAATACTGCGTTTCCTCCAAGGAGCTCAGGGTTAGGGTTTACATTGTTCCCTCCTTTTGTCCTCACAACAACCCTGTGAGGTAGGTTAGGCTGAGAGATAGTGACTGGCCCAAGGATATTCAGGAGGCTTCAAGGTTGAGCAGGGATTTGAACCTGAATCTTCCAACTTCAATTCCCAAACCAATATACCATCCTGACCCTCCAGGATATTCACTTCACAAATCCTTGGGGACTATCAAAACATAATTGTGCCTTTCAACATTGCCCAATAAGCTCTGGGAATGGAGCAGAATATCTATGAAGGACTGAGCACTATCTTAGTCAGGAAAAAACAACAACACGTGCCCACTTTACTCAAACTATCTTTTGTATATTTTCACCAATTTCAAGGAGATGCTTAGTATCAACATGAAATGCTAGGCAAGACGTATCAGAATACAGTGTACTTTCTGCTTCTCATGTCATTTTCCCAATTTTTTTAATGTGCAATCATTCCACTTATATTTTCTTCTGATATTCCTGAAGTGATTATGTGAAACATTCCAATTTCAGTAATCAGGGTGCAATTATAAGTGTGCAATTTAATAAGAGAATTGTTAGATAAAATTACAACATACAAGTGGGTTCCAAAAGTTTTAGACACTAGAGGTGATGCAGTCAAGATGAAACTAAGAACTAAAACTAGAACTGGCACAGAACAGTCAGTTATCTTGGCTTTGACTGCTTAATGTTGGAAGCTTTTGTAAGTAAATATTACTTCAGAGAGCCTTACAAAAAGGTCAAGCTACCCAAACAAAATACTTCGTATTTCAACTTCCAGCTATCTTCCAATACATCTGCATAGACTACAGTTGTATTCACTGACAATTACTGGGGCAGCACAGAGCAGAAAAACCGTGACAAGTTGGAGAATGCCCCAAAGTGCTCTCTGTTCTAGCAGACTGGAGGCTCCCAGAGGTCATTTCAGCCAACTCATTATCTGGAGCTTTGCACCCAACTCTCAAGGGGAAAAAATAAGTACACTAAAAATCTCGTTAAAAACTCATAGTTTGCCATTCAAGTGGGCTGCTTTCTGGCTGAAAAGAAGGCCTTCCAGCCAGACCCTAGAGCTTCACCCCCAATTCAAAAGCTTGCCTCATGTGTAAAAAGGAGATACATCATTGGTCATATAATGTATTGACTTAGTCAGCCAAGTAACCATTATTTAAAAAAAGACAACCATGTAGGCCAGTGATGGCAAACCTATGACACGTGTGTCACAGCTGACACGTGAGGGCATTTTCAGTGACACGCAGAGCTGGGGAAGAGAAGGGTCAGGTGCGAGCAGGCTAGCAACTAGCCACGCCTGCCGGCACTTGAAAGACACTCTGGAAGCAATTCCCCGGGTGCTGTGTGAGAGAGAGAGTCTGGAGGCACTTACAAGCTGCTCAGAAGCAACCTTGCCCCCAGCCAGCTCTTAAGGGCGTGTGTGAGAGAGAGTCTGAAGACACTTACAAGCTGCTCAGCAGCAACACCACCCCCAGTCAGCTCTTATGGGTGCTATGTGTGTGAGAGAGAGTCAGGAAGCACTTAAAAGACACACGCGTTAGAAGCAACCCCGGCCACAAGCCCTTCTGTGTCAGCACAAAGTGTAGCTGGGCTGGCGAAGCGAAGCTCAGTAAGAGGTGCCAGGCGCTCGGAAGGCACGTGCCTAAGCAACTTCCTGAGCCTGCTCATGCCCGAAGCAATTCCCAAGCTTGCTCGCATCTGTTCACACCAGCACCAGTGGGGCTCTTTCTGCCCCAGAGCTGGGCTCGAGGCACGGAGTCACTCAAAGGACATGCCAGAAATAATCCAAGAGTTTTTTGCATCAGCACAAGCTGCAGGAGGGAGGAACTGGGCCAGCGGTGCACTTTCTGCCAAGCAGGGCAATTGGCCTGAGAAGTTGGGGAGCAGCACCCTTTCTGTGCACATGGAGTTGGATGAGTGGCCTGAGGAACTGGGTAAGTTAAAGAAGGGGAGGTTGGCAAAATTCACCTATACTTCCTTCTCTTCATTAGCATTGCCCAGTTGGAGCTGCTGCAGTAAAGTTCCTTTGGCAGCCTGGCCAGTATTCTTCCCCCCTACACCAGAAAATTCCTTGAATGACTTTACATTGCTTTGTCTGATATGTGTCCAAGTTCTTGTTGTAGTTGATGCAAGTATATACAGGAATAGAAAATGTACCATGGTTTGCTGTATCTGGGTTTTGTTCTTCTGCAGAGTTTGGAAGTCAAACCTCATATGGCATTTTGTACCTGGCTATACAAACTTAGGAAAACAAATTTTACATCCTTGGCATGTATAAATGTCACAAACAAGTGCTTTGCTGTTCTTCTTTAAAAACAAAAACAAAATAAAAGTGAGGGATCAATCCTCCCTAACTACCCCCACAAAAAAACCCCTTCCTGAGATTTTACACTGTGCAGGTGGAAAGTTGTTTAGGATTGCACCCCTAATTTGCCCTGTTCATCCATTTTAGACAAAACCGTCAACAGCTGAAAAAGGTGGTCCCATCAACTCCATGTGGGTTCAGTGGACCTTTACAGCTAATCTGGATATCTCATTTCTAATATTACATATATACTGGCCACGAAAGTCTTAGCAGCTCATTAATCAAATAAAAAGCAATGTGTTCCAATATGTAAATATTTTTTTGTCTTTTGTTCTGGGTGGGGGGAGGGGTGACACACCAGCAGAGTTGAGTTATAAATTTTCTGAATTTCTGACACATCGAGCCCAAAAGGTTCGCCATCACTGATGTAGGCTATCCCAATGTGAAAGTGTTAATGGCTTAAGGCTGTGCGTTAGATCATTCATAAAAATGCTTTTAAAATAAAACCTACCATATATACTTGTTTATAAATCCATCTCACGGATAAATCAAAGGCACGTTTTAAGCCAAAAATAACACCTAATTTAAAATGTAGCTTATAATAAGCCTTCAACTTTGTTATGTACTATGAATCAAAACATATAAATAGAAAGATTTGCAGCAACTCACCTTCCAGAAGTTATCAACTTTGCCATAAACAAGAGACTGGTTCTGCCTTTTTATGACATTGAAGTGCTTGATATCACTGGAATTCAGATATTGTTCTACCACAAAGCCGAGAAAACTATTGTCTGGAGTGTGAGCTGTAAAGCAAAACAAAAACAGTCCTTATCACCATTGCTCTGGAATAAAGAAGGAAATGTTTTGAAGCTGAGAAGTGCCAACGGATATCTTCTTTTTGTAATATTTGAAACAAAGCATTCCAATTCCCTCTTACTTAGATGTTTGCTTTACATGCTATAATGTTTAATGGATTCAGTAGTATTGAAGCATGTGTATAAATGTTATGAAATACTTCCTAAGGGTACCACTTATAAAATTTGCCTCCTCCTCCCAGCCCCTCAGAGAGCTACAGTAAACATTCATTAGATACTAGTATTCAGTATAACTTTTCAACAAGGTAAGGACCACAAAACAGTTGTTATTCCTAATAAGGAATATGAAATTGTAGGAAGACAAAGGGCAAATTTGAGGGTTTTAAAATACTATATATAATATTTTTAATTGCTAAACATTAAATTAAAATTTTAATATTTTAAATGCTTTTCTTTAAATGCACACACAATTAAGAAATAAAATCTTCTGATCTTAAAATCTGCTTCTGAAACACAGTGCTAAGATTCCAGTATCAGCATAAGTAGTATATCTTACGGACATGGTCAGGAGCAAATTAACCAATAAGGAAGAACAAGTTAATCTTACATAGCTAACTCATGACTAGCAGGAATCATAACATTCCTTTTCCATCATTCCTACAACATGTATTTGTACAGAGGGTGTTGTAAAAGAGACCAAGTTCCTTTGCTACTTTTGTCTTGTCTTGTTAATTTTTTGAATGCACTCTGATGACAGCACTTAAGAGTTCTAGTGAAATCATCTTTAACGCCTATCTCAAAAAACAACTGTTTTTGTAAACATGATTTAACTTACGAAACATTGTGTAGAACTGTTGTGGATTAAGGTTCCATTTTCCCCATGGTGTTTTGTGGCCTTTAGACTGGGCATAATGAGCATGGTTAAACTCTGGTTCAGTCCCAAATGAATCTAGCACTCGCAACATGCACCTGTGCAAAAGTATAACAGAACAACAACCTGATTAACTAAAGATTTTTCTAAACCAAAATACATAGGCTTGGATCCAGAGATGCTTTTATGCAAATGGAAGGCACTTCCACATTTTGGCCCCAAGTTCTGCAGACTTTCTTTTTTCCCTACGGCCCCTTTTCCAAGTTCCACATTGCTCTGCAGAGTCCTGACCATTAGGGATTGTTTTCTAGGAGTAGCGATGTTGCAGAGGGATCCAGATGAGGCATACATGGAAAAACTCCATTGCACAAGTGAAGTTCTGATTGCATCTGTTTTAACCCAGAGTTATTGGCTTGGATATCACATTTGGCATAAAAGCAATTCTTGTTATTAAAAAGCTTTTTGTTTTCATATACAGTTGGTCCGCAGCAAGTCATATTTTGAAAATAAAGTTAACACAATCTTCCTATTTGTTACATATAACCACATCTGTACCTGTTCCCTTTCTCTCTTCTTCTGTGCATCAACAATGATGCATGCAAATACAATTATAAATGACACAGGGAATACAGTAACCACATGTTTCCGATGGCAACACTAAGGACAAACCTACATTTAAATGCACAAACAGAAGTTTGGAGGAGGGGTTAGATTCTTGCTCGACTGCATAGATTCTCTTGGGACAGGGACAAAAATATCAGGGACAAAATCCACATGACTGGGCGCCCAATCCTGAACTGCCCTGCTTCTGTAGGAGCTGCGCTACTAAAATAGTGACCGCTGCATCCCACAAGAGTTGGGCAGCTGCGGGGTGCTCTGCAGGAGAAGGGAACATTCATCTCTTTCCCCCAGGGAAAGCCCCACTGCCTGCAATGGGGCTACTTGGCTCACGGACAGCTATTTTGCTGGGGGTGGATAAAGCGGCCCTGTGTTGCGCTGCCCGAGCTAGGGATAAGATCCAACGGTGAACGCCACCACTGGGTCCCATCCTCTTGCCGCTGGCTCCTCCCCTCCCCGGTTCTTCCCCCTCCACGCCTCCAATGGGCTCCAATGAGCGCTAGCCAGCTACTCGTTTACTTTGTGGCCTGGCGCTGAGCAAGCACTGCCCCAGTGTGAGCTGTAATGTGTCCTGAGCGTTCTTTACGGTGTGTACCACCAGCAATAGGGCCTTCAGGATTGGGCCCTAAGTGTTCAAATAAAGTAATGGGAAAATGCAGAACGAGTTTGCAAGGCATCCCAAGTCAGTGGGGTGGAGTGAGGAAAGTAGAGGGAAGTTGCAGAACGTTATTTCATGCTTATTTGAACCTTCCATTTCTAATACCAGAGCAAAAAGATTTGACAACAAAAAGGCAAGCAGCAACTTTTTTACACTTATTTGGAACATGAAGAGAGGAATAAAAAACTCATAGAAGCACGAGCAAGCTCAGCTTTTATATGAAGCACTACGTTTTCATTTAAGATTACAATCCCAGAATACTTTGAATGCTTTAATCCAGTACATGAACAAACCATATTGAGAAATCACAAAGCAACACAGATGACAGCTCAGCTCAGCCTGTAACTGTAATTCAATGCTTAGGTCAACTGCTTTCAATGAAAACATTTTACAGCAGTAAAATTATTTTTGGATTACACCGAATGCTTGTCCAGGGCCAACACATCATTTAGTAGCAGTAAATCATACAGCAGGGAGAGAAACTGTTGGGTTACGTTGTGCAAGTGCAAAGGGAAGCCGGATCTGAATAAAGCATTATGTTTTGGCACACAGTTGTAAGCCAAATGCAGGATGTGGGATGATTCTTGGAAGATAAGGATTAACAAAATGGCTAGGCTGAACTAGCTATCTGAAATACAGTGACAGGTTACGTAACATTTATTATTCTCCTCATTTCACTAAAACTGACAAAGAAATGAATCATCAGCTGATCCCTACATCTCTCTTCAAACATTTGCTCTTTTGAACACGAGTAAAACAAAGCTATTTCCTTTGTACACACAGTTTTATGCCCTTCTCCCTGGTTTCCAGCCCTGCATGCACACAGTGCTCCAAAAGCAATGAGATGCAGGGCCTAAAGAAAGCCAGACCTTATTCAATTCAGCTCCCTAGATGAAGATGGCATATGGAACCCATTGTTGACACACAACCCTCTGAAGTCACTGTATTCTATTATTCAGTTTATTGTTCTTTAGCTGAAATTAGGATGTCTTTTTCTTAATTTTAAAAAAGCAATAAAATTATCCACACATTAACAAGATAGTATGTTTAATGTGAGAGAAAGAGGAACAATGAGGTTTTAAATTTTATGAGGTAAAATGTGGGAGAAAGAAATGCTGTTTATTACAATAGCATCTGCTCAATTTCCAGAACTTGGACTCCCAATTACGTGAAGTATTGAATGAATGAACGAATGAGTGTGTGTGTGTTCATTTATATTAACTTCATTAAGATGTAGTTAAGAAAAAGTTAAAAAATACTGGTACAGTAATTCTCAATTTATGTTATTGGATGACCTCATGGATGACCTTCACCGTGGACTAGATAAGGGAAAGGCACCCCTACTAGTCTTGCTAGACCTCTCAGCAGCCTTTGATACAATTGTCCATAGTATTCTTTTGGATCCGCTAGTGAAGCTGGGGTTAAAGGGAACTGCTCTGAAATGGTTCCACTCCTTCCTGGCTAACAGGTCCCAAATCCTGCTTTGCACTTTGGCCTTTACAATCTGGAGTGCCTCAGGATTCTATTTTATCTCCCATGCTCTTCAATATATACATGAAACCACTGGGGGAGATCATCCGGGGGTTTGGAGTAGGGTGTCACCAATATGCTGATGACACTCAACTCTATCTCTCTCTACCATCTCAAACTGAAGAGGCTGTGAAGGTCCTGGGGCACTGCCTGGAGGCAGTTGGGATATGGATGAAAGCCAGTATGTTAAGACTGAATCCAGAAAAGACAGAAGTCCTCCTGGTCAGGAAATCCTCAATGCAGACACAAAGCCTTTCACCCACTCTGAATGGAGTGACACTTCCCCCGCAAGAACAGGCACAGTCTAGGAGTGCTCCTAGACTCTCAACTGTCTATGGAGAACCAGGTAGCAGCTATAGCTAGAAGTGCATTTGCCCAGCTTTGATTGGTGTGCCAACTGCGACCATACTTGAGCCATTCTGACCTGGCCACGGTGATCCATGCGTTAGTAATTTCAAGGCTGGACTACTGCAACTTGCTGTATGTAGGGCTTCCCTCCAGAACAGTTCGAAGGCTACAGTTAGTACAAAATGCAGCAGCCCGGGTGGTTACAGGGGCTAGATGGTTTGACTCAGTAGGATCACTCCTTCAGCAGCTACCTTGGCTGCCCATTCAATTCCGATCTCAACTTAGGATGATGGTTCTGACCTTTAAGGCCCTTCATGACTTAGACCCAGCCTACCTAAAGGACTGCCTTCTCCCATACATACCAGTTCGCCCTCTTAGGTCATCTAAAGAGGCTCTCCTTCAAGTGTCCCCTCTATCCCAAGTTAAAGGAATGGCAGCTCAGGGACCTCAGAGCCTTCTCTGTAACGGCTCCACCAATATGGAATTCCCTTCCAGAAGAATTAAGAACTACACACTCCTTTTGACCTTTTGGAGAGGGCTCAAATCATACCTATTTCGTCTGGCCTTCCAATGATTGCGTGGCTATCTGCCCTCTGTCCCTCTGGTATAGTGTCATAGTTTTGCTCACTCCCCAGTCAAATGTTTTTTCCCTCCCCCCAAACGACCTGATATGGAGAATTGGGTCTAATTTTATTTGTGTTATTCTCATTGTTCCCGTTAATGTTTAATGTTGTTTTCTTTAATCTTTGTTTTACTTATTGTGGTTACATTGTACTTTGTTCTCTGTAAGCCGCCTTGGGCATTTGCTTCAGCATGGAAAAGGCAGGGTATAAATTCTTCAAATACATAATTTTTGAAATAGCACAATTGACAAAGACATACCCAAGTGCAACTTACCCGGCTCATTTTACGAACAAATTTTGGGGCAAGGGAGATTTTTGTGTGCATTCTTAAAACACCAAGAATTGCTCTCCCCTCCCCCCCCCCCACTCCTCCTCAAAGCTGTGAAACCTCCACACTCCTATTTGAATCCTGGAGGGACTTCACTCTGATCTTTGACCACAATGCTGCATCTCTCTGCCTCTTGTGACTTTTTCTGTCCCAGTCTTGTCTGGCAGGCAGGCAATGGGCTCTGTCTGGAATCAGAGGCAGGCCAACAAGCAGAGTCCATTCCAGCCTGCCAGCCAGACAAGACTGTCATGTCATGTCATGTCAAAAGAATGTCATGGCAGTGACGCAGCCCCACCAGCCAGAGATCGTAAGAGCTGAGTCAAGTCCCTCCAGCATTCCCAAATAGAAGCACAAGAAGTTTCACAGCTTTGAGGAGGGGTGGAGGAAGGTGAAGTTGGGAGCAGAAGACTCTTTCTTGAGATTTAAACACACAACACCCCCCCCCCTACTTGATTGCTGGGCTAGTGAGCCATCAACATTGGCAGCCTCACTCCCAGTAACCTCTCTCTGTAACTTCCATTCATTAAATGGAGTGTGGACCGTTACTTTAACCCAGTGGTTCCAAAACATTTTCAACTGAAGTCTCCCTTGACCTACTGCTCCACTGACCATGACCATCCCTATTAGGGCTACAATTCTATGCATTGTTGAGGACTGCAAGTTTTTTTTTTTTTTTTTGCAAGGATTCCACAGCTGCCCTGGCTGTTTTCCGTGGCTCCCCAGGGAACCATGGCTCACAGTTTAGGAACCACTGCCTTAACCCATGCTAATCCTATTAATGTCTATGGAAAATCCAGCTTCATTTGCATGTTTTTGATATATGCAGGATGCTTTCAGGAACCTAACCTCCACATAAACTGAGAGCTGCCTTTTATAGTTAACTTCATAACTACACAGTGTATAGTTCAGCAAGCTACGAGATTAGTTAAGATTCAACATGAAACCGTGGCTGTGTCTATATGGGAACACTCCTTAAGCTCACTCATAACTAGCTCCCCTTGTGTGCTCTGTTTCAATTACAGGCAAACCCCAGTATCCACTAATTCAGTATCCACAGTTTCAGTTATCCACAGATATAATCAACACCTATTAGAAAGATAGGGGAACATTAAACAAATCTCCTTTTTCACCTTGTTGCAG
>JAJKFI010000014.1:7944266-8032223 GCA_029204185.1 Lerista edwardsae
ATGTTCCCCTATCTTTAAAAAGGTGTCCCCAATATCCACAGTTTCAGTTATCCACAGTGGGGTATGGAACGGAACCCCAGCAGATACCGGGGCATGCCTGTGTTTCCTCGTTTCACCACAACCCACAGTTTTGGTTTGTGAACTATGTTGGTTTGTGAACAAGTGAACTATTGTTTGCACATTCCTTCCAAACCAGAATTGCAAACTATAGTCTATAATTTAGATATAGCTAATTTAGTTAGTGTGGAAACTAATTGAGAGTGTGAGGAAAGCATATGAATACAAGGCTTGATAATGCCAAATTACAGTACTGGTCTATCATAATCCCTACATAAGTCAGAGAAAACACGAGGAAAGAAAGAGAATGACTTTCCAAATACTGAGAACAGTGCTTTTCAACTTAATATATTATCCAGGGGTGTGTAACAAAGTAGTTAAATATGCAGAAGACGCCAAGAAAGTCAACATAATAAAATCCTAACAGGCTACATTGCCTTAAACTGAACCCCTGGATAAGCAGGCAAACACACTCTCCCCAATTTTAAATACCTACTGATAATGAATGAATTAGCTATAATTGTCTAGATCGAATTATTGGCATTACAGAGAAAATCACTGAAAAAAACATTTACAATATCCCACAGCAGCGAAATGGGCACATTTGAGATTTGAAAACAGAAGTTTAGCTCTTTGTAGGCATTCTGTTCCTGGATACCTGGAACACAATGAGAATTTCTCCCGGTGATTTTGAACAGCACTTGCATGTCATGCTCTCTCCCTGTGACCCACTCTTACATCTGCAGATGAGCACTAAATGTAGGGACATCCAAGTGTGTATTGAGGGGGAGGGAGTCACTAACCAGTACGTTCCCACTGCTCCAATACATTATATGTATACTAGCCCAAGCATGGGGCAGGCAGAAATAGTCATTTCAAGCACCCAGCTGGAAGAGAAAGCCGACTGATGTGGGAAGCCCTCCCCCGCCCACAGCTGTCCATCCTCCAGCTCTCCATCCAGCTAGTTGCTTCATCTCACACCCTGATCCTCTTCTTAGTCACCAAGAGCAAGTAAGTAAGGAGGATGAGGATGGGGACAGGAGCGACTTATTTCTTTCTCCAATGCTAGTCTTCCAAGCACTTGCATTGATGGTGCAGGAGAAGAATAAAGCAAGGTGTTAAGTCAGTTCCTTCTGTGATGAATCAAAACAGGACTGCTTTGCTTTCCTCTACCTCCTCCTTGTCCACCCAGCTACAGCAAGGCAGTAAGAAGCAGAGCTCCCTCCACATTACTTTAATTTGATGTCTCCCACTTGTTCCAATCCAGACTTTAAACACACGTGCTGGAAGCAGGTAGAACTCCACTCTCAAAGTAGTTCTTAATAGGCAAGGAGGAGGCAGAAGTGGTGGAGAGGCAGGCATGCCTATGCTGGCCTGTATTGCTCTCCTCTTCTGTTTCTTTATGCATCTGGGTAGATGAGGAGGTGAAGGCAGTAGTGTTGGTGTGAGCACAAATAATAAAAGGAGGTTAAAATTAAGGCCCTGCCTCAGGCCCATTTAAATGGCGTAGGAAGGTGGGCAGAGCAAAGCCATGCCATTTTGGGACAGTGGATCCTCTTGAGCCACCTCTGCAAACAGCTGGAACAGAATGCCTGCACAGGATTATTATGTAGGTAGAACTACAACTCATTTCAATAAAGAAAAAACATTTATGTAAAAGAATTGCACTTACTGATAGTGAACCCAGGATGGTCCAAGGGTTTTCTTAAATTGAGTTAGTCCAACGATGTCAATATAAATAAGTTCCACTACTCTATCTCCTTGCGTTGGACATCCAGATCTGTTACCAACCACCCTCTTCATAATCCTAGTTTAAAAGAAGGGGGGGAATAAAACATTTCCAGCAAATTCCTATTTTCAAGCAACATAACGACTAAGGCATAATGTATGCATGTAATTTTTATATCTATAGAGATACACATGAACACTTACCGCAAAGCAGGAATACCAAAGAGCAGAGCCTATCTCTAAGCAGAAGCTTCTGCAGCAAAAAGTATCTACAGAAGGAAGAATCTTAGTCCACAACAATCAGCTCTGATCTCATAATTTAGTGCCTCCTTTAAAAAACAGGTAGCTTCTGTCTTGATTGCACACTGCTTGTTACTTGCGTATCCAACATAGAGAATCCTTACAACTGACTTTAAGAGTTCCATCCTGTGAGCCACATTATATCTGACACCAGTGACTTCCTTCTAACACTGGGGGTGCCCATGGCCACTCCCCCGATGTCGACGTGCCACGCCCCCTGACATGACCATGCCCATCATCTCCTGAGGTGTGCGATCGCCACGACGATCATGCGCCCCAGCCTCGGGAAGGGGTCTGACAGCCTGACAGCCGCCTCTCCTGAAGCCGGGGAACGCAATCACCGTGGCGATTGCATGCCCCGGCCTCGGGCATGGGTGCTTGGGCCACTGATTGGCATGGGTGCTGGCTGCCTGGGGGGCTGGCTGGAATGTGGGTGCTCTGCCCCATGGAAAAAACCTGTGGGGGCTGAAAAACCCGCATCCCCCCTAGTTGGCGCCCATGACAGACACCCAAAACGTTTCATATCTCCATGCTTGGGTGATACTCTAAGTGTGCAATTCTAATCTGGAGCTAGGCCAGGAGTGTCCTAGGAGTGTCACAAATGTGCCGTAAAGCGAATTTGGACCACTTTGCAAGTCAGGGAGGGCAGCAAATAAACATTTGCCATCTTCCCTGACTCAGTCCTCCAAACACACTTTATGGTGCATTTGTGACACTCCTCAGCCAGACGGACTTGCGCTGGCCTAATTCCAGGTTAGAATTGCGCCCTAAGATGCATTATACACTAGAGTTCACAATCTGTGTGTACCTCTCCTCCACTACATTTTGAAGGGAGATGGCTTATGACATACATCAGGCACTTTTCCTGGAGTTCTATTTTGAGGAAATGGTTGTATTGGAATAATCTGGGCGTTAGGACCTCCCAGAAGAAAAAAACTAGGCTCAGAGATTTGGTGTGTCCTGTTAACAGGCCATAACCAATATCCTGGTATTATTTCATAAACACTATGTTCCATCGTCTTACTCTGAAGGACACTATAACAGCAATTATGGTGAATTTATGTAAGCACAGAAACTTCAAGGGATAATATCTGATACTTTGCCAAATATAAAACAACATATTGTGCAGGCAGACAAATAAGTTCCTGCAACGCTATGTTTCAATCAATGGTCAAACGAGATTAAAACTAGAAAGGGATAGTTTTTTCATGCTCCATTCAGCCAAAAAATCTTTCCACAGGTAGGTCTATTAATATATTATGGGAGTGTAGCCAAATAATGACTAATTTTTCCAGTCATTATTAAATAATGACTAGTTCACTGATTGTAAATGCTTTCATTTATGGCCATACATATGCACACTTCCTGAACTAGGTGCCATACATTGTCAACTTAACTGTCTACTCAAGTTACAATTACGTAAAACAGGAAAAAATGTCTTTCAAGATCATTGAGTTGAGACGCTGTACAGTTGAAGAGCTCTTTGGGAAACTATGAAATTGAAATTCACCTGTGCTCAGTTTACAAGTGCCCACTCTGAAACACCAGTACTATTCAAACAGAAATAAAATGCAAAATACAGTTTAACCAAGTATACAATTCAACCTATTTCCAATAAAATATCCTAAATCAACAATGGGAAGTTATAAGTAACAAGCCATAAAAGAAAATCTTCAAACAATAGATTAAAAAAACATGTCTGAAACAATGAATACTTTCAGACAATTAACTACAGCTAATTTAATTTGCCGATAACCAGCTTCTTGTTGGGAAATAAAGTTCATGTAAGAAAGAGACAACAAATTCGAAGAGCCAGCCATTTATCTTGCTGCAGATGTCTGGCACACCTGTAACAGCAGAGACTAAAGCTGCTTAGTTTGAATTTTCCAGCATTCATTTATCAAACCTCAGGAGGAAGCACCTACAATGAAAACATATTATCCTTTTCACAGTGCATATATTTAGCTCATGAAAATAATCTCCTTATCGTCTGTTTAGTGAATTACAACTTTCATTTTCCTCTTCACAAAATTATAGACTGTACAATAGAGGTTTCAAGAGTTTACAGTTAGGGGAGGGAGTTTGGGGAACTCTAGTTTCAAAACAGAAAATAATCTCCTTACTCCTTGAGCTCTGCCAGTGAAGCTGAAATCCTAATGTCATGGCCGAGTAAATAGAGAGATGTAATTAAATCACTCCACTGAACTAATTCACCAAGTGGACCACCACTAAAGGCATTCTCTGCTATCTTGAATCCAGATTCTTTTGTCAGAAGTCCCAGATGAACAAGGACCTGGGAAAGAACAAGCCATATACAAACAACATTGGTATCAAATATAGTGAATATCTGTTGATCAGAACAAGCATTTTTTCTGAATTATTCCTACCTTCTGGTTAGCAACAGCAAACTATATTATTAACTTAAAGGAGTACAAGTATTATTTGTTTTTCAAATACATTCAGGGCCCGATCCAGAAGGCCTGTATTACTGTGTCAGTACTGTCAGTACTGACAGTAGTGTAAGTACTGTCGGCGAAAATGTTGCAAATGTGCCGTAAAGCACATCTGCGACATGTTTACACTCGCATTGGAGGGGCACTCATTCAGCACCAGGCCCCAATGTGAGTGGACAGCCGGTTGGAACTCCAGCAGTGCTGGCCACTGTAAGCCTGTTTGCAACTGGGGGGAGATGGGGTCGGGGGAAGAACCGGGCAGGGGGAGGGAAAGAGCCGGATACGAGGGGGTGGGACCTGGTGGTGGCTTCCACCACTGGATCATAACACCAGCGGTGGCTCAGGCTGCCCGACACGGGGCTGCTGAATTCCCCACTGGCAAAATAGCCGGCGGTGAGCTGAGTAGCCCCATTGCAGGTGGCAGGGCTTTCCCTGAGGAAAGGGGATGAACATCCCCTTCTCCTGGGGAGATCCCAGCAGCTGCCTGGCTGCCGCTGGATGCAGCAGTAGCTTTTTGGCTACCACTGGTCCTGCAGAAGTTAGGCAGTTCAGGATTGGGCCCTCAGGCATTTGTGCATAAATGTAGACACACAATTTGCATATCTTAATTTTCTTCGCACATCCCATTTTAACTATAATCCTGCAAGGTCCGAGTCTGTAGCCAGATGGTATTTTGACCAATATCCACCTTTACTGTGTTTAGCTTAACCTTGAAGGGTTCCCTATGCCCCTCCAAACCTGCTGGCTTTCTGTATGTTTCCATGTAACAATCTGATTTTCACGGTGGATTGGTAATGGTGCATTGGTTTCACACTTTAGTGGAGCCCTTATTACCAACATTAGATACTTTCAATGAGATTTTCATTACATTAAAAAAATCCTCTCATTACATGTCACCTGTGAGGCACTGCAGCTCTCTCTACGATGCAATTTAAGCATTATGTACACTCCACAGGCAGGCAGCCAAAATTTGTTCATACGATGATGCAGCACAAGAAACCTGCTTCTCTGATCACATGCGGATTTGCATGGAATCAAGGCTATTCATGTGCTTCTTTCAACTCTTCCCTTACCTGCTGCCTTCATGACTTTAATAAACCATCATCATTCTCTTAATAAGACCATCATCATTCATCATCATTTACAACTCTGTCATCATGATTTTGTGCGTTGTTTTTATTTGCTGCTTGCTTTGTTGCATTATTTTAATTGGACTATAAACTGCTTTGAGTAACAGTTGTAAAAAAAGAGTAAACACTTAAGAAAACGAAGTCAGCAAAAATTATATTGTAAGCATGTCGGCAAGGTCTGAGGCTGTTTCTACCATATGGTAATGATAGGCCCTTGTATTAAACATCATTATTTGAATTTGGGAGGGGGCAGCCTCTGATATGCATGGTTGAATCAACCCTTTCTTGCCCCCGAATGGACAACTGGCAGCGTTTCACAGAAACATACTATGAAGGCAAACTTTTGCATTTCAGTTTCCTGTACCCAATTATTCAGTGTTTATTACTGAGCAGAACTCACTTTTTTTCGTTTCCTTTTCTCGAGGTTTTGCTTTTCTGCAAGTGACTTAATTGCTTCTATCCAAGTATCAGCCATCCTCCTTATTCGCAGCATCATCCATCGGAATTCTTCATGTCTGGACATCATTTTGTATAGCAAATCAAAATTGGTTCGAATTTCAGCCTTCAATTAAAACAAGTTTGAAAAGTCAGGCCTATTATCAAGCTTGTAATTTTTTCCCCTCATCACCTTTAATATGAAATATGGCGTTATCTCTACCCCATTTTCTTTTTGTTCATATAGACTTTAATATTTTACCCCTGCAATGCTACTAAGGCCATTTTACACACTCTGAAATTCAAGGATGCTTCTATGCATAAACCCAATAAGAAATTAGAGCCAATCCTGACTACTTGATGGTTGCACTGACTTGCAACACATAAAGCCCCCCACCCCCTGTCTGGAACTTCCTAATGCAGTGATGGCGAAACGTTTGGGTTTGCCGTGTCAAAAACGCTTAACTTGACTCTGTAGGCGTGTCACACACCCCAAAAGAGAAACAATTATTTACATATTCATTTTAAAAAAATACAGTCCAATCATGTGTGGAGCTAATTAAATTTAAAAAAATCAAATCATTTAAAAATCACCACAAATCATTACAAAAAATCAAATCATTATAAAGAAATCCTCAGTTGTTTTTGGGTGTTGGTGAATGCTGGCGTGTCACCCAAAATGTTGTGGCGTGTCACCTTTGACACGTGTGTCATAGACTCACCATCACTATCTAATGTGAGACAGCTATGAGTTCTCTTCCCTTCCAGGAAGGGCTTGAAGATTATTGTGTTCCCACCAGGTCAGCACCAATACTGAACTGGAGAGGGTCTGGAAGTAGTCTACTGCTGCTCCGTTGCCATTTTTGATAGTAGATTTTAATTGCAGCTATTAATTTTCTGATTTTATATTTTATATCGGGTTAACCACCTCAGGATCAATTATAAAAGACTAGATAAAAATAAAAAACTAAGATGTGCTTACTGCAGCAACACTACAATCTACATCAGTGCTTCCCAAAGTGGTGGGTCATGACCCACAACCCTGGGAAGCAGTGGCTCATGTCCCTTTAAGGGGCGGAGAAAGGGGAAGGCAGCAATTTGATCAGCACAATTGTGCTGCTGCACTGGCTAAAAAGGACTTACCCTTGTAGGAGTTTCTGAACCACTGATCCACATGTATATCTGAGATATAAAATGGACCATTCAGGCAATCCAACAAGTGACCATTTTTGGATCATGAATGTGAGCACCAGGCCAGCACTCCTCCTGCTTCCCTTTCCTCCTCAGCAGAACGATGCTACTGATGAATCCTGGTTTGCTAATCCACAGCTCCATATGTCATCTGAACTCGGGAATTGTGGTTTAACCGCAAGTCTTATTACAGGGCAGAAGTTTTCAGGCTAGGGCTTTGTGATGCCCCAGCCAGGAAAGCTCTGTCCCTGCACCTTTAAGAGACAGGGAGAGGGGAAGGCTGCAACAAGATCAGCACTATCAGCTATTCAAAACTGGAAGTGGGTCGCCAATGTATTTTTAATTTAATGAGGCTTGAGGAGCCCTGCAGAGGGCACATATTTACAGCAGCCCAAACTCTCCATGAGAGTTTGAGAACCACTATTATAGGGTATTTATATCTATTTCATTTGGTATCTCATAATTTGCTTTTCTATCAAGAAAGTTGAATGCAAACTAATTCCAAGATCTACATAAGTAGTTTGAAGGGTAAAAGGTACATCCAAGGTTATCTAAGGTTTGAAGGGTAAAAGTATATCCAAGGATGTCTTAATTCTCACCATTGTCGTTTGATCAGTTTCTTCATTAGGATTTTTTGCTCTCCAAGGTAAACGAGGACACCAGTTTTCAACCTGCAGAAACAGAAACCTTCTATTAAGCTCAGCTTTACTCAAAAAAAGCAAAAAAATGATTGCCCTTGATGCAAAGCCACCAGCAGCCATAACAGCACAAAGGCAGTAGGTGATAAAACACTATGCATGCTCTTTGGAGCCTGCCAAAGCAGCAAGATCAAGTTCCAAGATATAGGCAAGAGATTGGCTATTAAGGGTCTTTCTAGAAGGTGGTTGTGTTTTATTAACTGATACCATAAGATACTGTATATTGTAATGGAAACACAACTGTGAAGTCACAAAAAAAAAGGTCAGTTTCAAAAAGACAAATGCTCAGCAGAACAGGGTAGAAGGGAGAATATAAGCAATACTATAAAGAAAAGCCTCTTGCAAAAACCAAAACTCAGACAAATACACTGTCAGATAGATACACCTTGAGTGGAATTGTAGGCTTGGAAGGCAACACTGCCATTAGTATCCTGGCTGACATCTTAAACTAGTCATTTCCAAACCAGTGTGCTGCGGCACACTGGTGTGCCGCGAATGGTCCGCAGGTGTGCCATGGGAGTTTGGGTGAGGGTCATTTCTTAGTAGGGTCATAGGGGATGCGAGCCCCACACCAGCAGTGCAGTGTGCCTTGTCAATGATTAAGGGCGCAATCCTAACCTAGAGTTAGGCCGGCACAGTTAGGCCAGTGTAGTTTGGCTGGCACAAGGGCCACCATAAAGTATGTTTGGACCATTCTGAGTGTGAGAGGCCAGCACACAGATGTGCGCCATCCTCCCTGGCTCCAAGAATAGTCCTAATGCACTTTATGGTGGCTCTGGTGGTGGCCAAACTTTGCTGGCCTAACTTGCGCAAGCCTAACTCCAGTTTAGGATTGCACTCTAAAACATTGATGGTATGCCTTGACAATTTTAGCACCTTGTAAGTTTGCCATGAGATGAAAAAGATTGAAATTTACTGGCTTAAACCAACAAATTAATCACAGGGATTGTAGAATACATGGGAAATATTTTCTACCACACATTCAAGATTCTCATGCTTTTGTTACTGGCATCTATTCCTATAATGCTGAACTCTGATTTCAATAAGCCAATAAGCTGAAAGTCAGAACAGGATCGCCCACAAGGAGATAATATGAAGGTAGATAATTCAAAGAGGCATAGAGTTTCCCCCTGGCAAAAAATTAAAAAAATAATTTAAACACAAGCACCTCTAAGGGAGCAAATCAATTCCTATCCATTTGAAAAATTATCATTATACTGGAAAAATCTATCTATACTGTTTTATTGCTAGAAGCTTTCCTGAAAACAGAGAATCCTGGGTTCTTGTCAATGGAATATGACACTTAGGATCCATTGTGGCAACCATATGGGGCATCTCCCCATTTTACAGATCAACTAGTACATCGAACATCCTAATATACAAAACACAAAACCAGAATCAGTACAAAAAACCCAGCCCCAGATCTTAAGAGAGGAACCTCCAAACTACCTGAAAATGCAAACCCCTCCCATACAATACAGGCACTCCTCCATTCTGTCAAGCCAGCCATGTCCTCCCCAGAGCTCCTGAGATTGAAAAGGAATGATTCTCATCCTTGTTCATGAATACTCAAGACACAAGGTCTCCCCTGATGATCTCCCCTGATGGAATGACAAGATTCTCTTAAGCTCAACCTCACACGATCCTCTGTGTTTTAAAACGGAATTTTGAAGTCGCTTTTCCAAACTTACAGCAGTTGACAAATCCCAGATATTGCTAATATAATGATACTGTGTGCTATCATGCAGTTTGAGCAAAGAGCTTTATCCAAGGTCGCATTCCTAGTGAGCATCTTTCAACTTCTTCACAAGCAGTTTTATATTTTCATTATGCAACAGAAACATTCTTGTTAAAACAGTTGCAATGCTACATACCTGATAAACCTCTATACATTCTAAGCCATGTACTAGTCTGAAATGACTGAAAGGACATTTTACACGGAGAATTAAGCTAAAAGGACAGAAATCCCTCCTCATAAAACCATCTTTTCCATGAAGTCTGTATCTTAACCCCTTAATCCACATTCCTTACTGAAACTAATCTTAAACCCATGCAAACTGTATTTGTTCAGGGTCACCCCTCATTTTCTTTGCCCTTGCTCCCTTTGTTCTCTCACTATCCAAATTTACACAGCAAGCCATGTTTTACTTGTTAGTCTCTAAATTTCCACATGAATTGACATTATGTTATTGCTGTGCCCTTCTGCAGCATACTCCCTTTTGTTTCAGAATTTCCTGAGAATAGTCAATTGCACACATAAACATACTTTTATTTTAACCCTAAATTTAGTCTTTTATGGTCTGGCTATTCAAATTTCCAGAAATAATCACCACACATCAAATGTATAGGCCTGTATCCTGAGAAACAAGTACACACCAAGAATGGGGCTAATCCTCAGTCAATTCTACCACTGAGAGGCAACAAGTAGTTCTATATGGTTGAAGGTCTGAATGGTTCAACTTTCAGAGGAAACGCTGCTGGTAAAGGGGGAACATAAAAGCTCCTGTATGCACGTGGAAGGAACTCCATTTTTGGAGGCGGTGGGGTCAACATTGTTAACTAAGGACATTTCTCTTTATTACCACAACATCTGAGTAAGATATAATTCAACTATTCACTCCGGCCTAACTGAATCATTAGGTAACTTGGTAACTTTTCCAAGGGAAGGGCATACCCATGTGGTGACGAATGCCCCACCTTCCTTCCCCAGAGAACACGTAATTCAATTTAAAAAAATCAGCCTTGGAAGAATGTAATAAAATGTGTTGGAACTGACTTTAAAAATGTTCAAACATTTCTTCTATCACCTTTGCAAAATATGTCATGTTTTCCACTGAAGTAATTGTGTAGCAAGATACTGTTGGTTCTTGTTACTTTATTAGCATGAATTAAGAGCAGGAGAGAATTAATGTGGGATGACAGGAATATCTCCCACAGTACAACCTATACTAGGACACAAAATTGACACCCAGTTACTAATAGCTAAATTATACAGCGTCATAACCAGGAGCAAGTTCAGCATTCATATGATCAATATGACTGAATTAAACCCACACAGGAGCACACCAGGCCACAATTAAGAGAGGAAGGTCCCTCTTTGGCTCTTATATCCCCATGTAGTTCTTTCACATAGTCCTTTGGGATGATAGAGAGATATTTCTTTGGGAGGAACTGTACTCCTGTTTTCTTTTCAGTGTGAAATACAGAGCACAATCCTAAACTGGGGCTAAGCTAGCAAAGTTTGGTCAGCACAAAGGCTACCATGAAGCGTATTTGGGCCACTCTTGGAGTCAGGGAGGATGGTGCACATCTGTGTTCTGGCCTCTCTGACAGTGGTCCAAACATACTTTACGGTGGCCCTTGTGCCAGCCAAACTTCACTGGCTTAGCTTATGCCAGCCTAACTCAGTTTACGATTGCGCCCTTAGACAAGTTTTCAAGATGCTAGTTGAAAAGTCATGTATCAGCTTGCTACAAGGTTAATTAAATGCAGCAGGTAAGTCATCTCCATACCATCTTGGAACCTACAGAACAGTATTTTTAGCCCAAGATACATTTTTAGTGCCTGAGAAAAGAAACACATAACTAATAAGCCCTTGCTGGACCACCATAACAAGCAGTTTATTTGCTCTACAACCTCCAACTGCTGAGTAGCAAGCAGGCGGAGCAATTACCCCAAGCAGTGAGAATGTGGAATACAGCTGAACCTTTTAAAAGAAACAGACCCATTCCAGTCTTGCCCCAAACTTTGCATGTTCCTGGGAGACAGAGTGGTTCTTTTGAACATGTGTGATGATAGAACAAGAGAGAAGCACTCAAAAGACAGAGAGCCTACTCTGGCCTCAGAAATGACTACTTACAGCACTAATTAGAGGGAAGCAGCCAATTTTCAGTATCAGAAACCAAGCTAAAAAAAGACCTGAAAGGAGGCTTCAATAACCAGTGGCTGGATTTGACCTCTGGGGAAGTAGCAAGTATGCCTAAAATGTTTCTTGGAAAAAAAAAAATGTTATTAGTCTCAATATTCCACTCTGCTAGGAAGGCACGTATCTTCCAGGATTCTCCTGAAGTGGAAAGAACTGGGCAAAAATATTGGGAAAGTAATATTGCTCCATGATCTTGAAGTATCAGGTGAAAGGGAGGATCTGGGAACATCTACAAAGAAAAGCCTTCTGCAGAAGCAGGCAGAAGATTTTTGATCCATTATATTTCTGTGAGGCTCTAAGTCTACTGGGGACCAAGGAAAAGCATCCATCGGATATTCAAAGAGAGCAAAGACACCATAGCCAGCTGTCAGGGCTGCTTATTCTTCTTTTTAAAAAAGCAAGGACAGCCGGAGACTGAGTAAAGGAGAGGGGGAACCTGCTGGCAAGCTGGGCAAACAAGGATACATACCACGTTGTGTCTTTGATCACTTCTAGATGTCAAGAAAACTTAATATAACAGAACCACAGCACCAAAGTTCTTCTTTCTGCCTTTCAGCATTATTAATTATGCATATAAATCTCTTGATGTTCCACTAGTACAACGCACAAAATATTTCAATCACTTTTCAAGGAACTGCTAAAATGTTCATGTGAAGCTAAAACTACATAACAAGCTTAATGATACAAATGCAACCTAGAGTGAAGTATCTAGGCAGAGATGGGCACTATCTTCACCTGAAGACCAATGGATATACACGCATGCCCTGGTATTTGTCTGGACCCCCTCCCCCCCCACAACCAGGATACCTAAAACCATGGATACTGGGGTGCCTTTTTAAAGACAGAGGAACATCAGAGGTTCTGCTACAACAAGATAAAAAAAGAGATTGTTTAATGTTCCTCTATCTTTTTAATAGGTGCCCCAGCATCCAATGTATTCGTGGATAACTGAAACCATGGATACCAAATCAGTGGATAACCAAAGCACACCTCTTACAAATCAAAGCTGGGAGCCTTGGAAACTGCCTGCAAATAGCACAGTGTGTCTGAATGTCATTTTCATGAACCTCAGGTACCCAGCTACAATTGGCAAGTTCTCTTATTCTGAAATTGTTGCCTCCAAATGTGAAAAGTGTTGCATCAGTATTTAGAAAAACTCTGAAACAGATATCATTAAGAGTGGTACAAATTATTTTCTGCACACATAGTATTTTAAAATGTGCAGCTTCATTCATGAAGGTTATAAACTTTTTAAAAAAAATAAAGATGGAATTTTCAGGATTCTCAAATGAGTTCAATCTCAAGTGCATACAATCGCATGCACAGGGACTTTGTGTCTTCTGTACATAATATTGAGTTCATTCAAATGCCTTAATGGCTATATGCAGCCCACAGTTTGGGAATTGAATAGCTCTGTGTTGACAAACAGAAAATCTCCTAAATATGAAAGTTTGGACTAGTACAGAAGAGAGGGAATTTTAGCAACATTGAGGGCTTGGCTACATTAATCTATTGGTTATGCCAGTGATTCCCAAACGTTTTAGCACTGGGACCCACTTTTTAAAATGACACCTGTCCGGGTAGTTTTCTGAGGCTCGCCGAGGCCACATGGCTTGCACACAGCTTCTCTGGGGCTGAGAATGGGGGTAATCCCCCCACCCTGCCCTCCAGACATGATAGAGTACACAGTTCCGTCATGTCTGGAGGGTGGGGTGGGGGAATATCCCCAGCTGTGTGGAAGCCGTGGCTTCAGTGTGGCTGAGAATGGGGGATCCCCCCCCCGCCTCACCCTCCAGACACAACCAAGCTGTGTGCTCCATCGTGTCTATAGAATGGGGTGGGGGAGGAAAATCCAGGCTGGTGTGCAGAGGGTGAGGGGGAAGGAAAATCCCCTATTCTCAGTGCCAGAGAAGCCACATGCAAATACAGCTTCGGCAGGGCTGAGAATAGGGGATACTCCCTCCACCCCGCCCTCTGGACATGGAGGTGTGTGCTCCGTCCAGAGGGCAGGGGGAATATCCCCAGTAGTGGGATCTGCAAATGAAGAAGTGGAACGCTGGGCGAGACTTACACGTGATTGGCTGCCTGTAGGCTCCGTTCCGACGCACCCAACCCACCACACGGGCTGCCCTGGCGTCGGAGGGGGTGCCTGCTCGCCTGGGGCAGGCACCCCCTCCGAGGCCAGGGCAGTCCGTGTGGTTGGTGTCTGAACGGAGCGGACAGGCTGCCAATCAAACGGTAGTCCCGCCTAAGTCCTGCCCAGTGTTCCACTTCTTCATTTGCAGATCCCACTACTGAATATCCCCCATTCTCAGCTACGCAGAGGCCTCCTGTCCTCTGCAGGCCTCAGAAGCGCCTTTGGAAGCAACTGGAGCACAGCTCCAGTTGCCTTCAAAGGCTTCAGGTTCAACCTATTCTGGTTCAACACAGGTTCAGAAGACCCACATTGAGTCAAATCCACCAACGTAAAATCTGCAGATAATTAGGCTCAACCTGTATTCCTAAATTCGGGTTTTGAAAAAGAGGAACAATTTTTATTATCTTTCCCAAGACCCTAAGGTACTTCGAAGTTCTGCTGTCTCTTTCTTCTAACCTCACAAAGAGCTAATTTATACATAGTAGCCATGTTTAGCATTCAGCTTTCACCCATATCATGAACAGTCAATTTTCCACCACTGCCCCATTTTGACAAATTACTTTGTGCAACACTGGCTCCAAGTTATCTTTAGCAACCAACACAGCTCATATATATCCACATCAATGTAGTGGTTATTAGAATTTCATTTCATGCTCGTATTCACAAATATTTAAGCTTTCAGCCTTTGCTGTTTAGCATTAATCACAGCATTAATCACAGGATTAAGCATGCAGAATTTAAACTCAAGGTTAATAGCATACCCAAATAATATTAGTTTTACTTGCTGTCAAAAAAGCCTCTTAGAACGCTATGGCCCCCCTTCCAAATTTTACACTTACTGTTCACTAAATATAAAAGATTGATGAGTAAAACAGTTCATTTGTTCTTCTGGAAAACACTATGCTTCCAGTAAAACTATGCACTGTAACAAATGTCATATGAAGGAGCATGTAAATATTCCAAGATGTTATTGATAGTTCAGGGATCTAAAATTCTATGTTGTTCCAGAAACACACTCTCAACTTTGAACAACTAGAATGACATAAGGAACACAAATTTCTGTTCACGACCAGGCCTTGAGGTTTTATCCACCGACAAGGTCACTGGTGGAAAGCAACCACGCAACAACTGCAGAAGATTTCACAGGATGTTGGTCCCAACAGTAGCTCCAATCAGGATGACTGCATTATATACCAGGAGTGGCCAAACTGTGTTTCACAAGACACATCTGGCTCTTTGATGTAAAACTGTGGCTCTTGGAAGTATATTGGCTGAGCTTCTTTTTGTAACACAATTAATGTAAAATGTAAATAAGAAATTTCAAGCTTTATAATTACTTACTGGTTATAAACAGAGAGTCAGCTGGATTAAAACACATGTTTAATGTTCATAGTGAGTAAATATATTTAATCGTTAATATCTGCAATATCTGCAAGATGCTAAAATTGACAAGGCACACCATCAGTCTTGATAACTGACAGGGCACATCATGCTGCTGGTGTGGGGCTCGCATTCTTCAATGTTCCTTTTAATAAATGTTTTTTAAATAAATAAATCTGCCAAACTCTCAGGGCACATCTGCAGACCATTCGCAGCACACCAATGTGCCATAGCACACTGGCTGAAAATAGCTGATTTATTTTAATAGCTGATTAAATAGCTAATTTATATGCTTCTTAAAGATTGTGGTTCTCAAACATCAGAAGTTTATTTTATATGGCTCTCATGGTAAGCAAAGTTTGGCCACCCTTGTTATATATCACAGTACAGGTGTTTACTAGATGTCCTTTTGGAAGGATGAAGAAGGTCTCAAAGCAGAATTACTGTATATGCCACTTCTCCAAGCTCCCAGTTCTTACAACCACACAACTAATGGGGAACAATTTTATAAATTTTTCAAACACTGCAGAAATAGAAAGGAGCTTGAAAATTACGCACAGATGCCCTCACAGCAAATGTGTATGTAATTTGGTCTTGTCAGAAGCAACTTGCTCTTCAAAAAGGACAAATGAGAAAAGCACCCTGAAAAATTACTTCCAGACATCCTGTTGAAACATATGTCCTCTCTTCTGCACACTAAGAGAATATGTCCAAAATAAATACTATAGCTGTAATTTCATTTTTGATCATGCTTCCTAAGCCTTTTATATTTGATGAGCTGTGGAAATTTACACACTTGTTTGCTGATAGGCTAACCGGTTTGTTTGCAGAATACCCAGAGCTCTGACTAGAGGTATGAGGAGGTTGTGTTTTAACAATATTAAGTCTGATTAACACATCTTTAAAAAGATACTGGTAGTACTCCTTGACACATGCCAGGAAAAAGTAAGACACCTCCTGAGCTTGAGTAGGTATTTTCAACATTAATCTGCTCCAAGAAAAAGTTTTGGCCTTTCATTACCTCTTGAAAGCTATAAGCAATTAATATGCAATTCTCATAAAAGACACCATGATGGAAAAGTGACATGAATTTTAATAAATACATACAAGACTTATCATCCACATGAACTAGAGAAAAACTGATAATACAACAGCAAGTCTCTCTTCTCTAACCCTTAATTCAGTGGTTCCCAAGTTGTGCACTCATCTCCCTAGCTCACATGGGTGCCATGTCCTATCGGCCTCTTCTTTTTGATTCTCCTGGGTGCTGCGATGTTGGGTCTCACATGATTCAAGATGACGGTGTCCATTTCTCTGGCTCTCCCATACGTTGTCATCTTGGATCCTGCAAGATCCAAGTGGCAGCACCCAGGAGTGCTGTGAAGAAGAGCACCATGACCACAGTAAGTTTGGGAACTATTGCCTTAATTTAATGGAGAAAGTTCCATATAAAACATGCAACAAAACTAAAGAAAACATACTTAATACTGAATTGCACAAAAGAGAAACTGAAAGAAAAATACAGAGCATTTTCAATAGGATACGTTTCAGAGTAGCACAGAGGAACAATTAAAGACCTATGCGTCTGGGTTCAAAAATGCCAAGGCCGATGTTAAATACATATCAAGAAGACAATATCAAGAGGATTAAAAAACTTTTCTATACTATAAGTCTTGGTATGTGTTGCAGACTTCTATCACTATCCATTAATCAACCTGAGGAAATTGGACATATTTGATACAACTCCTTTCCCAGAATCAACATAAACAGAATTAAAGATTGTTTTACTAAGAAATGCCCACACTTAAGTATTGTATGGTTCTGATTTCCTACAAGCTCAGGAGAACATGTAACGGCTCATATACGAGCATGCATATACAAGTAGAAGATAAGCAATGTGTTTCCTCAAGTCAAGAGTCTTGTGTTTATGCATTTTAATCCTTATATGACCTCTATTTTCTCTGAGGCTTCTATAAAAAGAAAATCTTTTCTCAATGCACTAAATACACTAAATGCTAAGTGCACTAAATGCTCTTTAAAAAAAATGAAGATACCAGTACATTTCTTGATTTTCCTGTACAATACATGTTGCAATACTAACTTACTGACCTCACTGAGGTAAATAAAGAAGGAGCATGTGGACCCATCCACACCGTAACTTGCATAACAGGGATCAGATCGCCACATATCTTTCATCCACTAGAAGGAAAAAGGAAAAGTAGGTTAGGGGGTCATGAGCCCGACTGCAAGACATGCATAGTTAAACTCAGGAATCTGTCAAACAATGTAGGCCTCAGTAAGCAGCAAGAGGAAATTGCTATACCCCATGAAGATTTTGTAAGACTATTAATAGAGGGTAGGCAGAATACTCCATCATATCATTATTGTATAGTTCACCATCGTGTTTAAATGGACAGATTACAAGACATCCCGCACATGGGGTGTGCTTAACCATGTACTTACTACCAAGCCATGGGGACTGAAACTAGCATGCCCTAAGGTCACTAGAATGGCTACATAAACAAAATGAAGTTCGGAATTAACAAGAGGTTAGGTTTAATCCTCAACTTGTTTTAATTTCAAATTTTAGGTTACTATTACAAACTTCTTGCAAGAGGTTGAAGGCAGTAGTTCAGTGTTATGGATAGCAAAGTTTAGTTGCAACTCTCTTTGCTAAGTGGTCAGAGAGGCACTCTGTTCCTCTTTTATTTTAGCTGGGGGAGAGGAAGTTTTCCTATTCACCCCAGTATTGTGTGTGTCTAGTAACCGTTGCTGATGTTTCTTCTGCAACTTTTATAGTCTGCAAGCATTTTGGGATTGGGAACCATTTATTTAGTCCTGTAAACCACTTTTATAAATATTTGAACTACTACTACTACTACAGTTTAAACCTGTATGAGCTTCCTTACTAAGTCATCTGAGAAGGTCAAAATATCTGTACTAGAGATGCAGCTTTATATGCAGCAAGGACAATTTTCATTTCTTGTACCTATAAAATATAATCTCATTGAATAAATATAAGTTTTCCTCATCTTTGAGCAGGACTCTTCGATCACAGTCAGCTATTACTCTTGTTGATTGTAGCACAGTGCTTCCCAAATATTTTAGAACCAGGACCCACTTTTAAATTGAGACAATCTATTGTGACCCACTAGATCAAAAAAAGAGATCCCATAATATTAATAATTGGGGTCCTGTGCTCCTGAGGCTGCTAGAAAGCTGGCACATGTAGATATTTGCTTGACTTTCCATAGAATGTCTACATCTGTGGAGTTTCAAGGACTGTTCCCCCAAACCTTTACAGTCATTTGAGACTGAAGACCTGAACTAGAGAGCAAGATGTGCACTTAGGAACTTCCTGGCCAGACAAAAAGCTGAAACTGGGTTCACACATGATCTACAGCACACCAATTACCAGGGAAAACATGAAAACATCACATTTTAATGTGTACATATGAAGATTACCTCTTACTACAGGTTAGCATCCCAGCTAACAAGTGTATTCTGCAAAGTGGGCAAGGGTGCTTGCAAGGGTTTTTTTTTTTTTACAAGTTACAAAAACGTTGTGACCCACCAAAAATCAGCCTGTGACTCACTGGTGGATCCTGAGCCACAGTTTGGGCAACATGGCAGAAGCGTTTAATCATTGAAGAACTCATTGGAACCTTGATTATCCAGAATTCTCATTAACTCAAACCCATGGGGTCCAATTCTACACCTGTTATATCTAACCATTGTCTGATAATTTTTTTAAAATTCTCCTGCAGAAACTGACTGCAAGCCCAAATAATCCACCCAACCACACAGTAACATTAGGCTGTGCCTTTTGAAAGAATGCCAGCCACAGTACTAAAATAGCTTGGCTTAATATGGAGCAAAATTAAACATAGCATGAATTTTTCATCATTTGTTTTTTGGCCAATTTAAAATAACTGCACAATCCAATGCATGTCTATTCACACTGAGATCCCATTTATTGGATTTACTCCCAGGTAACTGCGAATAGGATTGCAGCCCAAAGTTCTCCCAAAAAATACTGCCTACCATTTATCCCATTTAAAAAATGGAGAAATGCAATAGTAGTTTAGCCTTACTTTTATTTTGCCCTCACAGTGGGGGAAGCCATCCATAGGAGGCAATTCACACTGTTCCTGAGCGCCATTGATGAGATCTAAGCAAGAAAAAGAAATAAACACAATATGATCACATAACTTTGCACACTTCATAACAAATTAATGGTTTGGCACCTCCATCTTAACTGTCTGTGGAGATGAGCCACCACTAATATACCCAATGAGATCTTACAACTTATATTAGTATTTCCTTCTCCTTTCACAATAAGAAAACAAGAATGGAACCATGCAACCAGGGAAAAACAAAACTGAATGTGTGACAAGTGCATTCAGATGTGGTAACTAAAACAGAATATTTTCTTACATTTATAATCAAGTCAGTTTGCATCTTAACCAAAAATGCAATTAACCTATTTGCTATCACTTCAACAATTGTAAAAATGTGCTCTTCAAACCAAAGGCTCGAATGACAAATCACAGAATAACTCAGAGGAACATGTAATTAATTTTAAAGCCGTATCCGTGGAGCACAACATTTTTCACAGCACATTATTATGCGCATGGCTTTTAAAAAAGTGGTGAAATTTATCAGAACCCTGAATGTGAATACTGAGGGCCCAATCCTATGCTATTCACCACAGTACAGTACATCACCAAACTGGCCACCAACAGGGCAGGAAAAACAGCTGGAGGTCTCCTCAGGGTATGGGAACACTGATTCCTTTAGCCCAGTGGTTCCCAACCTTTTTTGCAACAGGAGCCTCTTTTTAGGTACAATAACCTGTTGGGGCACGCCTAAGACCCAAGGCTGGAAGTATGTCATTAAGCAGGAAGTGAAATTGTTTTTAATCAATCACATTTTTTGAAAGGTGAAAGAAATCCACATCCTTTTTAGAATGTTCTGAATGCTTTGTCTCTAAGCAATGTTTGGGTTCAGCGATTGATTCAGCACTGAGAACAAAACTGCACAGAATGCCTTGTGGCTTCTCTATGCCACTGTCGACCCTTGGCTCTTTACCACTTAACTATGGACCTTGCTCAAAGCGGAAAGTACCACGTTCAAGGAGGGGAGAGCTTCACAGTCTGATCCACCGCCCAGGCAGGACCGCTTGCGCATGCACTGCCTGAGCAACAGTGTTGCAAACATGCCATGTCGCAGCCAGCAGGGGCCCCATACCGAAAGGATACAGTCACATTTCTTCAAGAGGTCCTGCCGTCAAAGTGACCTCAAATGATTCAGCCAACTGAAAGCCTTTATATTTAATTTTCCATGCAATTGTTGAAAATAAGATACCTTATCAGATTGGCAAAACAGTTCTAGTTTTTGAAGTACTTGTTCTAGCTGGTACAATGTGACCTTGCGAAGTGTCTGGTGAAGTGGTCACTTGGTTAACTACTAGCATTTTTATATCAAAAACTTTAAAACCGTACTTCTAGTCCATCTTACTTTTAATATTAAAAGGTATTCACGTAGAATTTAAGCCTAAGAGCTATTTCACCTTTTATGCAGCCTCAGAGGTACATCTACATAGGTCTTTGCTGTGGTAACCTGTGGAGGGGAGTCACACATCTCCAAATATGCAGAATAATAACCAAGCATGACTACAGCCTTCTCTGTAAGCTGCGCAGCTGGAATCAGTCCCACACAGCTGACCAATGTTGCCGCGCACCGCCTGCAACTCCATGGCTAGGCAATAGTGGCATCATCATCAGTAGTAGGCAATAGTGGCATCATCATTGCCAGGAGGTCAGATGCTGGCAACCATGCCACACAACTCAGTTGAAAATCATGCCAAAAACAAACAAACCACCACTACCACCACCAGAGGAAAGTTTGCATGAGTGTGCTTCCACCTTGGGTCCAAGTGTTTGAGGCTTTATACTTCTCTTTTATACAACTGCAGAAATAAATTCTGTATTCACGTAAAGTGGTGTCTGATGGACAATACAAAGAATACCAATCTGTAAAGAGCAAAAGAAGGCTAGGCCAAGGTTTGACTCCATTTTGTCAACATGACTCCATTTCATGGGAAACAGCTGAAGCTGCTAAAATACCAGCTGGTGGTAATCAGCTCACTTCCTGATGTAATCAGGAAGTGTAATTTCCTATCTGCTTTGTTTCTACAGAAAGGTGTGAGGTCATAGCTGGGTCAGGAAGAACAAATTATTATTATTATCCCGCCTTTCTGTCCCATGGGCACCCAAGGTGGCTTACAACATTAAAACCAACACATTAAAACCACAATGTTTAACAATTAAAACAACACTAAAAACAATATTAAAACAGTTAAAATTTAAAACAAGCAAGCCTCATGGATCCCACAATTTGATAAAATTTAAAATGTAAAGATGAAGAATGTAAAATGCCAGCCAGCCTGTCAACATTTGAAGGCTTGTTCAAATAAAAAAGTCTTCAGCCACCGCCGAAATATTGCCAAAGAGGAAGCAGTTCTTAATTCTAAGGGGAGGGTATGCCAAAGTCAGGGGGCCACCACCAAAAAGGCCCTGGCTGCCATCCCCCTCACCTCTCCTGGTGGCGGCACAGTCAGAAGGGCCCCCCCAGATGACCTAAGAGTACGGGTAGGATTGTATAGAAGGAGGCGGTCCCTCAAATACCCCGGACCCAAGCTGTAAAGGGCTTTAAAAGTCAAAACTAGCACTTTGAATCAGACCCGGAAAGAAACCTGCAGCCAGTGTAGCGGCTGAAGCAACGGCCCGACAGAGTCGAACCGACGAGCCCCAGCAACCACACGAGCAGCCACGTTCTGCACTAGTTGCAATTTCCGGACCACCTTCAGAGGCAGCCCCACGTAGAGCGCATTGCAGTAATCTAATCTGGATATCACTAGGGCATGGGTCACCATGGCCAGGTGTGGCAGCTCAGGTATGGTCGCAGCTGGCGAATCAGCTGAAGCTGAGCAAAGGCTCCCCGGCCACTGCTGCCACCTGGGATTCCAGGAGCAGTTGCGGATCCAGGAGAACCCCCAAGCTGCGGACCTGCTCCTTCAGAGGGAGTGCAACCCCAGTCAGAGCAGGGCAGTAGTCCAATACCCAAGCTGTGGATTTCCAGACCATAAGCACCTCTGTCTTATTCGGATTTAATTTCAGCTTGTTCGCCCACATCCAGCCCCCAACTGCCTCCAGGCAACGATCCAGGACCTCAACCGCCTCCTCAGAATCAGGGGGAAAGGAGAGATAGAGTTGGGTGTCATCAGCATATTGATGGCACCCCACCCCAAACCTCCGGATGATCTCTCCCAGCGACTTCATGTTATGACTTAAATAACATGGGGGATAAGATGGACCCTTGTGGCACCCCAAACTTAAAAGGTTGGGATGCCGAACAAGCATCCCCCAGCACCACCTTCTGGGATCTGTCAGCCAGGAAGGAGCGGAACCACTGCAAAACAGTGCCTCCGAGCCCCAACTCAGCCAGCCGACCCAGAAGGACACCATGGTCGATGGTGTCGAAAGCCGCTGAGAGGTCCAGCAGGACTAAAAGGGATGCACTCCCCATGTCCAGTCCCCGGCGTAGGTCATCCACCAAGGTGACCAAGGCAGTCTCCGTCCCGAACCCCGGCCTGAAGCCAGATTGGAATGGGTCCAGATAATCCGCTTCCTCCAGCACCCTCTGAAGCTGGGATGCCACCACCCGCTCAATCACCTTGCCCAGAAATGGGATATTCGAGACTGGCCGAAAATTGTTTACATTAGTGGGATCCAGGGAGGGCTTCTTCAGGAGGGGGCGGACAATCACCTGCTTCAAAGCGATGCCCACTCCCTCAGAGATGAATTCACCACCCTCCCTGTCCATTCGGCCAGCCCTTCCTGGGCAGATCTAATTAGCCATGCTGGGCAAGGGTCAAGCGGGCAAGCAGCAGGTCTCACACTCCAGAGAATCCTGTCCACATCCTCAGGTTCTACAAGCTGAAAAGAATCCCAAATAATAGGATAGACAGGTTCCCCAGGGACATCACTAGATACGCCCACCGTGGTGTCCAAGTCATGCCGAATCTGATCGACCTTCTCCGCAAAATATTTTGCGAACTCATCACAGCAAGCCTCCATGTGCTCCTCCCCTCCAGTAGGGGGGGGCAGATGGCATAGGCTACGGACAACATGAAAAAGGTCAGCTGGACCGTGATCTAATCAGGAAGGTTCCATCCAGCTGGTGCTGCAATCAGGAAGATTCCACACAGCTGAGACCCATCACTTAGGTTCAGTGTTATGCGTACATAACCTTTTCTGACCATTCTGTAACCTCCAAATGTTCCATCACCCCATCAGGAGATGCCAACTTTTATCCGGATTGGATAACTGATTGTGCTAGAGGGGTATAAAGATACCCAGTTTTGGGGTACAGCCAACACACTTCATCAGACCTTCAGGTCAGCGCACAGACCATCAAGACCATCAGAGCTTCAAGATACCATCAGACCATCTTCAAAGAAGATCACCAGATCATCAGAACCCTTCAGATCTCCAGACCTTGAGATCACCTTCTTCACACCTGTCCAAGATGCCCAGCATGTACATGCTGCCTGCATTGGACTGAGAAGGAGGTGAACCAGCAAGGCTAGCAACCTTGCAGGTGCTAGGGCCTAGTCAGTGTTAGGCATCTAGTTGTTTTCTTATTTTAAGGTGTATCTTAGTTAAAGTCTCTGTTAGTTCTTTTAAGCCTTTCCCAGTTTTAGTAACTGCTTGTTTTCTTAATAAATTACAGTTAATCTATAAAGCTTTATTTATGAGTATTTGGAACCAGATTAAATTCAGTTTTGCTGCTTGGGCACTACCAAGCTTTATAGTTTTGGGATAGGTCCCTGTAGTTGGGGCTAGTTTAGCCTGAGGATTAAAAAAGTTAAGAGGCTGTTTATTGCTGTTATATTAAGAGATTTTTGCTCTTAACTATGGTCCCAGGCTGGTACCACAGATTGTGTGCCTTGTTGCCTTGGCTTGGAAGTGCTTAAGGACACACTCTGCTGAACACTCACAACTCATATGGGCCCTGGGCTGGATGTAGGGCACATGAGCCTGTGAATTACACAATCCAACACACAAATATAGCCATTTGAAACATGCCCTGTCCTAAACTGGTGTCAGCTATGTGTAAAATGTCAGTGCGAGCGTAGGCAGCAGCAGCAGCAGCAGCAGCAGCAGCAACAACAACAGGAAAGGCAATCTGGTTGGCACTGTGCACAAATACTAAGCCAAAATGCTACTGCTAAATATTTGCACACACAGTTTATTCGCCAAAACCCAAGAAGATGTTGTATAAAAGAGAACTACAGCTGGGTAAAGATACTTAAGCCTCTAATAATTAACTTATTTGTGCATGTGCACATGTATATGAGTTGTATCCAAAGAAAGTTAGTCATAAGCATGTGTGTATGCAAATTAATGAGACTAGATTGTTGCTAACACCAAACCATGTTATGTCCTCTTCTCACCAAAAATGGATGTGCTGTACCGGGGGGGGGGCGGAGGACCTGAAGGCTTTAGTAGGGAGAGGAGACAAATCTCCTTATCCCTGCACTCAACACTCCATCAGAGCTATTTTACAGCAGCGGAACTGGGTTCTACTGTCATAAAGCCATGAATAGATAAGATTGGGCAGTAAAGTCCCGTTAACTTCAGTGGGATTTGGTCATATTTATATACTGCTTTTCCAGTCCTCAAAGCAGTGTACAACATGATCAAAAATACAGGCGATAAAGACATTTGAATAAAAACCATTAAGCACAATACAAAAACAGAAATAAAATATGAAACAGCTGTAACATAAAAGCACTCACAGAAAAGTAGCAACATGAGTTCCACCTCTTCTTTATTAATTTTTCCTTCAATACAACACAGTATTCCTCTCTCTCTCTCTCATGTTGAATCAGGTTATTTTGAAGGCAGCCTACAAGAGCAAGTGTGCTTGAAGGGTGCTACCCCTCTGCCTTAGAGGACTTTAAACTACTGAAAGAACATGAGATGGCAGCCTTGGTACCAACTGTGATCACTGTCAAGTCAATCAGGTTCACAGCAATTAAGAAAAATCCTTTAAGCCAATCTCTGATGAGATTGAGCAGGACAGCTGACATTTTGACTACTGCTTTAGAAAGTACAAAAAACCCTGTGTAGGGTCACTAATTTAGCTGAGTCCTATACTTGTCCTTCAGTACAAAAACTGTAAGCTAATTTCAAAGAAGTTCACAAGAGATTCATTATAGATTTTTCTGTCATGGGCCTGAATGGAAAGTGGCCTTTCTGAAGGCTTTTTATAGTTTCTAGCTAGACTTCTGGGCACGCGTGCAAGCATGTGCCTTGTGCATTGAAAACAAGGCTTGGAGATAGCAAAAGACAGCACAATTTAAAGTCAGCAATTGTCACCTTCCTCTAACAGACACAGGCACAATTCACTGGATTTGCAGGATTAGAAGTGAGCTAGTGGATCATGCATGTTGCTGCACCCTTCCCCTGCCCCCGCAGAGTCCTTCTCAAATATCTTGAGTAGCACTGAACATAGCTTGCCATGAGCAGACATCAAGAATCTCAGTGCCACTCTCTTCAAGGTGGATACACCACTATCCTTTGGCAAGAGGGGTAAGTGACCTCTGGGTTCAGTAGGTGTCCTGAACATCTCCACCAAGTACAGTGCAGCTTTGCCCTTTACTCTTTTGTTCCATAGCAGGATGGGGCATTGCCTTGACAGTAACCATAATTGTAGGACGATGAGGAAACATCTCAATAATCATGGAACCTTGGCAATAAAATCTAAATCAGCAAATCAGGGTTAGTACTTGCTCTAAAAACCAGAGCCAGAAATGGTAGCATGATTATGGTTTTGAAAATAACACTAATCCTAACTGGCCAGTTCTGATCATCATGAAAACAATGGTTGGTGCTGAACAGGAAACCACATCAGAGGGGAGTGGAAGTACCGTCTCCACTATTGTTTGGAGGATCATTTGAATGCTCCCTCCCAACCTGGCAACGTACTCTTATTACAGATTCCGACCACAACTCCCATGGGAATTTTGAGGAAAATGAGCTCTCCAGATCCTGTTAGGGCACGCCTAAAGGAAGGGTTAAATCTAAGTAGGTATCTGGCAGCCCAAGCATAAAACAGCATTCCTATACACACTGTCTTGGGAGTAAGCCCCATTGGACATAACTGGACTTACTTCTGACCAGATATGCATAGGACTGTGCCATAAGTTGTATAGGATGCCATCTGAAGAGAAAATTCCTACAGGGCCTATGGTCAGGGACTAGACTATCTGCCAAAATGTTGCCTTGGCCTCCTACCAATGATGCTGGGACAGCCTGAAAAAAATCTTAATACGGACTCCAGGAACTCCAACAGCCACCATATTTCATCTCTATGTACGTTAGTCAATTCATCTCTGTCACTGGAGAGCTTTTTCATTTTAGACCACCACTCTATACCAGACACAGTTTATAATGCTCCATATGAATCACCTTCCTGTCAATTAACAAACCTCTTCAAAGACCATTCTACAGCTCCCCTAACCTTCAAAGGTTAGACAGACAGCTACCTGAGAGAGTATCTTTGCAGCAGTACTACCACAGTTTGGAATTTCCTCCCCACAGAGTGCATGCAGTGTCATTGCTATGTTTTGAGAAACAAGCCAAGACAGATCTATTTGCCCTAGATTTAGTTTACTGTATTTATATTGCTGCTTAATTTATTAATGCAAGGGGTTGAGCTTTTTTTCCCTAGATGTGTGTTATTTTTAGCTGTTGTGACTATAAAACATTTCTGTAAGTTACCTTGAAGACTTTCACATGGAAAGATAGAATATAATTTTTTTTCTTTAAATAAGGCCATCATTACACAGTGAAAACCGGCTAGTTCAAACCAATGCAGAAACCAATGAGAACTAAGCTAACAACTGCACTGTAAACTGACACCATCTTGGGCATACAATGGTTATTTAAACACACAAATTGGTAGCTATAAGCATGTTCTAGGTCAGCATTCCCGAAACTGTGGGTTGCAACCTATTTTTAGTGGGTCACGGGCCCACTAAGGCCAGGACATTGCAAGGTAAAATGGTAAACGACTGGGAAGTCTCTTGCGGGTCATACACATGTACCGCTCACATCCTTGGCCATGTTCTCCAAAGTGTGTCCTATTGTGACAACATGACACACATTTTGGGAAATGTGACGCGACATAGCCAAGGATGTGAGGAGTGTGCAAAACCCAGAGGCAACTTACTGGTCATTTGCCCTTTTACCCTGTACTGTTCTGACCTCAGTGGCCCCTGGACCCACCATGGGCAACACAGTGGGTCACCACAGTAAGGCATTTGGGAACCCATTCTAAGCAGATAGTAGAAGTAATTAGACAACTGTATAAAATACTGATCTCCATGAGTAGGTCACATGGGACCGATAATGGTGTTCTTGGTTGTCTCAGGACCCTCTCAGTAAGTTACTTGAACAGTAAGTGCCACATTGCACGGGGAAGACATTTTTGGAACACGTCCTGCCGTTTGGAGACTATTGGTATAAACAATACTGAGCTACATGATTTGTGTCAGTAAAAAGAACCTGTCTACGCAAGTACTATGCAGATTACTTGCACACAGAATGAAACAATCCATAGCAAATGAAATAAATTCTCTTCATTAAAAGTCATCCCTCATGATATGGCTCATTCCTGTAATGATTAGTTACTACCCTGTGTTCTTGGCATTAGTCTCCCTCAGTTTACAGCACTGACTATATATGAAAATACATATCAGACCAGGAATATCAGTGGCAGCATATTCTGAATATGTTAAAAGATACTTTTATGGAAGCAACAGGCTTATAAATACCTGCTAAAGTCAGGTTCCATACGAGTAGGCATATCATGGCATGCAACTCCATTTTGTTTTGACATGCTTTCCCAGATGACAGCCTAATAAGGCACCTTGTCCCACCCACAAAGGGCATATCAGGTCTGTGATACAACACTACACTCTTTTTAATAAGAATGCAAGCTACACCTTGTTGAATACCTTGCCTTCTATGGAAACATTCCAAAAAAGAAAGCATGCTTTTCTTACACATATGAACACCCCACCCAAAATATATTTCAGTTTTTTAACCCCCAAACTCCAGCAAGTACTACAAGAAATGGCAAGAGACATTGTTTCTAAGTTGAAGAACTTTTTAAATGTCACTAAAACAGAAGAAACGGATGACTTGCATCTGAAGTGAAAGTATTATAGCAGGTTATATTTACAAGCACGGACAAAAATTGCACACCAATTTAAAGTGCAGTTGGCAAAGGTATACTGTGTGCTTGTTTCAGGTTCTGTTGAAATATGAACAGCCAGGATAATAGCTTGCGAGTTATGACGGTGCACAACCTACCTACACGTCACACAAAGGCTCCGTTAAGCGTCTTCAGTGTCCTAGCAGACAGAAGTGCCTACGCGCATGTTCACTTTCAAATAATGGAAATGTTTCACATGACCCAGAAGTGGACTGTTCACCTTCAAAGAGTATGGAAGGCATGGAAATGGCACGTCCTCAATGAGACACGTCTTCACTTGACTCAGAAATGGATTGCTCACCTTCCAAGCCTATGGAAGGCATGGCTCCTCTCATGGAGAGAGGAGCCTTCATGCAATGTGGATGAGCAAAAAGGCCTTTAGAAATCAAGGTTCTTGTGATCCAAACCTTTTTTATTTAGGCTTTTCGAGTGGCAGTACCAGAGTACTAGTATATGTGCTCTAAAAATGTTTCCATGCCTGCCCCCAGAAATCTTATGGGCATCTATGCTGTTGCGGCAACCAGTGGAAGGGAGGCTGAATAACAGTCAAGCTGGCTCCTTAGGGGACAGGCGGGCAGCTTCTGGTTGAACAGCAGCTATTCAGGACAGCCTCTTACCTGAAATTTTGGGCCATTCTCCTTCTTTACCCTGAAGGGAACAAGTTAACAGTGATTTTGGGACTGGGCCGCAAAAATAGCCTGTGGCTCTTGGGAGAAAATCTGACGTTTTATTTTGGGAAGTGACAAAAATATTGAAATAATTTTTTGATACAAAGGGAGAGGGAATATGGTGGAAAGTTTATTTTTGGAAGGGGAATGAATTTGGAAAGGGCTGGAAAGGTTTCCTTCTATAACAGAAGGTAGGCTATAAATGTAATATAATTTTCTCTTGAGATTGTGTTGCAAGGAAAGGGAGTCTGCATTTATGCTCAGAATTTATCCATGTAATTTTTAACTTGATTGTAAACATAACCTTTCTATCCTTAAACATTTTGATTGTATTCTTTTTCCAGCTCCTGCAGAATTCTTCTTGTTTAGTTCTCCTACCTCTTTCCACCCACACTTTGAAACTATTTCTACAGTTATTTCGCTTTGAGAGCAAAGTGTCCAAAAATGAAATGCACATATGAGCTGAGGCTGCATTTATCCTTACTTTACATCCTTTATTTATATTCTTATGCTTTCCACTCACAAAAGAGGGTTTAAACAGGTTATATGAATTATAAAAACCTTTTTATTTTTTTTGAATGAGATGGCAAAATGCTTTACAATCCTATGCCAACAGAAGCATTAAATGGCTTTTCAAGAAAGCAGTGAAATTCCCTTTGTCCTCAACAATACCTGCTGAGCTTACAGTCGTCCATTAACACTCCATAGAGAAAAAAGCCACTTCAAGAAACTGTCGAGTAGTTAATCCCAGACACTGACTGGGGACCACCTACAGCTCCCTTCACTTTCCTTAATACACTATTTAGCAGAAGAGTCCAAATAGTCACAGGGAGTGTTGTTGCCACCAGGACCCATTAAAGCAATTTCTCCAGTGTTCTTTGTTATATACTGTCTTCCCAAGTTATACATTGGCAGCAAGCCAATGAAACATGCATATTCCATGAAAATGCTATACAAGAGAAGTTAACAAGAGAATACTTAAGTGGACAGTAAATTGCCCTGATTTGGTTTTTTAACAAATGCATACAGATTTGTATCCCACTTTTCCAACCCTATTGAGAAGGCTCAAGGCTAACATATAATTCAAATTTTATAACCTACAAAAAGTAGAAACATAAGCAGTACAACCAGGTCAACAACATTTCAGAAAATAAATGTGGACCCAGAAGCAACCACAGATGAACCAAAATTAATTACCTAAAAGCCTTGCAGATCAGGAGTTTTAACTCCCTTGTGGAAGGCCATCAGAGAGGAAACAGATCTAATTGCAAGACAGAAAGAGTTTCAACAACAGAAAAAGCCCTGCTATGGGTTGCCACAAACAATATGCCTCGTGGTGATGGTGTCCTCAAACAGGGCCAACTATGATGATTTCATGGGACAGGCAGATTCATGTAGATAGGTAGAAAGCCCCTCAGGTACTTAGATCCCAAGCCGTTAAGAGCTTCTTAGGTCATCAGGACTTTAAACTAGGGAAGTTTCAGTGTATGTGTTCAATAAGAGCATGACACAACCCATTGCTTCACTAAGCAGCTTGGTGGTTGCACCACCAAATGTTTAACATTTAAGGGAGCAGACAAGGCTCTTTGCAGCAAAAAGAAACCAACCAACCAACCAGACTAACAGCTAAGCCTATTATGAATCCAAGGTCAATTGCCTTCAAGGAGAACTCCAAACTACAGCAGTCTGCTCTATAGGATTGTTGCAAGGATTACCAAGACAAAGTGCATGAAGCCCTTTGAAACACTTGAAATGCACAATGTACGTAACAAGTGTTATGAGCGTTATGAATGCATATCACACCCTAGAGTCTCATATTCCATTGTATTGGTATGGGACAAGAACATTCAGTTACATCTTTACAACACAGATTCTATGCTACTTCCACAAAGGAATGGAGAAGTGCCACAATAGCTCTCATATCTACCTGCAACGTTGAGCTTTTCAGCTGTTCCTGAACTGGGAGCAGCAGTGGTGGTGCTATTTGTAGAATTTGCAGCTGTGCCGTTGATTACAAGGTTCTCCACTTTGGACTCAAGCTTCCCAATGCGCTGCAGGATATTATCCAACAAGACAGCAAGCGTTTTCTTCAGATCTAATATTTTGAAAAAAAAATTAAACATATATATAAAGTCAGTTAGCATTTTAAGGAAAGTCACACACACAGCAGGTAACAGCAACTATCTTACAGTAAGCCCTTCAAACCTACTTCCATCCATACTCATTTTTCTAAAGCAGGGCTGGACAGATATGTCACACCTTCATGACTTACTTTGCCTTTTCATCAGAGTCCAGAGATCCATCAACCAGTACCTGACACAAAGCTTGGCATTGTGAGATGAGAGAGCCTGACAGAAAATGCAGGCTCAGAAGGGGCTGAGTCAATTACCTTGCAAACGATGCACAGGGATGGCTGCATAAGCAACTACAAACCTACATCCACGTACATTCTTTAACATACAGATAAAGAATCCTTACATCATACCAATAAAATAGCACTACTGGGATTCCTGGCCCTTGTGCCGCCCTGAAGCCAAGAATGCCAATGCTGACCCCATCTGACCTGGAAGTAATTGGTAACTGAGCAGCACAAATCTGGTTCATAGCAATGAGTACATAAAGGTAAAGGTTTCCCCATGACCAAATGGTCTAGTCGTGACCTACTGTAGGGGGCGGTGCTCATCTCCGTTTCAAAGCCTGTAGAGCTCGCGTTTTTGTCCGAGGACAAGCTTCCGTGGTCATGTGGCCAGCATGGCTATACGCCGTAGTACACCGAACGCCGTTCCCTTCCCACCGAAGTGGTCCCTATTTATCTACTTGCATTTAGGTGCTTTCAACTGCAAGGTTGGGAGTTCAAGATTGAGCGACGGAGTGAGCTCCCATCGCTTGTCCCAGCTCCTGCCAACCTAGCAGTTGAAAGCCCAGCAACAGCGGATTAACTCGCTGCGCCACCACGTCCCTTAATGAGTACATACTTGCACTTTAATTATTGCTCCCTGAGACTGTGGTAATTGATTAGTTGATGGCCAGCCTGAATCCATGTCTGAGAACGGATTTTCCTCATTTTCAGTTTATTTTACCATTTTTAAGCAGAAAGCCAATTTTTTTAACTGAGAAAAAATTATTATCTCCTTAGTGCAGTGGTTCACAAACGTTTTAGACGAGGACCCACTTTTTAGAATGGCTCTCGAAGCTAAGGGATATGACCCATGGATCAGGAAAGTGTGCTCCAGAACGAAGCCTATGCATTCTTACTGCTACCTAAGAAAAACAGGATGAATAGCCTGATCTTATACATGTTTAGTCAGAAATGACTTCAAGGAAGCTTCTTCTAATCCATGTCAGTGTACACATTATGGCAGCCTAAGAAGTCTGTATTTTTTAAGCCACATGACCTGCATAACTCCCAAGAACTTTACCACCAATGAATGTCTAAATATTGCTATCAGTATCACAAATCATGACTTTGTTGAAAATTACTAGGCTTGAGATTATTTTTTAAACCTCAATTGCTGACAGATAAACCTGGATTCCACTACTTTTGGCCAGCAATAAATATTGTTCAAATTGAGGGAGGGAAAGAACATGCAAAACAGAGAGCAAAAATGTGAATGCAAAAGATGAAGACAAACAACCAATAGGATGAAAATGTGTCATGGCGAGTGAAGCTGCACCCCCTACTGGTGAACCGGAACGCTGGTGAAACCAGATGTTAAGGAATAAGGCAAGACAGACGTTGTGTACCATCGTAAGAGTATTCAATTGTATTTATAGGAGCAGGCAGTCTTGTAGGCAACACAGTTCAGGAATCACAGACAGGAAGCAGTTTGCAGTTCAGGCAAGATCTTACAGTTCACAAGATGACGAGCAGCACCTCCCTCCTCCAGCATTCCTTGCCTTTCCAACCCACATGGATAGGAAGTGAGGCATCCACTTAAATACTTCCCTCAGAGGAATTAACACCAATCAGAGCTCTGGTTGTTGCAGCCCCACACGTAGGCATTCCACCCAGCTGGCCTTAATGAAGGCACATTGCTTCTTCTCACAGGTGTTTCTTAATTAGCTGCTCCTGTATAGGGGTTTTCACAGAGAAAATGCACTCAGGCTTCCAGAAAGTTGTGTTTCATATTTTGCAGGGAAAGAGCAACTGTCCCTATTGGATTCATCTCAGTGGTGGTCTCCCTCGAGTCTCTTAGGATGGTTTTCTGTCTCAAGGGACTAAACCTTCCTTTGATATGCAAGACTGATGTGAGAAACACTTTGAGAATGTTTCAACTTAAGAACCTAAGAACAGCCCTGCTGGATCAGGCCAAGGGTTCATCTAGTCCAGCTTCCTGTATCTCACACTGGCCCAACAGGTGCCCCAGGGAGCACACAAGACAACAAGATGCTTGCATCCTGTTGCCACTCCCTTGCACCTGGCATTCTGAAGTAGCCTACTTCAAGTAGGTTGCACAACCCATCATGGCCTATAGTCCACGATGGAGTTTTCCTCCAGAAATCTGTCCACCCCCCTTCTAAAGGCATCTAGGCCAGATGCTGCCACCACCACCTTCTGTGGCAAGGAGTTCCATAGCTTAATTACCTGCTTAAAAAAGTATTTTTACTTAATTTTTCGACTTTAAAGTTGATTAATTCAACTTAATTTTTCAACTGTGTAGCTTTCATCTAAAGTGTGAATCCAAAGAAGCAGTCTCTTTTACTACTAAAACACAGCCTCTCCTAATGAAACCGAACAAGCTACTAGCAAGGTTATTGTTTGTACTGCAACACTTGTGGGGGTTATTTATATTACACAGTGACTACATGTGTCACTAAATACTGATGTTCCTATTGTGTAAGAAGGCAAATCAGGAACTCCCCACTTTGCAAGACATTCAAGACAACAAGTATGGAGGGCAAGTATTAATAGCACATTTTGGAAAGGCTTTTGCTATGCCAATACCAGTCTAAGACTGTAATTTAAGAATAACCTTTTTGAGCTAGCCTAGGCAGACTGGCAACCTATTTAAACTATTTCAAATATACAATATGTAACTGAATAAAATATCAGACTAACCAGTATATTTTCGAATATCCAAAATTAATTTATTTTGGGCATTCTATAGTATAGAATGCACAGTTTATTAATTTATATTGAGTCTTTCAAACACACGACTCTAGAAATATTTTCCCTCTGGCCAGATTTTCAGGTCAGTCACAACACATTGGGTGGTCTTAAGCTGAGCAAGCAACTACTTCTCAGTACCATAAATCCTGTTACAAGTTTAAACTGCCCTATCCTACATAGTTGTTGTAAAGCTAATTGACATATAATGAAATGCTGCTTACATTTGGGGGAGGGAAGTGCAACACATGTTATTATGGTTACATTTCTCCATTTTCAAATCTGCCACCAGTTGGAATAATGACTTTAAACAGTGGTTCTCAAACTGTGAACCATCGCTCACTGGGGAGCCACAGAAACCAGAAAGGGGGGGTACAAAAACCCGCTACCCTATACAATATATAGGATTGTAGCCTTAATGGGAAGCTGTGGTCAATGGCTCAGTAGGTCAAGAGAGCTACCAATAGAAAAAGTTTGGAAACCACTAGAGTAAACGAATAAGCTGAAATAAAATATTTTCCAGTGATGTGCATTATTGGAAAACCATCAATCTTTTCATGGAGGTGGGGAGGGTTTTTCCCCAAGAAGCCAGTTCTTTGCCAGGTTTGGCATAGCTGCACCCTGTCCATTCAAAATGGACAACTAAAGTTATCTACACAGCAAGAGAATTTAAGGGTACAATTTGTGCCAACATAGTTTCTAATTTGAATTTCTGAAAAATAGCCTTGGGAAACATATTTTGTCCCATAAAGATCAAGTTACAAAGGTTCAGCTTTCAGAGCAGCCTTTGCATAGATATGTTTTAAACAGAATGTCTTTAATATTAATTCAAAACAAGAGCAGAAAAAAAAACTTGGTGCAAAAAAAAAAAAAAGACACCCCCACCATCATTCTGTAGGTTTATTGCATTGAAGTGCGACTCTAACGCAAACATTGCTTAGTGTGCAATACGCAACAGAATCAAGACAAACTAGCATTGCCTGTGGCCTGTCACAGTCTAACAGCAGTTACAGAAGAACAAGAACCACTTGTTACTTGAGTCACAAAGCAATGCCACAGCCAGCTGCCTCGGGGATGGTGACCTCAACCTCTCAAGCAAATGCATTCACAGAAACAGCAGAATCTTATCGGCAAAAGAAACAAAGGTGTAGCAAAAGCAGCACAGCACCCTCCTATCTCTGGCATCTGTTCTAAAGAGGTGCTTTCATTGCAGGCAGTGAAAGGGAAGAAGATACCAAAGCGAAAAATGAGTGGCTCCGACTGCTGACTTGTGTGTAGGTCTACCCCTAGGGTATCATAACCCCCTCTCCTTTGGCAAGAGGAGCCAACAAGCCAAGTAAGATTTTGTGATGATAAAACGGAGATTTTAAAAAGAACTATTGTTAGTGGAAACAAATCTGAACAACTAATTGGCAGCTAGTTTTCCAGCTAGTCTAAAGCTAAGCAGCTATTTTTGGCAAAACAACAGAGAGGTTAGAAAGCAACAACCTACCACACAAGGAACACACATAGTCATACCTCTTAAAGGAGAACTGCACACACTTCAGTTACACAGAAAAACCAGTGTTCCAAGAGGAGTTTTCTACTTTTGCAATGTCTGTATTTACAGTAAGAGGTTTTCATTAAATTAGAAAGCAACAAAAACTTGACTGAAATTAGAAGTTATAATATAAGCAAGTTTCAATCTATAAGGCCTATTTTTGATGAAGATCAGTATAATCTGCTAGTTAAATACGTAATCATGTGGGCTGCAAAAAAAGGCACTCTTCTAGTTGTTAAATAGCAATTCATCTTTTGCAATGTAGTCTGTACGCATGTTTGGTTTTACATGCTCAAAAAAGAATCACTTACACAGTTGGTTCTCATCTTTTAATCATGTTATACTGTACAAAAAATGATACATTTTTAGTATCTTAGTGCTTTGGTAAAAACTGTAAGTAAAGAGATATTTGAGAAGGCAATTAAACTGCTGAATAGAATTAGCAACACACGCATAAATAATGATTATTCAAGCAGTGATAAAAAGCTAGGACTTTCTTCTACATGATTTAAGAAAATAGGCAGCAGGTTCTCTCAGGTAGTGGCCTTTTCTAAACGTAACACTCAAGATATTTTTACTGGAGGTCTTGAGAACAGAGACTGAGATCTTTGTTATACTGTAACCCAGGAGGTGCCCAACCCACAGGTCGGATACGGCACCTGAAAAGCCTTCCCTGCTGTGTGCGTGGCGCTTACTGTTCCACACCACAGCCGCTTACCTTTCAAGCAGATTTTTTCACGAACTCGTACCGAACTCGTACTGGCATTTCTGCTCAGAAATGAGCCTGCTGAGGTGAAGGGCAGCAGAAGTGGCTGCTAGGTATGAGTTTGAGAGAAGATTGGCTTGAAAGATAAGCAGCTGCAGCAGAGAACAGTAAGTGCCACACAGGGAAGACTTTTTGAGATGCATTAGTCCTATGGACTAATAGGTTCGCCTATGTTCGATGGCGAACCTAGACAACTTAGTAAAAAGCTGAGACATCACCCTGCCAACAAAGGTTCGCATAGTCAAAGCGATGGTTTTCCCAGTAGCAATGTATAAGAGCTGGACCATAAGAAAGTCAGAGCACTGAAGAATAGATGCTTTTGAATTATTGTTTTGGAGAAGACTCTTGAGAGTCCCCTGGACTGCAAGGAGATCCAATTGGTCAATCCGACAGGAAGTCAAGCCTGATTGCTCCCTGGAAGGACAAATCCTGAAGCTGAAGCTCAAGTACTTTGGCCACCTCATGAGAAGAGAGGACTCTTTAGAAAAGACCCTCATGCTGGGAAAGATGGAAGGCAAAAGGAGAAGGGGGCGGCAGAGGATGAGATGGTTAGATAGTGTCATTGAAGCGACGAACATGAAATTGGGCGAACTCCGGAAGCTAGTGGAGGACAGGGAGGCCTGGCGTGCTGTGGTCCATGGGGTCGCGAAGAGCCGGACACAACTTAGCGACAGGAGGAGGAGGAGGAGGAGGAGGAGGAGAAGGAGTAGTAGTAGTAGTAGTATGGTTTGGAGACCACTGCTGTATCTATGCTGCCAAATTGAGCTATTACAATTCCAAGATACTTCAAGAAGCACAGATGACATACATGGTTCTTCAGAAACCTGTTAAGCAGGACAGGCCTACAAACAGTGAATTGCCCAATAGCATGCTGCTAGTTACATGACTAAGTGGAAATTTGAACCTAGTTCTCTCTATGCTTAGTTCAGTGGTTCTCAAATCTTTTAGCATTTGGACCCACTTTTTAAAATGACACTACCACCTAGTTTTATGAGACTTTAGAAAAGTTTCACTTTACCAGTCGCTGAAGCTTTATTCTTCTGCTTTGTACAAAACCCCAGAAGTGCCTGTCAGAAGGCTTCAGCAGGCATTCTGAGGCACAGGAAAGTCACGCACAACTTTCCCGTGCCGTAGAAGACAGGTCCAACAGCAGATGCATTATCAGTCACACAATACAAACGTAGTAGCATTGCCAAGCATGACCGATCAACTACCTACAGGTATCAGTGCCTAGAACCACCTAGGCAAAAAGCCAACTGAAACATGTTGTTGGTCATACTTGAATTGGCCTGCTGCTTATTTACCACAGATTCTTGTTTCTCTAATAGTTGATGTTATGCAATTGAAAACAGAATGAAGAAAAGTATCTGTAGGCAGGCCATGGTATTCCAGGATAAAAGCCAAAGAGAACAATTGTTCAGTAAGTCATCTGCATTCATATAAATTTTACTTAATTGCCATGAATTATAATTCATTATAAATGTTTAAGGTGAAACACTGTTTCAGAACCATTAACTAATTTGGTTTTTTGTAACTTGCATAAATATCCTATTTCCTGATTAAAATATCTCTGCCATAATAAAGTTAATGTTTTTAAAAAAATCATTATTAGATCAGTCAACTGACAATCTTTGTCCAGTCAAAGCTTTAAAAATATGTATCCTCATTGCATCTTAATTTGCATCTTGGCAGTTGACATAATCATTGAAGTAGTACAACTCAGCACATCACAATTAGTATAGTATAAAAACAATATCTATATTTAAAAACCAGAAACCTATATTTTAATCAATAGATAAAATATGCACTTTTTTCACTAGCCATCAGAAAATCCCAGAATGCCTGGCAGGCCTTCCTCAGGATAAATTTTATGAAGGAAGCACTATCATGGAAGAGACTCTGCTTATTAACTAGTCTCCAATAGTGTCTGGAGGTCTACTTGAGACCTACTTAAAGGATCAATCATCTGTCAGTGTGGACAGTACAGATGAACCCACACTGATATATTTTATCCCCAAGGCATTTAGGCCTTTTAAGGAAAAACAGCTTCTTGAATTATGCCAGACACAATTCAGCAGATTTTCCTCATGTGGCTGACTGGCCAATGTTCTATACCATGGAACCAGCTGAAGAGTCTGAAGATGGTAGAATGCCTTGCAGTTAACGTACGTTTTCACACACTCGAACAAGCCTATTTTTCCTGTCATATACCCGAATCATATTTGGGATTCACCCCATTTACTAAAAAAATAAGGTGGTTCTTTCAAAGAGGAACTAGAACATTCTGAGAACATTTCCTGACAAGAATGAAAAGCAAGTATCAGGTTTTCAGCCAGCGGAAAGGATGAGCTCATTGTGGGAACTGCCAGCTATTAATAAGCCTCCTTTTCGTTTTGAAGTACTCTCTGTAAAAATTTAGAAACTGAGATACCACATCTCAACCACAGCATAGAAAATGCTTCTTTCCTGGTAGAGACAGGCATCAAAAACTGAAATGGAAGAGGGTGGGGATCCTGCAATAGATATTGTGGTTATGACAGCCACACATACTCCACTCGCATCAGCACTTTAGACACTGGGAATCCAAGGAAGTCCATCCCAAATCCTGGGTTGGAACCAAATAGCTACCAAGTTCCCAAAAGATTCAAAACATCACAGACAAGCTTAACATTAAGAAATAAAAGGTTTTTATTCAACAGAGGTACTCTGGGCTCAAAATGAGGTAGAAAGACAAATACCCTAACTCAGTGATTCCCAAACTTAGCAGGGTCTCGACACCCTGCAGTGGGTCCCAACCACAGTTTGAAAAACACTGCCTTAAGGCATCGGAAACCTCTACCCCAGGGGTCTCCAAGCCCCAACTCGGGGGGCAGACATGGCCCTCAAAGAGCCTCTATCCAGCCTCTGGTCCCCAATGAGCCTCTGTCCTCCTGACCTTGCTGGCATAGGCTGCACCCTCCAAGCTGTGCTCTGGTTCTATGGAGGGTATTCTGACGGCCAAAAATGGTCACTTCCCTGGTTTTTCCCGAAGACTTGGACATTATGTTTTTAGGCCCTCTGAAGGCCTTACATGGCTTTCTGAGGGTCAATGAGGCCTCCCTAGAACTCAGAACATGCTCTGGGAATTTCCTTTCCTGTGATCTACTGGTTCCGAGATATTTGCTCCAGCACATTTAAGTAAGCTGCTTGTGGGGTGGGGGAAAGGGAGTCCACTAAAGTGGGTGCTATATTTCTGTGGTTGTGTGTGTGTGTTGGTGCTTGGAGAAATCCTGGAAATTTGAGCCAATTCATTCATCTAAGTTCTGCCTCTAATGTATATATTTAAATTTTATATTTGTTATTTATTTATGTTTCCATCCCTCAGCCCTGTGCCAGATATTTGATGCGGCCCTCCAGCTAAAAGGTTTGGAGACCCCTGCTCTACCCCAACTGATTACTCAGCCAGCAGGCCGCCCAACTGCACTGCACAGGCAAATATATACCACAATTCATTTATTCATTCAGAAAGACAGGTGGCACAAAAAAAGCCAGTTTCTGAGAAATGGGGCAGGCCTATAGCAAAGTGGAAGAACATATGTGTTGCATGTAGAAAGTCTTAGGTTTCATCCCCAACATTGTGAGAGAGGGCTAGTAAAGTTCCCTAGACAACAGAGATACTCATCAGAACACGAAATCACTTCACTACTACATGATTCACATACACATTTAAGCAGACACCATTCTGTCACAAGCCTACCAACAACCTTATGCAAGTGGTGAACAACCACCAGGCATGGCATCGTATTCTAGATGACTAAACTAACTTCAGAGTACAGGCATGTCCCGGTGTCCGCTGGGGTTCCATTCCAGACCCCACCATGGATACCTGAAACTGTGGATACTGGGAAAACCTTTTTAAAGAACAGGGAACATCAGTAGTTTTGCTGCAACAAGGTAAAAAAGGTATTTGTTTAACGTTCCCCTATCTTTTTAGGGGGACATGGTGGCGCAGTGGGTTAAACCGCTGCTGCTGGGCTTTCCGACCGGAAAGTTGGGAGTTCAAGACTGCGCAACGGAGTGAGCTCCCGTTGCTTGTCCCAGCTCCTGCCAACCTAGCAGTTTGAAAGCACCTAAATGCAAGTAGATAAATAGGGACCACTTCGGTGGGAAGGTAACGGCGTTCTGTGCACTACGGCGTATAGTCGTGCCAGCCACATGACCATGGAAGCTTGTCCTCGGACAAAACGCCGGCTCTACAGGCTTTGAAACGGAGATGAGCACCACCCCCTACAGTTGGTCACGACTAGACCATTCGGTTGTGGGGAAACCTTTACCTTTTTATGGGACGTGGTGGCGCTGCAGGTTAAACCGCTGTTGCTGAACTTCTTGACTTGAAGGTTGGCAGTTTGAGACCACACAATGGAATGAGCTCCCGTTGCTTGTCCCAGCTCCTGCCAACCTAGCAGTTCCAAAGCATATAAAAATGTGAGTAAATACGGACCACTTCGGTGGGAAGGTAACAGCGTTCCATGTGCCATGGTATATAGTCATGCCGGCCACATAACCATGGAAACTTGACCTCGGACAAACGCCGGCTCTACAGGCCTAGAAACGGAGATGAGCACCGCCCCCTAGAGTTGGTCACAACTAGACCATTTGGTCGTGGGGAAACCTTTACCTTTTTATCTTTTTAATATGTCTCGGTATCCATGGTATTCATGAATCAATCAGACAGTGGATACCTCATCAGTGGATACCGGGGCACACCTGTAATTCTGGTTAGGATAGCAGCACTTACACAAATTCTAAGTATTACAAAAAAAGAAATCTACTCACCATATGCAGTCATGGTTCCAACATATGGACCATCCACCACGTTCCTATTCTCTTCTGCCAGTGCTTTTATGTATCGTTTGCTGAGGTCCAGTATTTGTTCACGAAGCACGGAACTGCTTTCGTGTTGAGTCTTCTGCTGGATAGTAAAATGCAGGAGCATCATTCCCCAAATGAATCCAAAAGTCACTAGAAAGAAGCCAAGTTTCTGAGAGGACAATTTCCATGGAGTAAAGAATGCCATGGCTTTTCAGCCAGCTCTGAAGTCACTTGGAAATGGTCTTACAGCCCAAAGACACGGGTTAAATTCATAGTCTAGGTAGGCAACGCTCGCACTTCAGGAGCCATTCATTCTGGCTCCCTTGTCAGCACAGTGTCTCCAATCAGCTCCTTTCTGTCACTGTAAAGGAGAAAAGAAACTGAATGGTAATTTAGAGTAGCAAACTACCTCCCCAGGTATATTTGCATGTTTACATTCCAACAGTTTTCCTCAAAAGCAGGAACAATATGCTGCTTCTGTCAATCTGCAATTGTTATGCATCAATATTTTAAAGACATGAGTCACAAGAGTTCAGGAAATGTTTGGAAAAGCAACAAGAAATATGTTTTAACAGATGTATAATATACCTTTCAAGAAACCTGAAACATATGCAATGCTACACAAAGTCTTTTTTAAGTGTGCTTTTAAGACATATATAACTGATGCACATGGGGAAATCTATTGCATGTGCTGGGACTAAGTGCAATGACCATGGCACAACTCAGTAGATGGGCATGAAAGGAGGAGGGACACAAAAGTAACAATGCAACAATACATTGTTAATGTTGGTAATACAGTATTACTGGAGAAGGGGAATCAAAAATAAGATGCCATGCAATATATTCAGCAGTTATTCATACAATTAAACACAAGCAATAAGCCATTTATCAGTATAAACAGAATTTCCATAGGGCAGGAATCTTCAGACATTTAACCATGAGTGCAGCATTGTATATCTGACACGGTATCGAGGGCCAGAAGATACTACATACATGGAGAACCAATATGCTATTAGTTTGATTGCATACAAGAAGTGGCTGAGGGTTGAAGGAAGAGCAGAGAGCAAAATTAACTTGCACAGAAAGAGGGAGAAATGGGTTTTGAAAAAAAGCATCAAGTAACCTACAACGCAAATCACAAACTTTTTTTGTTCTCAGTTTTTGCTCCGTATAAATCTAATGCAGACATTAAATTTATATTTAGATTTAGACATTAAATTTATATCTAGATTCCTGGTCTATAAGCATTGATATATTCATTGTTCAGCCACTAGAGGTGCTGAATGTAATAGAATAATTTCCACATTTTGTACTGCACTTTCTCCAAGGAGCTCAGGGTGATGTACATGACTTCTTCCCTCCTTTTGTCCTCACAACAACCCTGTGAGGTAGCCGAGACTGAGAGACAATGACTGTCCCAAAGTCATCCAGGAAGCTTCATGGCTAGGTCTTCCAGGTCTAACTCCTGAACCGCTACATTTTGTTTACAGATTAAGATTTACTATGCAAGCAAGGTGTGGCCAGACATGGAATTTCTCTATAAGGCAGGCAAGGCTTCTCTCAAGCCAGACAGCTAAGTGGAGGGGTAACTGCTCTGATAAACCAAAGTACTGACCACTCTTACCTGGGAGTAAGCCCAACTGACTATAATTACATACATAGGATTGGGCTCTAAGGGTGTGGGATGTGTTACCTGGGATTCTTCTAGATTTAGAAGCCTTGGGCTTGGACCAGTTGACTCCCCGCCCCTCTTAAACATCAGTAGAACTGGAAGATGAGCTCATTATTTCAGCCAACGTCAAAAGACCAAACCCAAAGTCAGGAAAAATCAAGAGAAATCTTGTCCATACATGTATTACAACCAGTGACTCATCATTATATTGGCTCCCTAGACTATATCACTTGGGATGCAATTTTATGCTCACTTTCCAGAGAATACGTCTGGAACTTACTTCTGAGTAGACATGCATAGGATTGCACTGTTAGTCTGTAGTAAACAGACATGTCTGAGCACACCCAATAGGGAGAAAACCTCTTTGGCATATCAAAATGAGTCTTTAGTTAGTTCTACTGATATTTTATATATGGATTGGGGTAGAAGAACATACAAGCACACTTTATAGCATCCTATCTATGGCCTACATCAGTCATTCCTATTGCTTTTTGGGTTGTGGATGGCTTTGAGAAGCTGATGAACACTATAAAGCCCTTTCCCCAGAAAAATGCACATAAACATACACAGTGCATACAAAAAAATTGCACATGATTCACCCCAATCAAGGTCCATCCATGGATCCCAGGTTAAGAACCGCTGGCTTAGATCAAGAAGAACATTTCTTATACAAAAAAGTATCACAAGCAACCATCATACCTGTGGGAAAGTGATGAGATTAAAAGAATATTGTCTTGTGCCTGGACTGTACACCTGACGTAATTGATCATACAGCAATCAATGAGGTGGTAAAAAAGGAAGATGCTTATTTCATGAAAAAATATTGATTTTTTTTATTCTTAGACTTGCCTGACGTATTAGAAATTGACAGGCTTGCCAGATCTTTCAAGAAAAATCTGTCTTTCATACAGGATTTGCAACTGTGATAATACCACATCCATTATCCAACATTTATTTCCTGACCCTAATTTTTAGGTGCATGAACTAAAATAATCTCTCTCTCAAATTAAAAATTTCACTCTATCAATGGAGTCTTACCCTTGTCTGACAGTGAAATTCCATGGCTGTATTAAATCCCGTTTGCCATGAATCTCACTAAGTTTGTGTATCAGTTAGGTTGTTTATAGGTTTATGAAGGATCAAATAGAAAACTAAAATCTCTAGCCAGTTCTTCAGATAACCCTTGTTTTTAAAAGTCTTTCAATAAATGCTGATTTTCTTAAGGAACAGGTCATAGCACTGAATGGACATTTTTCAAATTCCTCTCATTCATTCAAATGTAAATCCTTTCTAGGTGTCAGATGGCAACAATGCCTTATTTCATTGTATTGGCCACAATGCCTGGCTCTTCTAACAGCACCTAATGAAGATGATTAAAAATATCCTGGGCAGAGAGAAATAGAGGCAGATGGACTGAAGGAGGCTGAAATCTAAATGCTGATTTCTGTCCCCTGCACTCACACATACACCTTCTCCCCCGCCTTGTCCAAGATGACACACATGAGAAGTGACAACGGGAGATGAAAGATAATGTGACATGAAATCACTTTTAAACTTAAGCAAGCATTGTAATTTCACTCACAGAAAAAAAGCCATCTCATTTGTGCTTGAAGTGCTATTTAACAGGCTTGTAGCAACCCATCCATGATTCTGGTATGCAAGTCCTTGATTGCACTATGCATTTTGAAATCTTTCCAACTTTCTGTCAAGCATGTCACCCTATGTGCAGCTTAGTCCCACAGAAACGAATCCATCAGCAGACACTTTTCCTCTGTCTTAACAGCCTATTTTAGTTTGTCCTTGAATTGCAATTTTTGTCTTCACCAGACATTTTAAACTAAAAAATCTCCTGCTGCTTCCAGAGCCAATTCCAGATGTTTGTGGACCCCTGGGCAACAGAGTACCTTTCTGGTGCCACCCCTTCTAGCCACGCTCCTTTTTTGGCCAACCGCAAACTAAACCTGGCTATATCCTAACAGTGCAAAATTATCAGAACATGCTTTTAAAAATGGCACTCTTTGGATAGCCTAAACCAGTTGTGCTAAACATCAGGCCTGTGTGTCAGATACAGACTGCAGAAGCTCTTTATCCAGCCCACGTGGTAACTGGGTTCTCCAAGCACCACCATCAGCTGCACTCAGCTGAAGAGCTGCAAAGTGACACATTGGCAGAAGTGGCACTGCTGGAAGTGTGTTGCAGGGACACCCCAATTATCAAATCATTCTGCTGAAGTAACAGGGCTGAAAGGGTTGCCCACATGATGACTGGGCTCTCCCAGCACCACGCTTTCAGAAGCACTGCTTCTGCTGAGATGCTAGGAGAGACTAAAGGAGGCCTCAGGAGAGGAATGGTACTGGGAATGAGGCAGATAAATAAAATAATAATAATAATAATAATAATAATAATACATTTATTTATATACTGCCTTTCTTAAGATCACTAGATTTCTCTAATGATTGAACTCAAGGCGGTTTACATAGGCAGACTTTCTCACAAACCCGAAGGTTTTTACAATTTTACAGAATGTTCTATCTTCCAAGAACAACACTCCTACAGATCTTTCTTTCTGGATTTAGCCTTCTTTCTTTTAGCCACCCGTCTGTCGTCTGCTGGCTGATGAGGCTTCCCTGCTGCCACCAGAGATGCAGCTGATTTCAGCACACTCCTCCTCCCACGAGGCAGCTGAAACTCAGCTTTTAATCAGCCGCAGTTTCCAAGGTCTGCTGCTCGCAGAGACTTCCGGCAGTCCCGAGCTCACGACCTTGAGATCTTCAGGTGTTATCTTCAGGCAAACGGAGGCATTAACCCTCTCGGCTAAATCTTCTGCCCGATAAAGACGATAAAGATAAAGACGAGCAAGAAAGGGAGAACCTGCCCAGGTGTTAGGAGAGCCCAATTATCATGCGGGCTGCACTTTCAGCTACGGCATCACATCACAGAGACCCTCTCAGCTGCCAAGTGATTGCTTAGCAGAAGCGGCACTATTCAAAGGGTGGCCCGCATGATAATTTATCTTGAAAATATGATCGAGATTTGCATATACAGGTGGGCCCACAGTACCTGCAGATTCAGGACCCGCAGATTTCTAAATCTGCAGTCCCGACACCATGGAGGAAGGGCCCCCTGGGCAAGCTTCCCCAGGCTTCAGAATGCCTTATTCTTGTAAGGCATAAAACCATCACTTCTTATTTTCCTTGGGAAACCAGAAGTCACTTTTTTGTTGTGAAATGGGCATTCTGAGGACTAGGGTGACAACGTGCAACAGTGCATGGCCTTCCTGCCCCTCAGAAAACTCCAGACTCAAGCGAAGGGTAGGGTGGCCCCGAATCAGCAGGTTTTAATACCTGCAGATTTTGGTATCTGCAGGGGTTCCTGGAAAGGAACCCCCATGGATAATGAGGGCCACTAGTATTCTCTTCTGTCATTTGCAGCTAATGAGTTCCGAAGTGAGAAAAAAGTGTTTATTTCTGGTATTCTGTACGCAGATTCACAAATCCCTATAATGATTTTCAGAGCAGGATCTAGGCCCCCCCAGAACCACAATACTCAGGCTGAATTTTGGTTTGTACAATCAACAAGTCTAGGTATAAATATAATAAAAGCTCAGATAAAACCACTAGCAGAATACAGAAAAATCAAATAGCATCCCAAGCTCACATGAGAAAGCCACTGCCCAATTGCGCTGCTGGCTGGGGGGGGGGGCAGCACCTTGAGCTCACCTGGGGCTCCACACTGGCAGGGATTTTCCTAGCCTCAAGCCTTGGCCTGCTTCACATGTACTCTGGTCAGGTATGCTGCCTCCAGGCCTGCGGGGGTTGACCATGGAAGGTTGAGCCCCAAGGGGCTGGCCTTGGGTCAGGCTGTTTTGCCCACCTAGCAGTTGGCCAGTGGCTGACCCCCACCTTCAGCAATGCCTTGACACCGCTTTCCTGCCTTAGCTTAATGGCTGCTGGTTTCCAGCTTCTCTTCCTATGTATTTCATGTAATAAACTGGCCCGTTCATATCTAACTGTCTCACATGGTTATTTGGGGGATGCACAGCTAATAGCCCTGACTATCTAGTTCTTAGTCCAACATTTTACAGCCACATAGAAAACCTCTGAAGAGAAGCTTTAAAAAACCCACTTCTAGATATACTAATTTTTAAGCGTGAGGATCAAATACAAAGCCACAGGCACTAGAGCAGTACCAAGACAAGGCAGGCAAAAGCGAACGGCTTCAAAGTCAAGGAATAATGGAAATAAGAGATACAGAAGTCAGAAGTCTGGTCAGAGCTGTGGAAGAATAATACAAATATATGCAAGAGCTAGAAAACCAGTGGGGACACATTAATGTCATTGTTAGAGATAATGCACAGCTTAATTTGTTAGAAAGCTTCAACACTGGAGTACATTCTTGGAATAAAAAATCTGTTATTACAAAGGGTTCCTGCTGATCATTTGAATGAAGTGCCCTAGACTCCTGCCACAAATCTGATTAAATTGACTCTCAAGTTTAAACTCTAAAGTGGCTTTACATATTCCGGGAACAACAGGGCAACGGAGATTACCCAGAAAGGAGACAGGTCTCTTGAAATTGCAAGAATGAAGAATGCGAAATGTATGCATCCAGTAGCATGTAAAATTCTAAAACCTTGGGCGAAATCCAGCCCAAGTTAAGCACATTTCCTTAACAGGAAAGATGTAAATCAGGGATTGCAACATGGCGGGAGGGATAAGCAAAAGAAAACACTCATTAGCCAACTTCCCTTTTGCCCTCCGTGGCACTGCAGCCCCTGCACCCCTGAAAGTCTGCTCTGTAGAACTGGGGATCATAAAGAAAGGTACTGTATGGGGAGCTGGGGAGATGGAAATACATAAACCATTGTAACAATGGTATCATGAACTATGGCTACATTTATATTGTGAAATATAAGCTCACAATGGAAATATGAGTAGCATAGTAGCTAAGAGACTGGGTTGAGAATGAAGACTTCTCCAGTATGAATTCTGCCTCTGCCATAAACTCAGTAGGTTGCCTTAGACTAGCCACTCCCTCTAAACTTCAGCTCCCTACTTGCAATACACGGATAATACTGACTTTATAGGATTCCTGCAAGCCTTGCATCAAGATGATATATGTGAAATGCAGTAGTTAGGTAGCAACCTCATGTGCTTAATTTTTCCATCAAAACTACTTAGGAGCATGTACCATTGGATGGTAAGTATCCATTTTATTGAACTATTGTTTTTTTTAAAACCAACATGTTCTACAAGATCTAGAAAGGACAGAAGGTTGAACTCCCTCAAAAGGTTGAACCCAAGAAAACCTAGTCCTCTACATAGGTGGTTCCCAAACTGTGGGTCAGGACCCACCAGTGTATTATGAGCCAATTTCATGAGCCAAGCACCAATGGGAGCCATCTTTGAAAATATGGGAAGATGGGATGCTGGGAAGGGGGAGGGTTGTGTGGTCATTTTGCTTTTGTCTAAATAGGCTTTCTTTCCTTTTTGATTCATTTTGCTATTGGGAAATGGTTGAGAAATAGCCCAACGTATTGCTGCATTCTCAGGAAAGTAGCAGGCTCTGACATCACAATGATGGCACTTCCAGCCATGATATCAATGTCTGGGTGGGTCCTGGACAGACTGTCATTCTAAAAAGTCGGTACCAGTGCTAAAAGTTTGACAAACACTGCTCTATATACAACTACTAATACTGGAACACCATTGCTGTGCTAAGCAACACTGTGTTTCTTAGGATGACAGAACCCATTTTGCAGGACTGATTTTATAGATAGCCTCTATGCCCATCTCAAACATACTGCAAGCTGACCCTTAATTTTGAGGAGGCAGGGCAATGGAATCTTGTTACACAGGTTTTAAATAAAGATAAAATGCCCAAGAGAAACTTGCTAACTACATTTACTAGCTGATGGAAACCATTTAGCATAAAAAGAACAGTAAAATTTAATTATGTTAAAAGAATATGCCAGAAACAAATGACATAATGTGCTCTTTGCTTCCATCAGGCTTTGCACAGCTGAACAATACAAGGTTATTTAATACATTATATGCTCTAAATTTGTTCAAGTACTTTAAATGCTTTTAGGGACACGTAGTGCTATATGCCCAGTGGGCAGAATGTCACTTGTACCCTAAACTAAGTAACTACATTATATGGAAAATTAATCCAAAAAAATCAGCAAGTTTGTAGTGCTGTAAACAATGCAGTACATATATCAATCAATTTCAAAACCTTTATTGGCATTAAAACAGTTAACAATTAAACAATGAAGCAGCATTATCACCAAAAAAAAGAAAGAGAAACATATATACAGTACATATATCCATTTTGGTAATAATGTCATAACTGTTATTAGTTACCGAACGAAGCTGTCTCCTCCACACGAATGCAATGGCAGAGCATATCATTAGTGCTTTCCTACATCTGCCTTCCTGGTACATTGTATTAAGCTATGTATGCTTGGAACTACAGAATACATACAGAATAGTTTGTATTTGCAACATGCAAAAGCATGGTTCCGGATTGATATCAATTAACCATATACAGGCATGCCCAAGTACCCGCTGGGGTTCCATTCGGGACTCCTTCATGGATACCTGAAACCATGGATACTGGGGACACCTTTTTAAAGATAGAACATCAGTGGATTTGTGACAACAAGGTAAAAAAAATTGGTTTAGTGTTTCCCTATCTTTTTGGAAATGTTAAACTGTGTGATCCCCTTTAAACCTGAATTGTTCCTCCTAAATATGGTGTCAACAATACAAGAACAAGACAGAAAATATTTGATAATACATGTAAATACTGCAGCAAGGCTGTTTTTTGCAGAGGTGTGAAAAAAATGGAAATTGCCCAAACTTAGAAAGGGTGATAGAGAAAATTTATGAGGTTTGCTGAAGTGGATACTTTGTCAGAAAGAATGAAAGATGGAAATTTACAGAAAATTAAAATGTATTTATAAGAAGAAGGAATTAAAAGGGTAATTTTATATGTTTACTAAGATGTGTAATTGTTCATAAATCTGTTAAAGGAAGACTGAATGGTTAGAAGATAGATTGTGAAGTGGGAAATGGTATATGGGACAATCAGAAGTGGTGTTATAACTTGGAATTGATATGCTGTTAACCCAGTTGTAGTATACCTTATGTTTGTAACCCAGTGTTTCCCTATTTCCCTATGTTATCATTTTTCCCTTAACCCATAATCCCTTAGATGGAAAAAATAAAATAAATTTCATATAAAAAATGTTTCCCTATTTTTTTAATAGTGTCCCAGTATCCATGATATCTATGAAACCGTGGATACCACCAAATCAGTGGATACTGGGGCATGCCTGTACTCATATCGTAGCCTTTGACTTCCTGGCATGACATTAGGAAGTCACAGAAGACTGCCTTCATTACCAAACATCCTGTAAGCATTTGCGTTAAGACAAAACTAGAAACTTGTGGACTCACAGGTCAAATTTTTCAGTTTGATGCTGAAGCTGGAGTGTAACTACACAGGATTTACCAACTGCTATAATCAAAATTGATCTTCCTGGTCAACACTGCATATACTTGTTCCTTGCTCAAACATGTTCAGGGACAGGTCAAGTATTTGTACTAAATATTGCTTGAACCAATTTCCTCGAGCAAACTCACAGATGTAATTTGTCTGAGAACTCACTCATGTAAGTCCAAAAAAGAGAATATAAAGCAGGTAGCAACTTGCTCTGCAATGCAAGTCTGAAATCAAACCAATCAATGTGAAGGGAATCCTCAGTTGGGCACCCTGAATGGCCTTAGACCAGCCATTCTCAATGAGAATATGGCCCCCTGGGGAGCCCAGGCACATTTGAAGAAGGCCACAGACTGAAAACTGTGGTATTTTATGTTTATCTTTTCATGTTGTATCCTTTCTTGACCCGGGGGGGGGGAATGGAACTAGACAAGAGCTTTTAAGGGGCCATAGCCAAAGAAAGGTTGAGAATGGCTACCTTAGATTATGAATATGCCACCTTTCTTCTGATAAGAATGCATTTGATGAGCAGCAATTGCTTGGAGAGGAAAAAAAATCAAATTGAATGATCTTGTGCCAATCATCTCATTTAATCTCAGCATTGGGACATATTAGCAAATGATGTGATAAACCGCATAAACTTATGCACACGAAACCCAGTATTTTGGCTGGGCCAGAATGACGTGGGAGACCTCACCTCACATCTGGCATGTGCACTCAAATCATAGTTACACAGCCATGATGCCAGATTCGCAAGTGCAGGCGAGGCCCATATTAGAAACGGCTTGAAATGTAACTGCACAGGTGTTTTCCCATATGACAAGCTCTCTCTCTGACTTGCTTCCTAGGGCGTCAAACAATTTTAACCACAGAATTGCAGCCTTCCTCTGCTACTGAACTCAAGGTGGTTTGATTTCATAACTAGCACTTCAAAATGAGAAGAGGAGAGCAGGTCTTAGTACAAAGGCACCTTCAGTTGCTCAGTAAATTTTGGCCTGTTGCCTCATTGATTCCCCCCCTTTTTTTAGCTTGGCCAAGGCCTGAGGAAGGAAAGGCAAGTAAGCAAAACTTCTTCCTTCAGCAGGTTCCTCAGTCTACTAGGCCTCCCTACTGTCATAAGATGCTGTTAGAGCACAGGTCTAATTCTGATGCAGTAGAGGTTCCACACAAGCACCATTGAATTGCACAAAGGTATCTTCAAGTACCTAACCCAACAGCCACTGTTATGGAGGCACCATCTGTGACACCCTCCACAGGATGTCCACACAGCTACTAAAGTTTACAAGGAAATGCAGCCCTTCCCTGACCTGTTACGAACACAAACATTTCTATCCCTGGGTATTATTTGTATCTCACCAGACCAATGGTAGTGGGGCTTGCTGCTTTAAAACTAGCAATTTCTCAAAAGAAAACAGAACAAACTTGTAGATCAGAAGCTACTTTAATTTTCCCTCCCAACAATATTAACATGAAGTTTACAACAGTTTCCTACTCCGGCAATAACAGGCTCTGTTTTCTCTAGCTAATCTCATTAGCTACCAACAGAACTCTGCCATTTCCCCTACTGCTAGCAGTCCAGTTTGGATTGAATTTTGGATTGAATTTTACACAGATCTGAGGATTCCTTAGTGCAGTCAGTCACTTTCACCGGCTAATACACATTGCTCTGTTAAACAGAGACATGCCAAGAGGAAGCAGCTTTACTGCACAAGTCTCTTCCTCTAAGAAGCAACACACACCCGTATCTGCAATGCAAATATTCAATTACTCAGTTCCTCTGAACAGGAAAAAGGCTATCTATGAACAAGCAGAGATTACATGCTTCCTTTCTAAGGTAAGTCAGTTTTTCCCAATGCTGCTTTCTCAAAGGTTACTCATGTAAAATCAACAGAAACAGATTGGTTCCAATTTTGCTTTTGCTATGAACACTCTAGAAGGCCATTCTCAAGTCACTCTATGGTCTCCCAGCATCCCCATCAGCAAAATAGCACACTTCAACTTGTATACTACTTTTTCATTTATGGCCTCAAAGCACCTAACAACATAAGGCAAAAGGAAAATAACACTCGCTCTCTCAGTCCACAGCACAAAAGCCAACATAACATGACAGCCCATCAGGAGCACCTCCATCTCAGCATGTGTCGAAAGTGTGAAGCAGGGAAGTTTTAAGCAGACATCTAAAGGCCATGTGGGAGACAGGGTTGCAGACTGCTCCAGGGAGGAAATTCCCAAGCCTGTGGGCCACTCCTGACAGGATCCTATCACACACAATCAGCCAATCCCCAGGTGCCATACGGCATGGAACAGAGTCCACCTCAATTCTATCACTTATAATGATCATTATGTGAGAGCAAGAAGGCCCAAACTTTGTGGGGCTTCAAAGGTTGTAAGGAGATGTTCTGAATATTAAAGCATTATATAAATGCTTGCCACCAATAAAGGACAATATTTCCTGTAAGATGCCTGACTTCATACCATTCTCAATCTCAGATGGCCTTTATAAAGTTATTTTAAGATGTATAGAAGGCTGATTCATAATAAAAACTCTGAAACAAATGATTGTATCAAGTTGATAGCAGTCAATTCCGTGATTCTCACAAAAATCATGTATGTTATTACTTTCCATATCAGCCCAGGATCAGATAAAGATTCCTACGTGCCATGCACTATAAACATAGAAAATCTGATAAAGGAATGATCAACATCAAGTCAGCAAATAAACAAATACTTAAAGAAAAGTGATATGGTTTTACACAATGGAAACATAGCAAAATGTTAGGCTAACAACCTCCTTAGGCTAACATACTTCACAATCAAGTTCTCCAATTCAAATGTAAAAGCTGCACCTTTAGTTATTTTAAAAAATAAATTTGGGAGCGCCATTGATTTTCCTTGTATTATAGCTCTTCTGAAAGTGTTGCAGTTTTAATAACCTTGTTACTTCTCTATTTTCTTTAAATGCAATGTATTTTGCAGCCTGATCCTGATTCATTGTTTCATGTAAACCAGTGATCTTCAAACGTTTTAGCACCGGAACCCACATTTTAGAATGACAATCTGTCAAGGGCCCTCTGGAAATGATGGCCGGAAGTGTGACGCCAGACCCTGCTGCTTTCCTGGGAATGCAGCAATCAGTTGGGTTATTGTACAGCCATTTTCCAATAGCAAAGTGAATCAAAAAGGTAGGGGGGAGAAAGCCTATTTACAACCTTGACGCAAGCAAAATAACCACACAGCTCTCCCCCTTTCCAATGTTCCACCTCCCCACATTTTCAAAGATGGGCGTCCTAGGTGCTACACGACCCACCTAGTATGTTCAAGCCACCCACAGTTTGAGAAACACTGATTTATATCAGGATATTAGGATGTAAATCCGACTGAACCTAGTGGGAATTGTTTTAATAGAATTTGCTATGACTCGTGCATTTTTTTTACATTTTACATTTTATCAAATTGTAATTATCGGATCCAAGGGGCTTGCTCATTTTAAATTTTAAATGTTTAACTGTTTTAATATTTTTTTAACATTGCTTTAATTTGTTATTGTGGCTTTTTAATGTGTATGTTTTAATATTGTAAGCCGCCTTGGATGCCCATGGGATAAAAATTAAATAATAAATAATAAGTTTAGGGTGAAGTTGAGGGGCGGGTATGAAATTCTTTGAAAATGACTTACCAGTAATTGTTCTGAGGCAGCAACAGAAAGCCAACCAAAAAAGGAGCTATTTCACATTCTTCTGAGGCAGCATAGAAATGGAGCTATTCTCCCAACAAGAAGGGAGAGAGATGAAGGTGCTTATTGGAGTTGTAGGTTCTGTGAGGTATACAGCACAGCACCTCCATAGCAGCAGCCTTCATAATGTTCACAATTCCCAAAAGCACCTTTACCTCTCTGCCTGTTTGGAGAAAAAGGAAAATGGCTACTGGTTTTTTGCTTGCTGTCTGTTGGCGCCTGAGAACAATTACTGGTAAGTAAAATTGCTCTTTTTTTTCTAACCCTGCCCCAGCTTTCTGCTTCTTAGCCCAGCCCCTACCCAAGCTGCTGTTAAAAGCTTTATTAACTGTATTGGCCCATGTATAAGTTGATCCATGTTTCCAGAGTCAATTTTCAGGCACAAATGTTTAGACTTCTACATGAGTGAAGTCTAAACAAGAAGTCTACTTCTTCTACTGTAGAAGTCTAAACATGAGTACAAATGTTTAGACTTCTACAGTCCTTTACAATCATTCACTTGTATCCATGGATCCTCATACTTAAGAGATCTTAAAGGCCACCGTGCTACAGATTACAATGCATTCTGCACAAAATGTACTGCTCAGTCTTTTAAATCCCAAAAAGCAAAGAAAATCCTCTTCATGAGCAACCAGGATACAGGATAATTTTTCCCACACTCTATTACAGTCTCTAAAATGCAATAGTAAAATAATTAACTAAAACTTGCTAATACAGAACTAAGTTTGTGATCTCATTCTCCCTCCTTGATTGCCACTCATATAAAGACCATTTTCTAATCTCCATAATTATTCACTTTTCAGGTGTAAAAGATTTTGAACAGTGTGGAAAAATCCTGTTTTTTGTAGTAGTGCGGCAGAATTACTGACTGGAAACTCTTTAAGAAATTAGGAAGTACACAAGAATAAAATGCAGAAGAAAAAGCTAGCATGGCAGAGGCTGAAGAGTAACAGCCCATATGTTGCCACACTACATTGTAGTTGCAACAATTACAGGCCTCGCTAATCTCACCTCAGACCTGAATTCCCTACCCCAACTTGAGTGGCAAGCCCTGTTCTCTTGCATTAAGAGAACCCCCTCTATTCGACCCCCCAGAACACAGGGAGTACCATCAAGTAGACTTTCAAGGTTGTTGCAAGATTGGCACTTTGTGCCCACCCACCCTTTAAGTCTTTGTAAGTGGACAACTTATCCATCTATTATATTAAATTACTAGCTTTTTGTTACCTGGTGTTACCCTGGTAACAAATTATCCCAAGCTTCTAGGCGACCCAGGAAACTATGGATTCGACACTAATGTAGGCCGTTTGAGTATTTTTACATGGCACCCCCTTCACACCGCCAATCTTAGGGGTGCTAGGGGTGTCTTACCCCCACAGTATTTCTTTCCAGATCGTAAGGCATATGTGTACCAAGTGTGGTGTAAATAGCTCCAGGCGTTCCAGAGGTATGCTGGAACATACACACATCCATCCATTTTGCACCCCTTCTCACCCCCCATGCCGATGGGGGCCGAAGTCGGACTTAAACAGCATCAGGAGCGTCACCATTCGTCTCGGCGACCCCGGAAACTATGGATTCAATGCTGATTTTGGCCGTTTTCACGTGAGTCTCCCTACGCACCCCCACCCCCAGGGGCTCTATGGGGGCCTGACCCCCGCAGTGACCCCTGCAGTGGGGGCCTGCAAGGCATGCGTGTGCCGAGTTTGGCGACAATTGGTCCAGGCGTTCCAGCAGGGCATGGCGGACATTTTGTTTTGCACCCCTTCTCACCCCCCATGCTGAGGGGGGGGGGTGAACCCGGACTCCAACAGCGTCGGGAGCGTCGCCGCTCGTCTCAGCAACCCCGGAAACCACAGATTCGACGCTGATTTTGGCCGTTTTCGACCATTTTCACACGGGGCCCCCTGTGCACCACCCCACCCCTCAGTGTTTGTCGCCAGGCCGCAAGGCATGAGCATGCCAAGTTTGGTGTGCGTCGCTCCAGGCATTGCGGAGCCTATGCGGAACATACACATACACACACACACACCCGATTTTATATATATAGATTCTAATTGCTTTAAGTTATTCAGAGCCTCAAGAAAAACTGGGGATTTATTTCAATCTATCACATGCACTTGGTTTTGCAAAACATGGACATTTGGTCAGGAGCAATATTTGGATAATATATTACAACTAGAGGTTTTGTTTGGGCACTGACTTAACAGTATTGCATAAGGCAACTGTACTGTCCGCCAATTATGAAAACGGCTTTTGTTCTCTTATGCATTGCTTTTTAAAACAAATTGATTTAGTTTTGTAGTTAGTCCTAATTATCTAAGTGCATGCCATATTCCCAGCTGGATCATGCATCTCGTAGAGAGGTACTTATGGTACCTTGCATTATTACATGTTCATTAGTACATTTCCTTTCCTTCAGTTCTTCCCCAGCCCTTTCATAATAGCCTCCTGTCCATTTTCAAACCTCGTCATTTTCTCATCTCATAATGAGATGCACTGATGAATGTAGTTAAGACCGCGGTCACAGACCCTCTTAAATGGAACGTTTTCACATCCCGTCATCTAAATAGAATTCTCATTTTTAAGGGAAGTACATTTTTGAAAGCAAGCAATACTTGAATCATTTTTATGGCCAAAAGAATAGTTCTGTATGAGCCAATTCAGTTCATGTGAAACTAGTCATACTTCTTGTCATGTACTGAAGTCTATTAACACTGTTGAATTGTTAGATATGCACCTGAAAGCGCAGATTTCAATATATATAGCTGGCCTTTACCGTCATTCAGCTCTTGTCCTTGTTGGGAAACAATATATATGGCAACTGCCCAAGGATGTGTATTCAGAGGGAAAGGCGGGATATAATACCATTTAAATAAACTACTCTGATTTAGCAGCTGAACTCCTGAAGAGCTTTATTTTCTGCTGATTTCCAGACTGAAAGAAACAATTTCCAATGTGAAGATAAAATATAACATGACACTGTGTCCAGCTATAAACATGAGTAAGTATTTTATTGACAGAGCCATAGGTCATGCCAAGAAAAGTCTCATATAGAAAGAGGGCTATTTAACTTTTTGATGAAATAGCCCATGAATCAATTAAAAAAACACAAACAAAATTCTTAGTATCATTATAACACTCTTACACAGGTTCCTCAGTAAGACTGATGTAAATTTGCAAACTCAGAAGCAAATAAAGCTGTTATTGACATGGCGTCTGTTGGCATATTGTAAAACCAAAAAAAAAGGGAGTCCAATACCTGGAACTTGACTCCTTGTAAATGGGAATAATCTAGAGCAGTGATTCCCAACCTTTACTTAAAGGTAAAGGAACCACTAGGCAATTGCAAAAATTGCCTTCCTGTTTCCTGAAATAAGTATGTGTATTCTAAGTATACACACCTGAAGTAATCATGGAGAAAACACTAACAATTAAGAGTTTCCATAATTCCCAGCCAGAATCCTGTAATCCAAGACAGAATGAAGAAGATCTCAATAGTTTGTGAATATGTGGCTTAAGGGTACTACTGTACTGGTACTACTTGTACTAATCTACACAGCCCATTCTTGTACTATTTACTAGTACAAGATTACTAGTAAAAAACAAGTACAAGAACTAGTACCAGTAAATGGATAAGCACAAATCTACATAGCCCATTCTTGTAACACAAGAATGTAACACAGGAGCAGAAAATGACACATATAGGATTAATCTAACAAACACCGCTACATACAAGAAGCACAGACATGAAGGAGAGAAGCAATTCCAAGAACTGGCAATTCCAGAGAGAAGCAATTCAAGAACTGGCAATTCCAGAGAGAAACAATTCAAGAATCTAGGGAAGGAGTACATCCTTAGAATGTCATGTACACCTAGCTCTTTAAATTACCTGCAATGTTGATCCCCGGCTATTAAGCTGGGATCATGGGTTGCCTGGTCCTCTCATGTAGGTAAGACCCCTCCCTCAGGGAGGGACACTACCTGGAACATGGGAGGGGCCTAGGTGCATTTAAGCAGCTCCTGCCCAGCTCCATGTCCTCTTGCATGCAATCTTGACACCCGCCCTTGGAAACAATGTGGGTTTAACTGGTTACCATTTCGGGTTGTGTAGGAATTTTTCTGCCCACCTGATTGGTTGTTGGTGGGCAGTTTTTGCCTACCTCACACTGTGGGTGAGGTTGGGTCTTTCTTTTCTTGCTCAACACTCTTGGTCACTTTATCTTGTACAATAGGCAGTTCGGGCTCGAAGGCATGAACAGAAGGCATTGGTGTGCTCCTTGAGGTCAGGAAAGAAAGAGCTGCGAAGAGCTGGATGGGTTTGTCCCTGGCCAGGACTGCAGAGGCTGCCTCAATGAGAGAGATTTTGCATAAGCAAGAGTGCTCAGTCACCATTTCCTGTGTAAGGAAATCCACCCACAAATGTAGTTCAGTACTATTACTTTTACCTTTCAATCAGGGGGAAAAAAATCAACAGCAAACAGTGTCACTGTGTTCACTACTGCTGGCAAATCCCATCTTGAATCCTTATTGTTCCATCAGTAATTTAGGTTGATTCTGATTTAGTAGTATTGAAGAAGAACACAAATACTTAAATACAAGTACCACTAACTATGGTTTATAAATATGTGGCTTAAGGGGCTACTGGCCACATTTGCCTTCTTGTGGCTTATTTAGCAAGTTCCTAAAGACTAGTAAGATGAGATCCATGAATTCATTTAGGTTTACAGTGCCTTGACAAAATCATTAAAATGCCATTAACATTCAATAAGCTATCACACAACCTGGTGAGGTCTCAACATTCAATATGCTAATGAATTACTTTCCCTCTGCAGTGTGTGTGCTTGCTTCATTTTTTTTTTACCATCATCAAGTAACCAATGCTGCATGAGGACATGTGGCCTTAAAATATATAACAAAGCTAATAAATATTCTGCAGGAGTTGCAACAGCCAGACAACTGCCCCATTTTCCCGACTCATTAACATGGCACAGCTGTCGCCACATTCACTAACAATGCTAGCCTCAGGGGATCTGACAAATACAGGTCATAGCGAAGGTAAGAAGTAAAAGATTAGAAGACAAATCTAAAGGGGAAAAATATACTGCTCTCTATGCATACTGCAGCAAGTGTGCCCATAGCTGCCATGTTAGTCAGTTTTCTCTGACAAGTTTTTTCCCCACCAGACATAGGAACTGAAAACCAATCAAGCCGTTTCCCCTCCCCACCCAATATGCATCAATATGGCCATATACTTCACCATGGGTCTAATAGGATAGCGCATAAAGGATACATGCAGCTATGGTCAGTGTCCAGTACAACAAATAAAGTGGACCTTTCAATCTCTGCATAAGCAGGGTTTCCAATGTTTCCTCCCCGCCATACCACATTTCCCCCGAAGTACCCCATTTGTGGGTATCACAATATCACCCCTGCCTACACAAGACAGGAGCTGCTCATAGGAATTATTAGAATCCTACTGGGGAAATCAGCACATAGGAGCGGGTGACTTGACCCCCATTTTGTGCTTCACTCTGCATCCTCCTCCTTCAAGTTAAGCCTCCTCTGAAGGGCCAGGCAGATGCACAGCCACATCTTGACTACTGGGGCACCCTCCCACTACACAGCCATTTCCAGTCAAGTCGGGCTAAGCAGAGTTGAGCCATGTGATCACTTGGCAGGACGCCACGTTCTACCTGATGGACAAACACTGTTGTGAAGGCACATTACACAGCAACCCTGCTGAGGCAGATTCAAGTCTGGTCAATGCTTAGATGGGAGTTGTCTGCAAATCCTCTGTATGACATATAGAATTCCACAAAGGAAGAAGAGCAGGATAATTTAAAAAAATGAAATCAAATTTAATTTCCTCTAATCTCATAATGAGGTGAAATGGAGTGGACTTTTATCAGACAAGAATAGAAGCAGATAGCAGCGTGGTAGATCCAAACTCTTTCTCCATCATGTACCTGTCACCTGCACACTTCCAGTTTCTTCTACTCTATACAACCGCCATAAATACAGAGAACTCAGGGCAGAAAGTTCTAACTTCTCATGTTGCCTTCTCCATATTATTCCACATGGCAGGTTTCCCCAGTAGGATTTTAATAAGGTATTCATTAATCCCACGTATTCAACCCTAAACCCTTTCTCTGTGGGTTCAACTCAGTCTGCCTTACCTACATTCCCTTTGCATACAGTATTTGCTTCCCCCAACTCAGTTTAAGAAAATTACTGCTTTCCCAGATCAAATGGTGTATCTACTCCAATAGTTATATTCAATATTATACCATGGATCTAAGAGTTTCCCCAGTATTGCCATAGTAGCCTCCCTTCTCCAAACACTGTAGCAAGAGTCCCATTAAATGTGCATTTAAAAAAATAATCTGTTGTCATATATCAATAAAATAGAGAAACAGAGTATCAGAAATTACCCAAGTAAGCTGAACACTGACAAATAAGAAATTTAATATTGGAATCATTTTATCAAGTTCAGGTACCAAACTAAACCCTTCAAACCCAAACCAAATTGAAGCATATTTTCCAAAGCTCCATGCTGTTTTAATTTGATTAAATATACTTCCTGAGAAGTTACAATCCAAGGACAGTCTAAAAATATGTGCATATCTTATTTTATTTTTTTAAAAATGTGAAATTTCTTATATGAATATCAATAAGCAATCTTCTATTTCTTTGTCAGCAAAGCTAAACTATAGGAATAACAAGGTGGAAAAAAGAATATTCATTACAGGAAGAAGTTTTAGTTCAAACAAAAACAATTACTACAATTATCCCCAGTAGAGAATCCACATTTCAGGGAAACATGTTTATGCAACAAGATGTGTCAAAGTTTTCAAGGATGATTCAAGGTTTTCTTGGGATTTTTATTCAGCAACCCTGCAGGTGTTTACAAAGACACTCAGCATCTTAATCGAGCTCACATCTTGAGATAAATTATACAGCTATTGATGTATGCCTACCATACTGAAATCGCTCATGAAGGGAAAAGAGAATTTCAGAGAGCAATACCAATTGTGCCACAACAATCTATGGAGCATGAAATACCCCAGTGATCTGTTACTGTCTACAGGCAAGGATTAACAAAAGGATACCATTTCAATACGCACTAAGTAAAACAGCCAGCAACTCTGCAGTGGGCGAATTTAGTGAGCTTAATGAGTCTACAGAAGAGAATTTAAGCATCAGGGACAGCTCCAATGGGACAACATTAGCATCTCACTTGAGCTTTTAAAAGGAAAAAAAAGATCAAATCGAAGGAAAGTGTTTAATCGTTTCATTTTTAAAGATGTGCAGAATACACTCTACTCCATAAACAGTTCATAAAACACACCAAGTGCCAGATGATCTCTACAGACCGAACTGGGAAAGAAATTTAGTTATTTTACACCTTGCAAAAGGACGTTTTATTTAGACAGAGATACATGCAGTCTCTTGCTTATGCTACAAAGGAACACTCCTAATATAATCACCAATTGCCTGCAGGCTAACCAGCTTACACTGCCAGCTATCTCACCTACATCCAGCCCTCCAAGAAGTCTCTAAGCCAAAGCTTTTTAAAAGGTTTCCTCTCATTTTGCAAAGCTATGCTAGAGTTCCTACTGGTAAAATAATTCTGAGCATTCACCTACTGAAATTATTTTTCTGTCTGAATGTTATATCCATATGAATAGATTTTGCTGTATCATTCATACTTCTCAGGCAGCCCCACAATACATAATACTAATAGGTTTATGAGTTTCACATCAGAAACCTAAAGGTGGTCCCTATCTGGTCAGTAACTTGCATTTAAAGATATCTGTCATTTCTCTTAGATCAAGTTCTGTTGTAAGAATTCAAACATGGACCACTGAGAGCTGAAGGCTTCTCCTAGCTTAAAAATTACCAAAAAGTAGATGGAAGAAATTCCATGAAACCAGATGCTTCATTTTTGACTAATTGATTTCCCCAAACAGACACACTTCTGCACTTAGAGAAGTGTGAGTATATCTTAAACCTCACTAATGCGGGCATTTTGTGGATCATGCATACAGTGGTTCCCAAACTGTGGGTCGAGAGCCACCAGTGGGTCACAAGCCAGTTTCAGGTGGGTCACGAAGCACCTAGAGCAAACTTATTGAAAATATGGCAAGATGGGACACTGGAGGGGGGGAGGGCTGTGTGGTTACTTTGCTTATGTCAAGGTTGTTAATAGGCTTTTTCCTTCATGATTCACTTTGCTATTGGAAAATGGCTGAGAAATAACGCAAATTATTGCTGCATTCGCAGGGAAGCAGCAGGCTCTAGCATCATGATGACAGCACATCTGGCCATGACATCCTTTTCAAGTTAATGACATCACTTATTGTGGGTCCTGGACAGATTGTCATTCTAAAAAGTGGGTCCTGGTGCTAAAAATTTTGAGAATGACTGCACTACATCATTCAGTCACTTCTGCAAGTGCTGAAATATGTATTCAATTTGGAAGAAACTGTTTCCAAACAGAGATGTCCCCCAGAACACAAAGGCAACAAGATATTAGCACATTTCTAGCTGACGATAAGAATGGCTAAGAAGCTTCTGTTCTAAATTACTTTTAACAAGTAGGGGTCTCTAAAATGCCCCAAAATAAAGCATCACATGAACTGCAATGCAATTGTAATATTATGACAAGGCTCTATACAAATCAATCAATCACTCAATCACTAGTATTTATATACCGCTTTTCAACATAAAGTTCACAAAGCGGTTTACAGGCAAATAATAACATTAAAGTTAAATGGCTCCCTGTCCCAAAAGGGCTCACAATCTAAAAGAATGGAGAACACCACCAGCAACAGCCACGAGAAAGACACTGTGCTGGGGTGAAGAGGGACAATTGCTCTCCCCCTACTAAATATAAGAGGACACCACTTGGAAAAGTGCCTGTTGCCCACTTAGCAGGGGTCAAATGCAGCACAGGGTAGGCTCAGAACAAGAACAGGGGACAGTTCACTCCGTGAGTTTGAGTTCCAGCACACAACAGTACATTTTATGTCATTCACTTGAAGACACATTTCCACACTTCTCTTCCTGCCACATTTACTATGAAATGCCCAGTGCTAAACTCTGAAATCAATGATTTAAAGAGACAAATGGCCCTAGGCTTTAAATACATTCTTGTTCTAGTACCACATCACAGGAGCTACTACAGTTGAAATATAATAATCCACTTTGCAGTATTCAATCACCTTTCAAGATCATTTTCAGCTACCACAAATAACAATACATCCAACTCTCTATGGATTTGCTTTAGATAAGGAGATAGGGATCTAGCCAACTATAGTACAATGCCAATTATGGAAACATCTGGCTTCCTGTTCTCAGTCTCTCACAACAACTCAAGCTTTTCCTAGTGTGAATATACATGAATTGTTCATCAGACAACCTGCTTAATTCTTTCTGCAACATGTATAGATTGTCATATTAATTCTACCATATAAGATGTATAGTTAACAAGAGAGGGATCAGCCAACTGAAAAATCTCCCCATAACATATCTTAAAATGAGCAGAGGGATCCATAACAGAAACCTGTTAATGGAATTTTGTGGGCATTCTTCTTGCAATAATGCTCATGTATAACATTTTAGCCTGAAAAATGAATGGAGACTGTGACCACACAGTTACATATATGATACAAATACTGTATTCACAACTGGCAGCAACTCAAGTTTAAACTAATTTTGATTTCTCATTTATCATAAATCTTCATCTTGAAAGAGGAAGATTTATTCCTCTACCTGTGCACAAGGTCTACATCTACATGGGAAAGACTATAGCTTGTGGAATGTTGTGAATTCTGCAGATACACTAGACCGGGGGTCGGCAACCCACAGTTTCAGAGCCGCATGAGGCTCTCTCGGCCGTCTGTTGCGGCTCCGGAGTCCGGGTGAAAGTGGTAAAGGGTGTGAGAGCAGTGGATGCAGGGAGGAGGCGGAGGGCACGCACGCGCTGGAGGACTTTGAATCTGCAGCAGCCCAGGCAAGAAACAGACCTGCTCAGCCCGGCCAGCCGTGGGGGAAAGGGAAAGCGCCTTCCCTAACCTGCTCTCTCGTTAGCATCTGGTTCCCTCCTTTGGCTGCTGCAGGGCGCGGAGGAGGAGGAGGGCCTGGATCACACTTTATGATGATTATTAACACGATCTGTGTTAGTATTTCTCTTGGGCGGGCAGGGAGGTGATTCCCCGGTTCCTCGGCTCCTTCGCCTCATCACTAGCAGCCTCTTCTCCTGCCGCCGCCACCGCATGCCCCCCACGCCTGCTGCGGACTGCTCACCTGCCCCCCCGCCCCTGCAGAGGCTGCTGCTGCTGCTGTTGGAGGGGAGCGGGGGAAGGTGGAGGGCTTTTGCCCAGGCTGAGCCATGCGGGGGGGGGGGCAGCGGCAGCTGCTGGAGACAGGGATGGGGCAAGACGCTGCTGCTGCGGACCCCAGCATCTCCCCATCGGGGACCTGGGAGGCAGAGGAGCCGCTGCTGCTAGACAACGGGTGATGGGTGAGCGCAAGGCGTCCCGCCTCCTGCCGTCCCCCATCCCTCGCCTCCCCCACTCCGGGGTTCCCAGCTGTCCCAGGTCCTCTTCACCGCCCTCTGCTCTGACCTCTCCTCCCCATTTGCCTCCTGTCGCCCCCTCCCCGTGCCAACCATCCTCCCTTTCCCCTGATTTCGGGTATCCTTTTCTGCAAACACATCCCTTGTCTTCCCCTTTTTCCAGGCGTCTTTGTGCTTGATCAGTAAGGGGGGGGAGGAAGAGAAGTTCTTTTGGGAAAGGACTGGGATGCAGCATGACTTAGGACTGTCGCAGGTCACTCTCGCGGGCCAGCGTGGTGACTTTGAGAAGCAACCCTGGACCACCCATGGCTAGTGAGGAAAGCCAAACGTGCTCTCCCCCTCTCACTTACCTCTGAGACTTTCAAATGTTTTTGTTGCATGCTGAAATAAAATTTTGTTTTCTCTGTAGCAGTTCATTCATTTCAAAAATGCAACACAGTATAGTTTTTTTTATACATAGCATAAAGGTAAAAAAAACTATATATGCAATGTTATCTTCCTTTTAGATGTCAAAAGGTTTTTGTGGCTCCCAAGGTTTTCTTTTCTCTGGAAAACGGGTCCAAATGGCTCTTTCAGTGTTTAAGGTTGCCTACCCCTGCACTAGACCCTGCAGTGGGTTTTCAGCAGTGATTACACCACCATTCCACTCACTCACCATATATACTCAAGTATAAGTCAATCTCATGGATAAGTTGAAGGCATGTTCTAAGCCCAAAATAATAGGATTTGCTATGACTCATGCATAAGTCGAGGGTATGAAATTCTTTAAAAATGATTTACCAGTAATTGTTCTGAGGCAGCAACAGAAAGCCAACCAAAAAAGGAGCTATTTCACATTCTTCTGAGGCAGCACAGAAATGGAGCTATTCTCCCAACAAGAAGGGAAGAGAGATGAAAGTGCTTATTGGAGTTGTAGGTTTTGTGAGGAATACAGCACAGCCCCTTCATAGCAGCAGCCTTCATAATGACTACAATTTCCAAAAGCACGTTCACCTCTCTGCCTGTTTGGAGAAGAAGGAAAATGGCTACTGTTTTTTTGCTTGCTGTCTGTTGGGGCCTGAGAACAATTACTGGTAAGTAAAATTGCTCTTTTTTTTCTAACCACCCCAGCTTTCTGCTTCTTAGCCCAGCCCCTACCCAAGCAGCTGTTAAAAGCTTTATTAATTGTACTGACCCATGTATAAGTTGATCCATGTTTTCAGAGTCAATTTTCAGGCATAAATATTTAGATTTATACATCAGTATGTACAGTACCTTCTCTAAACACATGTTGAAAATAACAAGAACACCAATTTTGAGTAAAGATGTGGCACTAAATGTGTGCCAGCTGTGATCTTTCCCGAATTACAGCAGATTTGACCACTGTCACCCATGCCTTAGTCATATCAACATGGTTTTATGCGAGTATCTCTGTAGGCATTCCCATCATGACCTTTGGACTATATGCCAAAGAAAACATACTCAAAAAACATCTTCAAGTACAGGTGGATCCTTCTCACCTGTGATTTTCCATCTGCTGATTTGACTCAGTACAACTGCAAAAGAGAAGGTCTCTTTGTTAAACATGTGCTGTTAATTAGGCAGCCTTTTAAAAAAGCATGTTAAAAAGTTTTTCTTACCACAGCAAGGCAGCTGCAGCCATGAGATGTGCAGCCAATTAGCCACCTCTCATCTGAGTCTACATGTTACTACACTGAAGACTGTCTAGAATGGAAGTATCAAACATTTGGTCAGTGGGATGCCATTTGGCCCATGAAAGCTCATTATTTGGGCTCTCCTGGCACCACCATCAACTGCTGAGCTGCAAAGTTCCACACTGGCGGAAGTAGCACTGCTGGAAGGGTGGTGCTGGGATAGCCTAATTATCATGCAGAGCCCTGATGGTAATACACTGCTGAAGGAGTGGCCCACATAATGATGATCTCCCAATGCCACCCTTTCAGCAACACCACTTCTGCAAAGAAACTGAAGTGGGAGAGATGGAAGGATGCCTCGGGTGGCAAGGAGGGGGGGGGAAGCAGACCAAGAGGGGAGAGAGAAAGGGAGAAGCTACCGGTGACACTGTGGGGCAAGTTTCACATAAAAAAAGTTTGGTGAAACTATATAATGTCAGAAACCTTCAGGGGAGAAGCAAAGTGCGTTAGAGCACCATCACAAATATATCACTATTAAGTATTTTCTATTGAGTTGCAGATTTAGTATGCAAAGTACCTCGAAAGCAATATGTTTAGTAGTTTTAAGGTTTCTTGTTTTTATAAAAATTAGATTCTTCCATACAGCACCACCACTTAAAATGCCAAGTGGATTATAGTGGTATGACTGTCATGGGCACCTAAAGCATAGTTGCAACTTTACTGAAGAACCTACCCTCCCATCCCAACTCTGAAAAATTCATGTTTCATCCTTACTGAATAAGCCCTTCCCTACGTCATACCTTCTTGCATAGAAGCACTGGTCTACCAATTCCCCCAGCCCTGGAGGAAGTCTGGGGCACCTCAAAGCAATTAGCAATTCTGAAGACAGATCCCTTTTCAGTTTCATTCCCAGTGTCTTGCTAAAGAATTTCTCCAAACTGACTTTTTGCAGGACAATTGAAGACCGAAAAAAGGAAGTTGCTTCCAATATTGCTTCCTCACTTAAAGCCAGACCATCTCCTCTGGAAGAGGCAATCTATCTTCTCCCAACCTATTTCTTTTAATCATGTGTTGACAAGCTATAGCGCCTTGAACAATTTGCAGGAGAATAAGAAAGAAAAATATGTGGTCCTAGCATTTTTCACAAGATTTTGAGAGTAAGTGCCAAAAGGCCAAACAGCGACGTTCATGTGATAACAGCAATTATGCAGATACAAGTCTGAGCATATTTAGAAATCCTTAATACATATACAGAAATATCTGCCACGTCTGTTGTCAGGTCCATCTCCAGAAGAGCATAAGGGGAAAAGTATACAATAATCAAGAGCATTTAATCCTTTGTTCTACTACACATTACCTTCTTTCAATCAACTTCTGGTTCCTGTGCTTCCCAGAGCTTCAAAATAGCAAGAAACCAATATAGTCTTAAGGAAAGCAAGATACATGCATCACTAAAAAAAGAAACTGAACAAGTAACGTGTAATGAAACAAACCAGAAGGAAAAATAAACAAGCTGCTCTGCTACTGGCCCTCAAGAGAAGTCAATACATGGAATGAAATAAGTCCCAACTTATTCAGTGGCACACAGTCACATAACAGTGTTATTGCTTGGGAGCCAAGCAGATTTCTGTGGCTCTTGTTTAACCAACGACTTATGTTACACAGTTTATGGTGACATCATTCAGCAGAAGGAAAGATTATGCTCTGAGGATCAAGTATGTGTAATGTTAGTAAAAATCGTTTGAGAGTGGGACATAGAAACACAGCTTTAATTTATATAAATTACTGCAAGCCAGATCGAAGATGCATGCTTGTTTCTAGTCTGTGTTCTTATGCTTATTAAGCAGGTACAATTTGTATTTATACACCACCTCAACTCTAACCCAATTTTTACCATTACATCCCTTTGTTAGGTAAAGCAGTAGGGTGTTGGTTTCACAGCTGTATGTAAAGTGATTGCTATCATAACGAAGTATCATGGCCTTAACCAGCAATGGATATGCTATCATACAAACCAGTTATCCTGTATAATTGCATGCGAATTGATCTTATTTTAAATCTACTTACTACTGAAGCAAGCTCTCCAAAGCATTCAGTAATCTACCTACTCTGGTGACATAACGGAAAATCAAACTACGCTAAATAAGTTAGCAACAGAACATTATGAACCCGAAGCTCCCAAATACCTCAGCAATAGTGACTCTAGGTTATTACTGGTAAAACAAATCACATATATACCAAACAAACACCTAAATTAAGAGATCTGAAAAACATTAAGTAATGCTCACAATGATGTTTCACCTCTTGCCTTCTGCTGTTCTGACACTATACAACTTTAAAATCTCACCCATTGCTTCTGTTCGGCAAAGAACACTGAATAATAGATTGTGTCAGTCATGGCGAGGATGTCAAATATGTTTAAATCTCTTAACTGAATGGGAAATGTTTACTGGGGACACTTCAAAATTTTGGAAGACTCTCCTGAGTGTCTTTTCCAAACCATTCCAATATAATTAACAGAGCCCGCGTTTACCCCCTTTTCCACACGAAAAGACTGAACTACTTTTTGTCCTTTGCTGGTTTATTATTTATGTCTGATATATACTACAATTTTTTGTTTTAATAACCAGGAAATATTAGAACCAAGTAAAGCCTATTTAATTAATTGTTAATGTGTTATTAAATAAATACAAATATTATTTCTTTCTATATCTCTTTTTTATGTCTAGAGCAGTTTGATGAACCTTTTGGGCTTGGTGTGTCAAAACTTAGGAAATTCTTGACTCTGCTGGTGTGTTAACCCCCCTCCCAAACAAAAGAGAAACAATCATTAATATTCATGTGTGATGATACGTATTATATAAAGAAACATCAAATAATTACAAAAATGAGTATAACAGTTCGTCAGCTATTGGTGATTGCTGGTGTGTCACCCCAAATGTGGTGGTGTGTCACCTTTGATATGTGCGTCATAGGTTCGCCATCACTTGTCTAGAGCAATGGTTTTCAACCTTTTTCCTTTCACGGCACACTGGCAAGGCACTAAAATGGCCAAGGCACACCATTAGCTTTTTGACAATTGACAAGGCACACTGTTCTTTCTGTGTGGGACTCAAATCCCGTGAAGGCCCTACTAATAAATGGCTCTTTCCCACATTCCAGTGGCAAACCTTGGGACCATTCGCGGCACACCAATATGCCACCGCACAGTGGCTGAAGATGGCTGGTCTAGAGGGCACAATAGATAGTCATTTTAAGAAGTGGGTCCTGGTGCTAAAAAGTTTGGGAAGAACTGCCCTAGATCAAATGAATGGAGGCAGCCCAGGTAAGTTTTCAAACAATTTCTTCTCACTTTTTAAAGTCAATGATGTTTTTTAAAACATGCAAAATTCTAAGTGTACCGTTCTCTCTTTATTCTATGTGGGGAGCATGCAATTCCAAACGAGTAGCTTATATCATTTTAAGAAATGGATCTAAATTTTAGAAAGGTTGAATGGATTTATAAATTGCAGCATTTCTTTTGTAAAAAAACTGGGGTTTTTTTAAAACCCCAAAAACACCCCACAATTTTCTCCATTTTCTGGATTGCTATGATTACTATATTGCATGATGTTATGCAATTCAGAGTTATATTACAATGTCATCTCAGGGACTCACATTGGCTAATGCAACACCTTAAAGGGGAATAAAATGGGAAAGTTATATACCATGTACCGTCATGCACTCCAGGGAGAAAATATGGTAATATACTGATCTGTATTTGACTGAACAGTCCATTTTAAATAGTCTTGTCAGGGTGAACCTGCCTTGCCAACATTATAGAGCCAGACTCACCCTCGTCTCAGTGGATATATTGACAAGTCTTCCACAGGCAACAGGAATCGCTTAGGAACAGACACTTCTAAGTCTGAAGGCCTCTAGAGGTACTGTGCCAGAACCCTGCCTAACACACCTACTGCAAGTCTTAATCATAAACTTATTTCTTGAAATAGTTTCTCCAAGAAATTAGAATACATTTATCTTTTTGTCCTCACCGACATACAAGTTTGTTCTTAATGGTCCAAACAGAAAGGCATGGCTAAATGACCATGTACAAAAACATCTTACCTACAACCTTTCATTGGGATTGGGCATTGTGAGCAACTGTTTTGCAGGCCCTCCAATGGTGTCACTTACAAATGTCACAATGGTGACTATCATGTCTCTAGCCTTGAGCAGTGACCAACATTTCAGTTCAGAAGGGAAGATGCCAGAAAACTCAGTGGGACCTAGAATCCAGACATAGCCTCCTCCAATATAGGTATCAATGCAGGACTCAGGAACCAAACAGAAACCCAAGTCAAGAACCATCTAAGGAACCACCAGCCTCACTACCAAGAACCTTGCTGTTTGCCACTCCACTTGTCAGAGATAGACACTAACTAATAAAATTAATATAATGGGAGTCTTTCACTTGGACATAAGGCAAAAATGGCCCCTTTGAGGATTTTTGTTCCTCAGAGGAGTTGAAGCCTAGAATAAGTCTAGTTTGGAACTTGGAGTAATTTGTCTGTCGTGCCATCTGAGAATTGTCTTAAATGCTGCAAGGCAGTGGTGTCATCTACTCTCTCGTAAGCCGGAACGCGGGCGGGACTTGAGTGATTGACAGATGGTCGACTCACTTCCGGGTTCTTCGCGCGCCCCGCGCGGCTTTCCCTCGCCTCGGAGGGAGCGCCTGCTCGCCAGGGGGGATGGGTGGGGGGCGCGCCGGGTGCCTGGGCGAGCAGGCGCCCCCTCCGAGGTGAGGGAAAGCCGCGCGGGGCGCGCGAAGAACCCGGAAGTGAGTCGACCGTCTGTCAATCACTCAAGTCCCGCCCGCGTTCCGGCTTACGAGAGAGTAGATGACACCACTGCTGCAAGGTCCTTCACAGCCCTGACTCTCACTTAACTACTATTCGTTACCTCCTGATTTAGAGTAGCAAATTGTCCTGTCTATCCCTCACTGGACAGGCTCAGCCAAACCCACCATAGGTTCTGAACTCCTAAGACTTGGCAATATCTAAGCAATGAAGGCTGTGTCTGATCAGCTTCTGCTGACTGATTTTTTAATTGGAAGTTGATCTTTTGAACTGATTCCTTTGTCTTAATTATTTGTTGGCTGCCTTGAACACTGGAGAAGAAATACATCCTCATAAAAATAAAATGTTTATATGCTGTGGAAAATTAGGTGTTGAACTACAGCGCAGTTTTCATGATGATCCTTGAAAAGTTCTATGACTCATCAACAGCTATCAATGCAGCATCAGAACAAGTCTTCAGAAATGGAATCAGAAAGAGCAACTTCAAATGCAACAACAAGCAGAGGTAGTCAAAGCACAAAAGAATTGCCCACAACGGTATCTTACTTCCCATGCAAATGCAAAACAAAAAACAAAAAAACTTGCCAACTCACACTTTCCATTTTCCCATGAAAATACACACCAAGATCAGGTTGACTTGTGTATTTAAATAGATGTATATGCACTGGTGGCACCAGGCTGCTGGGGTTCCTGCACTGGGCCCCCATGACATCCCCTGCTCACCACCTAATGGGGCATTACAAATTTCCATCAATATTGAGGGTTCAGTCAAGTACAGTAGACTCCCTTGATGAACATGGGTCCCCCGGTCAATGCCCAACCTGAAGCCACCCCACAAAGTGGATGAAGCAAGCACATCCAAGCAAGCAAGCAGAAGATTTAGTTGAGAGGGTTAATGCCTCTGTTTCCCTGAAGATAAGAGCTGAAGATCTGAAGGTCGCCAGTTCGGGACAGCCAGAAGTCTCTGTGAGTGGCAGACCTCGTTAATTGCAGCTGATTAACAGCTGAACTTTGGCTGCCTTGTGTGAGGGGGAGTTGTGCTGAAGTTCAGCCACTTCTCTGGTGGGAGCAGGGAAGCCGTTTATCAGCCAGCAAGAAGACAAACGGGTGGCCAGAAAGAAGGACTAAATCCAGAAAGATCCATCTGTATGTGTGTAGTTCTTGAAAGATAGAACATTTCGGTAAAATTTTTAAAAACCTTCGTGTTTCTGAATAAAGTCTGCCTATGTAAACCGCCTTGAGTTATAGTCATTAGAGAAATCTGGTGACCTAAGAAAGGCGGTATATAAATACAAGTATTATTATTATTATTATTATCCTAATCAGCTAGAAAGGAAGGCTGGTAGCAATTTCAAGTCCTAATCCAGGGGTCAGGGAACTTTTTTACCTTTTACCCCAAAATATATTTAGATACGCCAACGTTACCCCCCAGCCCTGCCAGAACAAAAGAAAAAAAATTACATATTGGAACCCATTGCTTTTTTTAATTAATTAATGAGCTTAATTAATGCTATGTAAATATGAAGTTGTAAAGGGCGGAGCAAAACAAACAAAACAAAACGGAGCCAGCCAGCCAGCAACGGAACCGGAACGGGGGTAATGGATGGTCGCGCTGCCAAGACACAGCCGGGCATGCATATAGATTCATGCCCGGCTGTGTCTCGGCAGCATGACCGTCCATTACCCCCAGGAATTTCATTTTTACCCCATTTGGGGTAATTTACCCCTGTTCCCTGACCACTGTCCTAATCTATATCAATACAGTTTTACCTCACCTTTTTTATACACTAGTAGTCAACCTTGCCAGAATTCTATCTGCACACTTTGGGAACTATGACAAGACTATGTGCACAGCTGTCCTGTCCTTATTTCACTGGTGGGCCATGACTCACAACAAGACGTCACAACCCCAAGGGAAGGTTACATCAACAATAGAACCATCACTCCATCCTTTTATCACCTTAATTAACACAGTGGAGAAGGTGGAAAAGCTCATGAGAGAAAGAAATGAGATTGAGCACAGAGCCAAAAATGAAAAGCAGTCTAATGTTCTAGGTCAGTTGTTCCCAAATTGTGGGTTGGGACCCACCATGGGTCGCAAGCTAATTTCTGGTGGGTTGCAAAGCACCTAAAGCAGCCATTTTGAAAAGATGGGATGTTGCCTGTGTGGTTATTTTGCTTGTGTCACGGTTGTAAATAGGCTTTTTTCTTTCTGACACACTTTGCTATTGGAAAATGGATGAGAAATAACCCATTTCAGGAAAGCCGCATTCTCTGGCGTCAGTGACGGCACTTCCAACCATGACATCACTTCCGGTGGGTCCTGGACAGACTGTCCTCCTAAAAAGTGGGTCCCAGCACCAAAAAGTTTGAGAACCACTGCTCTAGGTTGAAACAGTGCTCAGCTCTGAAAACTCTGAAATCAACTACAAAGGAGAGGACTTTCTATCACTGAAAACCTAACTAAATGCAGGTATTATTGGTATTTAAGTGTAAACTTGTGTTTCCAGATTGCTGCATAAACAATATTTTCATTTCTCACTGCCTTCAAAGTATGCAACAGAATCCCTCCAGTTTCTGCAAGGTAAGAGCAGGGAACCAGAGAATTGCATTTTTTGACAGATCAGAAATGTTTGGGGAAAATGGTTCTCAGCATAGCTTTGAGAAGCACGTTATCCAATAAAAAACACCACACAAATAATTCCATATGGATAAACACCCTTTTGAACTTATTGACACATCTTTCTTCCTCCTAGCAGGAAAGTTTAATTTGTTAAAAGATGGGAGAAAAACAAAGCCCTTTATATATTAGAGGATGAAAAAAAATCTATTCTCCTAGTCTTTTAACTGACCAATACCACATCTAATGAGTGAAGAACAGAGAGAATAGGAGTCATCTTAACAATCTTAACAAGATTGATCTTCATCAAGAGACTCTGAGAACTAACTTAAGAAATAAGTATATTCACTAGGATCCAGAGAGCTGTTCAGGCACAACCATGGCTTGGACATGCCTAGCCAAATTTAAACCTATGCAAGGTCCCACTCCTGAACAGCAGGCTGTCACTGCCATGTTGCCAACTGTTTCCAAGAGTCCCTTCAATTTCCAAAGGATTGCTACATGTCAATGGGGATCTGCCGCCATGCACTGGATCAGGGTCACCAAACTGGTATTGTGAATATCCTCTCTTTCCCAACATGTATGCAGTTCAGACGAACTCCCTCTTGGTTTAACTCCATTTTGGATATACTGTAATTCAAGCCATTAAGGGTGGGAGCCTGTGACATTTGCACAATTCCTTCACCCTCAGGATCTTGCCATTTGGGTTCTCTATGCTGACAAAACTGCTGCAAGAACAAGTCCTGCCTGCATAATAAAGTTCCTACTGTCCAGGAATCGGGCAGTCTTCACTGCTGGGCCAGGAAGCATCTCTCACCAAGCCTGAGACAATTCATCTGGCCATGCCTATTGTCTATCACGAAGTGATAGTGATCCATTAAGTCTTGTATGCTCCATTAAGTCTTGTATGCAATGAGTGATCCATTAAGTCTTGTATGCTCTTAAAAGAACACACAAACTCAAGCCCAGGAAAACCAGGGCTGCATACCTAAAAGTAGTAGTTCCAAACATTTTTCAACTGGGAGCTCCCTTGACCTACTGAGTCATTGGCTGCAGCTCCCTGCTAGGGTTTTAAACCTAGACACTGAATAGGGCAGTGGGTTTGTCAAGAGAATTCCATGGCTCCCCTGGCTGGTTTCTGCAGCTCCCTGGAGAGCCATGGCACAGTTTGGGAATCATTGCCTAAAGGGAAGCTAAAACCTCCTTTGTTTACCTAGGAATCTGTTTCCTTTGTGCAAATTCATATACCTTTCAATGCTCTAGCAGGCAGAACTGAGGCATCTTCCTCCCTAGCAGGATACTCATTGTTGTTCAGTCACTAGGTCGTGGCCGACTCTTCGTGACCCCATGGATACTCATACTATGCGCTTTTAGGTTTTTTGGTCTTTTTTTTTTTGGTCATCTCTCCCTAGCAGAGATGCCCATGCTACATCTTGGAACTTCTTGCTCCTCCATTTTTGGTCACTCCTAAACCCTCTGGAGGGACGTGGTGGCGCAGCCGGTTAAACCACTGCTGCTGGGCTTTCCGACCGGAAGGTTGGGAGTTCAAGACTGCATGATGGAGTGAGCTCCCATTGCTTGTCCCAGCTCCTGCCAACCTAGCAGTTTGAAAACACCTAACTGCAAGTAGATAAATAGGGACCACTTCGGTGGGAAGGGAACGGCGTTCTGTGCGCTACGGCGTATAGTCATGCCAGCCACATGACCATGGAAGCTTGTCCTCGGACAAAACGCCGGTTCTACAGGCTTTGAAACGGAGATGAGCACTGCCCCCTACAGTTGGTCACGACTAGACCATTCGGTCGTGGGGAAACCTTTAACTTTCAAACCCTCTGGGAGTGCCCTTGCTGCTGTTGAGGTTTCTTTCCCAACAAGAAACCTCCTCTGTTTTTGGTTTTGCCAAGAAACATCTTTTTGCTGTATTTCTCTCTTCTGGAACCTTGCAGCCTGGACTTGCTGCTTAGGAAGGACTTCATGCTCAAAACACCAGAATAGGTTTGGTAGATCCCTCTTCCTTTTGATTTTTCAAGGCTTCCTACTAAATTGTTTTCCTACCTACTGACTAAGAAGGGAATATAGATCAGCCCAGTCTCATTCAATCACCTTCTCCTGCTAACCTGATGTCTAAATACAGCTATTTCTAAATATCTCTTCTACCACTCAAAGCTGTAAATCTTAGCAAACTAAAGGTAAATGTGCCGTTTACTGGTTATCTATATTTATTTAATAGACTATCTTCTTTTGAAAAGTTCACTCGAGGTACTGGTAGCCTAATTTTTAGGGACTTGGAGGTTGTCTGCACCACTAATCCATGACAATTATCCCAAAACACCACTAAATCTGACCTCTTTCTCTGTTAATTCCCCCAATTTGAGTTACTGTATGTGTGCATGACACATGTAGGACACAAGTGTGCATGTAAATGAGCAGTGTTGGCAACAATGACGAAATAAATGCAGACTTGTTTTCTGTAAATGTGGGCATTTTGTTTTTGTAGATTCATGGATAGGATTTATGGCATAATAGAAAACATTTTAGAACCACTGGGTTATATTATATACTGCAGGATCATAAGACAAGGAACAAAATCAAGTTTATCCAGAGTCAATTCACTTGACACTATTTGTAAAGTAGCTGTGAGGAAGGATTGGGGGGGGCAACACTTCAACTATAAGCAACTGATCTACTTTAGAGAAAGTCAGGTCTAACTTCTCTGCAGGATCTATTCAGGTTATTGCCCTCCTCCATATCGCCAACATAGATGCCATATCCACAGTAAGGGAGACCTACTGTCCAACACTGGGTGTTTGGCTTTACCTTCTCTGTAAAGTGAAGGGTGGAGAAGCACATGAGCAAAGCTCCATTTCTGATCCCACCCTGGAGCAGGATGCTTTGTTTGCCAAGTAAACTGGTCGGCCTGAGACTTGCTAAAAAAAGTCCCACTGCCTGGAAAAGTTGCCAGCCTGACTATGTATTCTGGGGATCATTAACAAAACCTCAGACTACAATGTGTTAGAATTTCTTCACTCTGTATAATTTTCCAAAAAAGTAGAACAGCAAACTTTCGTAATAACCACCTCTTCTGCAATTCAGAGACGAGTTCATTTGCAGTACCAAACTTTGCCACCCACCACCTTCTTTAAATAACTTCCAAACTTTATGCTATGTTAAAAATATTCGGCAATCTATTTAAAGAGTAGACACGACACGACTCTTCAGAAGATCCAGCTTCTGCAGTTCTTTTCACTAGCACGAACAAGTGAAATTTAACAGATATTTAATATTACTCTATTTGGAGGTCTCTATTGCTGAGAGAAATAATGGGCCAATTGTGTATTGTCCAACAGGTAAAACAGATAAAAGAAAGCCTCTATCCCAATTTCAAGTATTCAAATACATAAATAATCATTTTATAATTATTAGAATCCCTGAATAAATGGACTCTAATTCCACAATATTCTAAGCAAAAGTGCAACATAGTTACTATTGAGATGAGAGAACACAATGCCTCACTCACTAGTTTCACATGTCATTCCCATCTGCTCATTACCATGGACCAATGCAGTCCTCATTGTGCAATCACTCATGGTGATGGAGTAAGTATGACCTCTCCCTTTCACCATGTCAGTAACAACTAATGTGCGCCAAGCACTTTGCTTGGAACACTCAGTCCTACAGAACCAACTTCCTTTAATTCTTATTTACCTTCTACATCAGGGTTTCCCAAGTGTGAGTCGTGACCTGGCTGCCCTCTGCCCACCCTGACTTCTGGTCAGCTCCAAGATGGAGCCATTCTGGAGCCATTGGGAGGGTCTTGAGACTTCTGGGTGCACTGGGCAAGCAACCCACTCTACTGGCCTCCAAGTAGGAAACAACTTCTGACTGGAAATAGCTTCCATATGTTTCTGTGGGCAATTCCGAGGAGAATGGGTCATTATAATCTGGCATATAGAGATATTTGCTGAAACTTGTATTCTCATTACCTGTTTTTTTAAGTTTAAGTTCTAACGCATGGAATTCTAGATATCTAGAAAAACAACTTATTATACAAGTAGACTATCAGGCTGCTTCCAATTAAGTTCTGTCACTTTGACTAATTTCCTGAAGTTGTAGTTGCATTACTCAACAAGATGGTTGAAAGCACTGTAATGTTACAGAAGAATACTACCATTGATTAAACTCTTCTGAAGTATCGGAGTACCTTCTTACATACCAAGATATTGGCACACATGTCAGATGGTTAGAGCCATGAAAACAGTCTTTTAGTAAGACAAGACAATGATCCCTTTTATAAGGAATTGAACTTGGAAAATATTGCTATGATTAAGAGTGCCGGCACAGTTAAGCTAGCAAAATTTGACTGGCACAAGGAACACTGTAACGTACGTTTGGACCATTTTCAGAGTCAGAGAGGCCAGCACACAGACATGTGCCATCCTCCCTGACTCCAAGAATGGTCTAAGCACATTTTACAGTGGTTCTTGTGCCAGCCTAATTCCAGGTTAGGATTGCGCCCTAAAATATACAGTACTTTCAACTTGTGTTAAATTAGAACTGCAACATGTCTCAAAGGAAAGACTGTCTTAATATCCCAGTCTGTAGTCAAGCAATTGAGCACGTTTTCTTCATATTCTTAGCAATGCAGTGCATATTATAATATTTCTCCAGAATAACCTCAGACTGGTTTGTTCATGCACTCATAAGTTATCCTGCTAGCTTCAGTCCTGTTTTTATCATAAATAGTACTGTAATTGTAGTATTTAACCCATCCAGCAGCACTGAAGAACTTAGTTCAGTACTATCATATCATTGGTTAGGAACTCAAAAGTTGCTTAATACACAGAAATCCAAGGGCTTGGGCATGTCCATCGGACTTGTATTTTCTTTGAACAGGCTTTCATGCAATATTACAAAATGAATTTTTAAAGTCAACAATGGAAATATTATATCTTGTTTTAATGTGTGTTTAGTTACATTGAAGGCTTTTGGTTTGTTCAGCTGTTTTTGTTTTGCTCATTCTTCACTTTTTTAAAAAAAGCTGTTTTTATGCTATTCTATAGCAAACCTATATATTATGTATTATATACACCTCATTCATACGGGGAAAGGAAGGGTATAAATCAAATTATTCGATTTATAAACCGCCTTTCTCCCAAAGGGCATTCAAGGCGACTTTCAAGTCTTTCAAATATCTAAAACCATTTTATTTATAAAATCATAAACTATAAAATAAAACAGTAAAGTATAAAATACACATAGAGCAAGCAGCAGTGATAAAAATTAAAATATTAAATTTAAAAGCAGCCATCACCTCCGCACAGGGCATTAAAAGCTTTCTGAAATAAAAATGTTTTGAGACCTTGCCGGAAACCTTTAGCTCAGTAAAGGAGTTGCTCTTAACTCAAAGGGGAGGGAATTCCACAATAAATAAAATAAAAGCAGAATAAAATAAAGAAATAAAATGCATTAATTTGTTGTTTCCTTAGTGAATACTGCCCTGATATTTACAACCTTTAATTTTCAAGTAGTGATCTCAGCTAGGTTCAAATGCAACATGAAACCGTGGCTTGTCCTAACTATAGTTATGAACTCACACTATGGTTTAAACTTCCAGATGGACCATAGAAACTATGGTTTAGAGCTACTTGCATTTTCCACTTATAGCAGTCCAGCCAAGATAAGATCATCATTTGAACTGTAGTCTTAGTGATCTATGAATTCCATCACACCAGAGTTAACAGGATCAAGTTTACAAAGCAACTTGCACTATAGTTTTACATCCTGGTCTACCTGCCCCATGGTTTGTAGGCTAGCTTATGTTGCTAAATTCAACCATGGATTTTCACTGTCTGAACCCTAAGAAACATATGGTACTGCCTCATACAGGATAAGATCATTTATCCATTTAACTCAGTATTATATAGTGACAGGAAGCAGCAGTCCAGGTTTTCAACTACAGGAAGCTCTTTCTTCACATGCTGGGAATTGAACATGGAATCTTCTGCATACAAAGCATGCACTCGACCACCAGTGCATGGCCTGTCTCCTTTCCATAGTAACCAGTTTGGGTAAACTGAAGTTACTGGCCAACCCTATGCAAGATCATAGTTACATCTGTATCAAGATACCCTTATTTTAAAGAATGTTCTGTATTTTTTGAAGATCGCCATTCTAAAGATCATAGCTGCCTCTCTTTTCACATACTACAGCTTTAAAGAGTCCTTTTATTCTGGAAATTTTGATCAGACCATTTTGGATAGTGATTACACTGAACATTTGCAAGTGGCTAAATTAAACATTAGCCAATTTTAGTTTCCTCCTGTAGGATGAATAAAAATGAGTTATTTAAAGTTGTTTCCTTTAGAATCAGACACCAAATCGCGTTTTTTAAATTTCAGCTATACAGAGTATCTCCTTCAAAATCACCTGGTTTTAAATCCAAAATTTAAGTCTTATAATCTTTTCTACCAAGAGCAACCATTACCAAGCAGAACTGGGTCAGTTTTGATTATGCTTTCCCTTCACATGTACATCTTCCTCCCCTCCAATCAGAGCATGTTTCCCGTTCATCACCATTCGTCTCTGCCAGATTGAAACCCCCACTCAACGGGAAAGGTTTATTTGAACACCATACCTGGTAGCAACCACCAGGTTGGGAACCACTGATCCAAACACTAGTTTACCCCTCACATTTGATGTAAATACTAATGGTCAGCAAAATCCTGAACTGCCCAGTTCCTATAGGAGCAGTGGTACCAAAATGGGTACCACTGCATACCATGGGAGCCAGGCAGCTGCTGGAGACTCTTGGAAGAAGAAATGGGGCTCTCCCTAAGGAAAGCCCCACTGCCCTTAATGGGGCTCCTTGGCTCACCGCAAGCTATTTTACCAGTGGTGAACTGAACAGCACCATGTCGGGCTGCCTGGGTGAGGCAAGGAGATAAGATCCAGTATTGGAAGCCACTGCCAGGTTCCACCCCTCACTAGCCCGCTCCTCCCCTCCCTCCTCCCAGTTCCTCCCCCCTGCCCAAAACGAAGCCGGCAGCTGGTGCTGCTGGACTGCCATTTGTCCACTCACGTTGGGGCCAGGCGCTCACTGAGCGCCGCCCCAGCAGGAGCAGTAAGGTGTCATGGGCATGCTCTACAGCACATTTGCGATGCTACGCCAGCGGTACGCAGTACTGCCGGCAATAGGGCCTTCTGGTTTGGGGCCTTAGTCAGCTGAAGTACCCTGTGCAATGAGAATAGAAAAGGCACCCTGGCAAAAGGAAGTGTTTGTGTGCTTAATACCATGTGAAAGGGATGGGTTAAATGGTATCTTCCAACCTGGCTAAGTGAATTTTCTACATATAGGATCTGATATGCCAATTTATTCTAACTGTAGTTATACTACAGATTAAATTTGTTAATACCTGGGAGGTGTAATCAAAATGCAGGAAAGGGAATAATGAATATTCACATAGTGCTAAATAATGCAGCCATGCAACTGGCCAATGTGCTTTCCCTACACACACCGCTCCGCTGCCTCCTACAATCCTGCCCCTCCCTCCATTTCAGCGATTCTTGGTGTGGCCAGTCAGCTGGCAAGAATGCCAAAAATCGCTGCAGGAGGACCTGCTCTCCATCTCCAGAGCAATAGTCTCTAGTTGGCTTCTCTCCCAGCTAGCACACCAAGAATCACTGTGGGGGGTGGGGTGGGCAGGAGGGCCTGCCCACCGCCTCCACAACTGTCATTCCCAGCATGGTCACTGGGAGTGACTGTGCTGAGAATCACTTCAGGGACAGCGGGCAGGAGGACGTACCTCCCTCCGGGGACATTGAAAGTGTTGCCTGGTACCAAGTGATACCATACGGTTCTGTGGAGCTCTGTCACTGAAATAATGCTTCAGCATTGCAGCTGAACCCAGAACATAATGAATGCTAGGTAAGATTCCAATTTATTCTAACTAGTAAAATTCTGAGTCCACTGAAGATTTACAATAGCCAGGATCAAGCAGCCCGTTGCATCTTGGTTGAATGTTGAGTTCTCTATATAAATTCACAGTAGCAGTATACTGGAAGAATAGGCAAGAAGAAAACTTCTAAGTACTTCTATAAATATTCCTCTATTATGGCCACAGTATTTCTTCATTATAGTCTAAAAAAATTCATGTCAGCAATATGATTAAGGAATTGTATGATACAGCGCAATCCTATCTGGCGCTTAGTGGCAACGCGGGGGGCACCTATCAGCTCCCCCAATCGGCGCTAAGGCAACAGTCCTGTTGCGCCCGCGCAGCGCCTTCCTAGCATTGGCCAAAGCTGGCCGGTGTGAGGGAGGCTCTGTCCCATATTGGGACGGGGATTGGTGGGAGGGAGGGAGGCGGGGCGGGACTTGGGCGGGCTTGGGAGGTGGCCATATGCTGAGTCAGCCTCGCCATTCCAGCGCTGCATAGGATTGCGCCATCAATCTCTTCTAATAAGAATTTAGAATACTTGATATTGGGAGTTTCTCCCTTTTCCTACAACACTGGAATCAATTGAAATGAACATGCATGAGCATGTATAAGCATGTATAACATGCATGAACATGTATAAGCATGCAAAACTGGATTTCCAGGGACAATTCACAAACAATGTATTAGATTCCTGCTGGCTACATGTTCTTTTGTTGAGAATCACAAGTAAATGCTTACTCAGTTTTCTCCAAGTGTATTCCATCATTCAGAAAAACATGAAAAGTTACCTATTGGAAGTTTCTGAGGTTACAAAACCTGACAGGTTGTACTGGAACATATTCCTGAAACTCAGTTTTGTTTCCTGAACTGTACAACGGAAATTGTAATACAAGTGTTTGTTTTTTCATCTTTCTATTTAGAATGTTGTGTAGAAGAAAGTCTGAAAAACGTTTCATACCAGCTGCAGATTCTTACCACAAACTACAAACTTCAATGCCACCTGTTAACCCTATTTGACATTTTCCATATTAATTTCAAGGACATTTAATACCTCTGTTGACCTTCCTTTTACCTTTGTAGAAGGCTATGAAAAAAGTATTGGGTTATTTTGGTTTTTTAAAGTGTCAAATACAGGGCACCTCTTGTTCTTTCAGTTCATAAGACCTATTTATCAAGGGTTGTTCAATAAGCTCTGGTTTTGTTCTTTGAAACACTGCATCAAGCAATGCAGGTGTACATTTCAAGCATTTGCTTTACATCACTAGAAATCTTGCTTCAACATTCATATTAGCTACTTATAAAAACCCAAATCTTAGAGAGAGAACAGAAATAATTCAACACAAAAGTTGCCCATTAACCCCTGCTAACTGGGCAAGCAGCACTTTTTCAAATGCTGTGCCTCTTCTATTTAGTAGGGGGAGAGTAATTATCCCTATTCACCTCTGCGCAGTGTCTTTTCTAGTAACTTCTGGTGGTGGTGGTCTGTATTTTTTTTAGATCATGAGCCCTTTTGGGACAGGAAGCTATTTAACTTTATTATTATTTGCCTGTAAACCGCTTCGTGAACTTTCTTCACAAAGTTGATTGATTGATTATGCTGGCCACTGCACACAGACTGAACATTGTGTTCACCATATGAAGATTTAATATTGCTGCATACACCTTGGAAATTATGACAGTTGTACTTTGCACCACCTTTCATGGACTCAAGGTTCATGCCTTCCAGAATTAATTCTTGCTAGCATTACATAAAAACATTCATGTTCACATCTTCCTTATTCAGTATTTACTTAAGATAAAATAGCTGCTAGGTTATTTTCAACATATTCCATTTCAATTGAATTACTGACCCTCATAAAGCCTAGTCATATCTACAGAGCATAATAAAAAAAACTGTGAAACAGATAGTACAAAGCACCACATTTTAAAAGGCTTATTGAAAACCACATCATTGGAATGGCCTCATCATTTTTGAAGAACTAGGATTTACAGTTCTGAGTAGGAAAGAGTGTCAGTAGCAGAAGCAGGTGCTATCAATAGTGTTACATACTTAGCATTTATTCAGTATACAAAGTATTCATATGTATTACCTTGATGAAATCCTTATCTTGCTAGATAAGATAGTTGCAAGCATTATTCCCACATTGCAAGTGGGGAGATGAGGCCAAGAGGAAATGACTTGCCGTCAGGCCATCTGATGAGATCATGGCAGAGGTGAGATTCAAGCCAGGGAAATTGTGATCCACAGCTTTGTGTTTTAGCCACTATTATCACACCAGTTCTTACCAATTAAGACTGGTTCAGATCTTCTCTTTCAGAGATCCTCTTTCAAAGTCATGTATTTAACACTTTTATACCAATGCTACCAGAGGGGCTAAAAACAAAACAGTAAATAGAGGCATTTACTGTACTGAAAAGTTTTGCTCAGATCACCAAACTAAATCACTGCAAGGCAAAGCTAAAATAAAGGCACAATATAAGCAAGAAAAATCTTCCACCTGCACTAGAATCAACATCACAAGCCAAGTTATAAAAGATGCTAGTTTCAGCAGCATGTTGTATTTGCCCTTGAAAAAGAATCCAACTACATTTGAACCAGCTCTGTTGTCCCAAACACTCCTTTAAATATCTAAAATCACTTTAACTTTAGAAAAATGCCTTTGAATATTCTTCCCCAAAGTAGTCCTCCTTGTGAAGTGCACTTGTCAGTTTTAGGGTGTAATGGGAGAACTACACTTTCCCATTGGGTTTGAGCATTAGAGAAATCTCATGTACGCTATGAAGGCCGAACACTTCCAAATAAAAGGGTCTTGCTAGGTTTGAATACAAATGTCCGATTCCTATTTACTCCTGTTTCTGCAGAGAATAAAGAAACTCAGAAAGTTTGCAATTAGTCATGTGAAAAAGGAATTTTTCCTTCCCTGGAATAGCAGCACTCAGGATTCAAAACTATGATGAAGTTGGCCAATGACACAGATCAAATAAGCCATTTACATGCCTGCACACTTTCACACAAAAACAGAACTCTCCGCCCAGCTTTTGAATTTTACTTGCTCCTTAAAGTTCCCACAGTCAGCTTCAAAATGACTTTTCAGCTGTACATTGATGTGCTTTTTAAGACTATAGTTGCACATTATCAGTCAACTTCCATATCCAAATGGCCCACTACCATTTCCCAACACTGCTTTGCAGCAGAGGTTTGCAGATAAGAAGCAACTGATAGTGAAAGATTTAGCTATCTTCCTCCCATATAGCACTTTGGAAGAAAGAGAACTGTGAAAAGGTAAGAATAATTACTCCTCCTTCCAAATGTTGCTTTGCAGGAAGAAGGAATGGTAAAGTGTGCTGAAGTGCAAGCTGACTGGTAGTATAGATTAGGAAAAGGGGCGGCAGGTGTGAAGCTATAGAGAGTTCCGGCTGCACAAAAGATCCCCCGCTACCACAAACAGCTCATTTGAATCATACCATCAAGACTCAACCAAAATGCATGTAGTAGGTATTCAAGAAAACATTACAGTGCTTATCCTTTTGTATAAACACATTGCTTTTTAATTAAAAAAAAGACAATCAGGAAGTTCAACACTGAATTTGGCAACATATCTGTCTATAGCGGTGTTCCTAGTTTCAGTAATTTCAGAAAGCCCGCGTATCACACAGGCTGCTTCTATGGCTTCCTTCCATCTCTCCCTTCCAGTGCTGAATTGCTGGAAGCAGTGTTGCTGAATGGGCAGTCCTGGAAGAGCCCAATTATCATATAGGCTTCCCTTTCAGCAGTGGCACTGGCAAGCAAGATTAGGCAGCCACAATGCTCTCCACATAATGCTCCCTGTCATGGACAGGTGAAATCTAGGCCCCAGTCTGTCTCCATTTTGGAAGGTGTAACGTCCTCTCCACAGCTGGTGGGAACTAATTAGGGAGAGATGAGGAATGTGTTATCTGTAGGGGTGGGTGGTCTTTTTTCCGTTAGAAATGCATAAAAACACAAAACACTGCCTTCTGGGGGGTTAAAATATCTGAATAAACACCACATTTTGGTGTTTAAGTTACTTTACAAAAATTATAAAAGATTACTTTTTTCAATTAGAAATAATACTGTTTAATTGGCTAAGAACAGTGCCTTGCTATCTTAAGGTACACTGTGCCCCCTTGAGATTGCCAGGAACAGAGGAACTCTAAAAGAACAATAGACTTGATAAGCTGAGATTGGATCCCTTAAGCGCCTAGCCTAAGAAAGAATCTAAATTGGGCATGTAAAGCAGCTCCTTAACCACAGGAAGTTGGGAGTGGGGCCATTTCAAAATGACTGGGTGCACGGGCAGAGGGCCCAATCCTTATTTCCCACACTACATCTTGAAGACTTTTCAGAAACATCAAATAAAACAGTATTATCACATCATTGTGTACAAACTGGAACCAGTTATACTGAACACATTTTGCCAGCTGTGTAACTACACCAATTGTTGAATCAGTTTCTGGCCATAATTCAAAGTGCTACCCTATAAAAAAAAAACTAAATAGCCTTGAGCCTGGGTACTTGAAGGACTGCCTTCTAACATATAAACCTCTCTTGAAATTTGGCTCTTCTCCAAAGGCTTCTACAAATCTCAGCCTCCCCCATCTGAGGGTAGGTGGGTGATGGCCAGGGAAATGGCCTCTTGTCATTTTATTCCAACTTTGAAATGCTCTTCCCCGGCAACAATTATTTTGTCTTGATACCAGACAAAGATTAATTGCCCAAGAATTTTAGACTGTCATCTAAGCCAATTTCATTTCCCATGATTTCTACTGTTATATGCTTTTTTTTAATTTTTATTGTGCGACTCCCTGGAAGCTATTGCTGAAGGGCTGCTTTGATCTATTATTTATTTAAAAGGTTTTTAAGTGTTTCAAAGACTTCATCCTCAGTAGCCTCAACAGCAGGAAGCTTAAAGGCAAGGAGTTGGAGATGATAGATAACGTCTTTAGCCAAGGTTGCTAAGCAAGCCATGGCACATTCATAAGTTAGAACAAACTTATTCGTTCACTCAGGGAAAATAAATCTTGTTCACCTGCCTTCTGCATACACCAGAGGGAAGCCAATATGGCTCTAGTTACTAGATGGAAGAAGATGAAAAGTTGAGGAAGTAAATGACAAACCTGGTAGTTTGACTCCTCTAACAGTTTCCAGCTTGTTTCCAGTAGCAAATTATATGCAATATGTTCTCCAGGCAGCTATGGAAAAATGGAAGATTGATTCTCCCCTTCTCAGAGTGGAAGAATGAGTTCTATCTGCTAAACCGAGACTGTCTCATTGCTTATCGAAAATACAGTGACCATCCGATTATCACTCTTTAAGTTCATAAAAATAGAAGATATTTTGGTTGGCAAGGAAAGCTCCAAGAGGACAGATTCCCGCTTGCTTAGATAAGAGTTTCATAAAAACATTTCCAACAGGAATATCCAGTTCTTTCTTTGATTATGTTGACAGAGTAAAAGTATAGTATGCCCTCAAACAGACCATACTTTATTGCAACTTCTTGCAAAGACTGTAGATAGCATATGTACCTTCTAAGATACACATGCCATCTGTCTTACAGTCTTTGTAAGAAGGCAGTCCAATTTCGGCATAGGAAGAAGTATCTTTTCAGAAATGGTGCCCATTACAATATTTAGCTGCATCACCTCTAAATAATTGTTGCAGTTTCACATCTCACAGTCCAGAACTGGCTGAAACTGGCAT